>OY728166.1:1119640273-1120017773 GCA_963277665.1 Viscum album
TGGATTCCCATTCATGTAGAATAATGTATATGATCTTATCTACAAGGACCTCATCATACAAACCTTTTTCTCCCATAGACTATAATATATTCACGATATTCATAAAACTTTTCTGAACTTTTCTTATAGGTTATCCATAAGGAAAGTTAAAGCTATGGTATTCAGCTCTCAATATAGCTCTTCTTATCTCTATAACATTATAAGTAACAAAATGTGTAACTTCAAGTTTCTTCCAGATACTGTTTACAGCTTCACATGAAGATATTTGACTATAGATATTCCTAGTCATGGAACACAACAATATATTTCTGACTCTAAAATTTTCTTGATATTCTTATTTATCCTGATTAGTAAAAGTTCTCAATTTTATATCAGGAATCTTATAGTCTTTTGTCATCATTAGGTAGTTATCAACTCAAGTGTTAATAAAAAAATTCTTCATCCTATCTCTCCAATACTCATAATCATTTCCATAAAAAATAGGAGGTCTGGTAGGATTTAGATTGTCAATAGAACCAACATTTAAAACTGCCATCTTAAGGAAAATCATTCCACACAAACTTGTTAGTAATAAAATTTTGTAAACAAAAGAAAATAGTCTTTAGTAAGGAAAATAGAACTATAGAATATCTATGAAAAATATGAATCCAAACTTTATGGTTCCGAAAAAACTGATTCTGAAAAAGTGAAGAAGAAGATTTATCTTCTGAATCTAATCATGGGATTAATTTGGATTGAACCAAAAATCTGAAGCCAATTGTTGGATTGGTTCAGGGTACAAGGTCACCTCCTTTGATACCAATTGTTGGATTGATAGTATGACAGATATGATACTGATTGTAGTATCAAACTATGGTGTAGATACTCAATATACAGGGGGGGGTGAATTGTATACATTAAAAATTTCTTAAAAATATTTTGTATAAACAAAATTCACAACACTTCTAAGTTATAATAACTTGACTGAATCTAGAAATTAAACTTAACAAAATTTTACAACAACAAATATTCTACCTTAAAGCATATAAGAACCTATTTAATCAGAGTACAAGTCTAAGGAAGTATAAGATTGTTATACTTTCCTCAATAACCAAAATTACAGTAGAAAACAAACATAAAACACCACAAGTAACAAGTAGTAAATCTTTTAACCCAAAGAAAGGGGTATCCATCAACCTTGGATAAAGGCCCCTTGATTTATACTTTCAAGAAATTTTGTCTTACCCAAACCCAGGTAATCCCTCAATACGAAGATCAGTATCTGTCTTGTTATCCCCACAAGCCCTCGATTTGTAAGGAAATCGCCACCTCTAACTTCACAACATGAAGTCTCTGATTTTAAGGAAATCGCACCTCTGCAAAAAGAAATTATGCATGAAGAAAAGATTGAACAAGCCGTTCAAAATTTCTTCATGAAGCCCGAGAGTTTATAAGAACCTCTCTTTCTTGAAATCACTTCAACAACATATAAGCTCTAGATTCATCAACTTGTTATAAGTTTTTTCAAATGGGCTCATATTTGTAGGCATGAATCCAACGGTCGGCTCCCTCCTCTAACGATCATATTTTTCCTTGAATTATGGAGGGACCTGTACACATGTCACTCAAACAACGGTTATTTAGTAACTGAATGAAAAACATCATTTTATAAGAGTAAACAAGAGTATGGTTACTTAAAAAAAATTAATTTTTAGAATGTATAAAAAAATGAAAGTTCAGAGTCTAACCAAAAATACATTCAGTATCTATAATATAAGGATATTCAGATTCTATTTTCCAAGGAATTCAGAACCTGAATTTTATATAATTCTGAAGTCTGAATTTCAAGGAAATTCGGAATCTGAATTTACAAGAATTCAGAACATGAACAAAGAAGGTTCAGAATCTGAATTCATAAGAATTCGGAGATTGAACTCAGAAGAGTTCGAAGTTTGAATTCAAAGAATTCGGAGTCCGAACTCATAAGAGTTAGGAGTTTGAATTCAGAGAACTCAGAGTCATAACTCATAAGAGTTCGAAGTCTGAGTTCAGAGAGTTTGGAACCTGAATTCAGATCTTGAAAACAAAATTCTCTATATCTAAGTATTATATTATTTCAAGGTTTTGGATAAGAAACCAAATTTTATACTTAGAGAAAATGAATAATGAAAAACATGGTAATGATAAATTTCCTTGGGAAAGGAAATTTTCCTTATTAAAGTAACACATAGGGTAAAATGAAATTTTCTTTAAGATAAGGTGTTTGTGATTTTCAAAACAAGAAGTAATGAAAAATTAATAAGGAAGCCTTATTTACTCAACAATATCCCCAAATATAAAGGAATAGAAAAGTCATAAGGAAACCTTATTGGATCAGCATGAGAAAGTTGCAAGGTGGTGAGCCATAAAGAAAAGAGGCTCTTTTGTCAGATGACTCACCACCTTGAAACTTTCTGTTACTGAAATCAATATGAAAAGTATGCTCCGATGTGTGAATATTCATTTTTGTATGAATGATCATGGAGAGTAGCACAGAGAGGCCTCCCTTCTCTCCATCCTCTTGCATACAAAAATGGATATTTTCACATCGAAGAAGAGTTTTCATTGTGATTTTAGTCATAGAAAGTTACAAGGAGATGATTCTTCAGGAAAAATAGTTACCATAAATCTGTTGGAAATCGTGCCACTGGTAATTAAAAATAATTAGTACAAAATACTTGAAAATAAAAATATTTAGTGTTAATTAGTATAAATTTTTATAAATGAGTGTAGATTAGTATAAAATTTTAAAAAATAGTATAAATAACTATAAATAATAAAAATTATTAAAAATCTATATAAAATATAATTTAATTGTGCTCTTTTTTTTGGATAGTGTTTATATAATATATAATTATACAAAATAACTAATTATATCATATTTTTTTTGAAAAATATTGAACGAGGAAGTAAAAAATAGTCATTATTATATGATCTTTATTGGATAAATCAATACCAGAATCCAAATGGTTCTAGTCAAAATCCTGTATATATTGAGGGTGTTCATTTTTACTTATTATTTTCATAATCGAAACCAAAATTTGTTTCAGAAGGGATAATTAACTATCCTTGTAAAAAATGTGCTATGAGGATGTATGACTCATTTGACAACATTGGAGGTCATTTATTGCATTTTGGTGTTCAACCAGATTATGTTTTTTTTTGGTATGAACATGGGGAATGTAGTTCTAGAGAAGGTACTAATAATTTGGTTCCAGATCCATCATGGTTTCAAAATTTAGTACATGATATGGTGGGTCCATCTGTTCAATAAACCGAAACTCAGGATGTCATTGATTTAACTATCGAGTTGGAACCACCTCATTTATATGAGTTTTTGAGGTCTTCTGAGGATGCATTATATCCTAGTTTCAAGATAATAAATTTTTAAGTAGTTGGTAATTTTATGCCTATTAAATCAGATAATGTAATGTCAAATAGTTTTTTCTATCAGATATTATCTTTTTTAAAAACACTTTTATTGGAAGGAAATGTGTTTTCTGCAAATTTATATGAGGGAAAGAGGCTGGTTCGTAATCTGGGTCTTGTTTTTCATAAGATTCATGCATGTTCAAATAACTTCAAATTATATTATGGTGAAAATGAGTCATTGGATAGATGTTCTACATGTGGAAAATCAAGGTATAAAGAATCTCAACCAGGGAAGTCTGGATTTATTCCTATAAAACAATTGAGATATTTTCCACTCACACCTAGATTGAAACATTTATTTATGTCTCAGAACACAAAATCATTGATATCATGGCACAAATACAACATTTCAACTTTTAAAATATTAAATAATCCCTATGATTATGATTCATGGAATCATTTTGACCAATTTCATCCATCTTTTTCATTAAAATCCCAAAACATGCGATTAAGTCTTTCTACTGATGGGTTTTGTCCATTTAGTTCTTAGGGTAGTCAGTATTCATGTTTTTCTATCTTTATAACTCTATGAAATTTACATACATGGATGTTGATGAAGGATATATATATCTTTTTGACCTCATTAATCCAAGACATCCAAAGAAGAATATCGATGATTATTTGAAACCATTTATTGATGAGTTAAATTTACTATGGAGTAATGGTGTAAGTATATATAATATTACTGCAAAAAAAATATTCTCACTGAAAGATGCATTGATGTAGACAATTAGTAACTTCTTACCATATGAAATGTTATCTAGAAGAGTACATGTGGTCAAAAATCATGTCTGTACCGTTTGAGAGACAGAAAATCATTTATGATTTTCAATGGAAAACCTTGTTTTTTCGAATTTCATTGTAGATTTCTTCCAACTGATCATCCTTTTTAAAGAATCAAGTATCATTTCAGAAGAGGATGAGTTAAAAAAGATGGGCCTACAACAATGATATCAGGTACAGAGTTAAAATAAAATTTCTCTTCATTACCTCCCATCGCATTGAGACCAACAATAAACCAATATAAAATTAATGGGTTTGGAAAAGATTAGAATTGGATAAAACAAATATTTTTTTGGGATTTTCCATATTGGTCTGATTTGTTGGCCCGTCACATGTAGTATGTAATTCATATTGAGAAGAACTATTTTGATTATTTATTTCATACAGTTTTGGATACACTAGGTAAGACCAAAGATAATGTAAATGCATGATTAGATCTTTCCCAAATTTGCAAGTGATCGGAACTTATACTATTTGAAAATGTCAGATCATGATGTTAATGAAGCCAAAAGCAGCATGTACACTTTATAGAGATAGTAACTTATTATTTTTTCATTGTATTTCATATTTGAGACTTCCATATGGTTATGATTTAAATTTGGGAAGATGGGTCAGAAATGGTCATATTAACAGATTGAAAAGTCATGACTATCATGTTTTAATGGAAAGACTTCTACCAATTGGATTAAGAGGTTTGTTAAATCCTATTATTTGGGATGCGCTAACAGACATGTAATATTTTTTTAAGACATTTGTGAGTCAAAAACAAAATACGATGCAGTAATAAAACTATTAGAATAGGTCATTTTAATTTTATGTAAACTGAAAGAAATATTCCCGCCAGTTTTATTTGACTCAATGGAACATTTGATATAACATTTTTTCATGAAAAAAACGTGGAGGTCCGATACAATTATGATGGATATACCCAATCATTATATTCATGTAAAAATTGAAAAAAGTACGTAACAAAGCATCAGTTGAAGGCTCAATTAAAGAAGCTTATTTGCAAGAGGAAATTTATTTTTTCTACTCTCATTACTTTCATTCTGAATATGCTTTAAAACACAACCACATGAGCAGTAACAAGGGAAATGATGATGATGACATGAGAAATCCATTATTAGTTTTCAATCATCCCAAACCTCGGTGGAGTTCATGAACAATGGATTTCAGATGATGAACATCACAGAGATCATACATATATTTTTCTCAACTGTGAAGAAATGACACCATTTGTACTGTGAGTGCTCATATAACTTATTGTATAATTTTTGTAATAGTACATTAATATTATTTTATTTATAGGTTATAAGATAATAATATCAAGAAATAGATTCCACAAATTATAGTAGCTACTCTTGAAGAACATCGTCAAATTCTTTTCCCTACTAGTTTCAAAAACTGGTAATATTAATTATTTTTTCTTTCACTTAAAAAATCATTTTAATACTTTTTGTAGTTATAATTATTTTACAAATTTTCAAGTATCTCAACATGATGATAAAATTGATAATAGATTTTGTGTTTTGAGTAGTACACCATCCAAAATGGTTAAATATTAAAATTCATATGTGGTGAATGGTATTATATTTTATACACGTGCATATAGGGAATTAAAAAATAACGAATAGTGGTGTTTTCTTGAGAGGATCTCATCATAGAGAAACTGACATTGACTTTTATGGAATGATGGAAGAAGCCATTGAATTGTGTTATCTGGGACAACATTACATAACGATGTTTAAATTTAAATGGTTGGATACTGTGAAAGGCTTGTGAGTTCATCCAATCTATGGAATCATTGATATTAAATATAAAAATTTTCTTGTAGTAAATGAATCATTTTTATTGGATCATCAGGCACATAAAATATATTATGCAAATTATTGTTCTGCTTAAAGGGAGTTGGATGATTAGTGGAACATAATAAAAATTAAATCTGAAGAGAATTAGTTTACTGAAAGTGAATGTGGTTCCACTGATGTTCACAGAATTAAAAATTTTAAAGAGACTGCTCTGAATCTATTATTTTCACGACGAGAAATGAATATTGTTGATGACACCCCAAAATTAAGGGATGATAGTGGTGATGATGATAATGATGTTACAATTGAATTTGAAATGAAGAGAGATGATAAAACTGAAACTAATATAGAAATTGGTGATGCTGAGGAGGAATATGAAGACATTGACATTTACAACTACGAAGACGAGGATGAAGATGAATATTAACACAACTAAATACTTGTTATAATCATATATAATATATATATCTATATATAATAGTTATTTTCAACTGTTTTCAAATAATAACCACTTCGTGTTTCAGATGGACGATGATTTGTATCGTCTTTGCAGGTGGACGATCTACCTTTGGACAAGCAGGTTGTCAGATCATCAGACCCTCAAACTGCTATCGATTCAGGGGGTACTCGAAGGGGGTGTGGTCTTTCCTGACTGATGATTCCTGACCCTATCCCAAAGTGACATCCACATCTTGGGTTCGATCCATGAACAAAAAGGTATGTTTATCTATTTATTTTAGTTAGTTTACATTAATTTATTTATATTTTAATTGTTGGTTTAATTGTTATTTTTCCACATATTTACACATATAGCTATTGGAAAATGGAACCATATACTGTGAAATTATTTTACTGATGCATGGGTGTCATGGGATCAGATTCCCATTAATTTACAACACCGCATGTTTGAGCATTGGATGGTATGTAAATAAATATTTTTTATTTTGAAATTAATATAATTAATATCTTGATTTAATAATTTTTTTGTAGGGTTTATGGTATCCCATTGTTGAGAGCATGCGTAAGGCCATCCAGAAGGCATGGTAGAGTGCTATGCTTCCGCGTTGCACTCAATTTTTGCATAATTTGAAAAGAAAAGCAATGGAGAATGACAAATTCATAGAGTTTGATGAGACATATCACATCCACTAACTGGATTATATTTCATCTCAGGTTTGGGATGGATTATGTACACACTGGTTGAGTAGGCAGTTTTAGAGTAGATTATCAGTAGGTTGACAAAATCGAGGGAGACAGGAGGTAACACATCGAGTAGGTAGTCGTACATTCAGTACGAATAGGGAGCATATAGTAAGTATATATATATTTTATATATTTTATATAAATTTAAATGTAAATTGTTTATTTTTTATTCATATAGGGTGTTACATATCCTGATATTATAGATTACGACGTTTATAGGAGGATGTACAGTGATCCATCCACTAGAGAGATTAGAGGTTTTATCCAGCGTCCGATTATGGTCAATATAATATTTTTTGAGTTTCAAATTTAAATACTAATAATATTTTAACAATTTTAATTTTAAATTGGAATTGAAGGAGTCATTTAAGGCTGTGACATCTTAGAAACATGGTGAGAGTTAGGTCAACACCGATGGTCAGACCAGTGCCCGTGATTTGATAAGGCAACATGGATGAAGGAGACCATGTATGCCTTTAAGAAAGGTCGACTTATTGGTATCGACTCTTGATTGATCTCTGAGGGTTTTATAGAAACTCTATGACGTGGGGGTCCAACTCGAGAGGAGATAAGATAGTGACATCATCATCTTATACACAGTATGAGGAGCTGTTGGGATCTCAGAGTGAGCTTATAGAGACTATCCATTGGAAGCAAGAGGAGATGCATCAGTGGTAGTAGAAACAATAGTAAGAGTTACTACGACAGAAGCAACAATATTAATAGGAGATGCAGGATGAGATGATTCAATGAAGACATTAGAATGAGCAGTAGTAGATGGAGTACATGGGATGTCTGACTCACAGATTAGGGATGGAGCTCCCTCTACCGTCTCCTCCAGCTCCTCTAGACGACCACCCTGATCAGTGATGTATTTTTTTTATAATAAAACATTGGAATGAATTTTTTGGAATATTAACAATTTAATGTTTTAAATAGTGTGTTTTTTATAATGTCTCAAATATTACAGTTTTTTATTATTTGTTTAATTTTTTATTATATTTATTATTTTCTTAATTAAGATATTTTTATATTTTTTGTGAATACTGAGGTTTTTATTATATTACTGATATTAATATTATTATTTCATTAATAATAATAATAATATGATAATATTATTTAATTATTTTATAATTAATTTTATTTTATGAATATTAATATTATTATTTAATTTATATTACTATTATAATATTGTTACTAATCTTATTTTATAAATAATTTTATTGTAATAATATTAATATTATGATTTTATTTATATTAATATTATATTATTATTAATATTATTTAATTTATTTATTTTTTCAATTTTTTCAACTATTTGCGATGGGACCGTCACAAATACTAATTGCGATGATTCATCGCAAAAACTTTTATTTTTTTATTTTCAGAGTATTTGAGATAGTCCATCATGAATACTAATTGTGATGGTCCCCTGAAAAGATGTTTTTAAAAAAGTTGGGAAAATTATTTATGACGGGTGGATGGCCCATCACAAATAGGTTTTTAAAAACTCGTCGAACCTATTTGAGACGAAGTCATTGACCATCGTAAATAATAACATTTTTTGATGGTTCATCTCAAAAATCTATATTTGCGATGCCCTTTTCCACAACGGGCCATTTTCAAAGAGATCCTATCGCAAATCTCCCGTCACAAAAAGCCTTTTTTCCAGTAGTGGAGAGAGAAGTTTATCAGTGGTGGAAACTGATCAAGAACATGAAGATAAGGTTTGAGGTGGAAAACATAGGATGTGAAGGCAACAAAATGGTATCTTTCATCAATTATTTTCCTTATACCCTCAAGAACAAAATGGATAGGGAATTCCTTTAGTTAAAACAAAGAGAAAATGAATTATTGGGGACTTATGAGATGAAATTTATAAGGATTTCACGTCATGATTAAATATTTTTCATCGATTTTGATGGGAATATTGATCGATTATTTGGAAGATTGTGACCCCAACTATGGAAATATTTGGAAATAAAAGACTTTTAGACTTATAGAGATTTAGTATGATGTGCATTCTAATTTTAAATAGATTTTAGAGTTTCCTAGTGGAATCATGGATAGAATTATAAAAAGAGAATATTGGAACAAAATTTCGGGATGAATCCAAATTAAAATAAAGTAAAAAATCCCATGTGAAACAAATGAGGGATGAAGCAATTGGAAAATTGTTTTAAAGAATGTGTAAGGTACTACAAGTGTGGAATATATGTAATTATTCCTTAAAACTATCTTGGATATATAAAGATTAAACATATAAATTCCAATGACAAAGGAAAGATGATGCAAGTACATCCTGATATATAATTATTCAAATGTGTGGAACTTGGGAATTTCACAAACCATTATCTAGATCAGAAGATAGTAGTGGGAAACCACTATCAACAACTATAATGGAAAAGGGAGAAAGTTTATGCTTTATCAAATTTGTTAGATGAACTCAAGGATCAAAATAATGATATGTATAGTACACTCATCATACACTCAAATCTAGAAAGTAAAATATTTGATTATTTTTCTACACATTGTTTTATTTCATTAAAGTTTTCAAATAACATCAAGTTAAACCCGACACTTATATTGGTAGAGTTGTCTGTTAAAACTCCTAGAGGAAATATTCAAGAATCAAGGATATATATGGATTCCCCTATTAACATTGGTTAGTAAATTTAATATGAAAAATTGGAAATCATTACAATGGTGGGATTTGAAATAATACTTGGAATGTATTGGTTTTCAAATTATAATTTCAAGATCAACATTAGAAGTAAGGATATTTTAATAGTATTGAAAGGAAAAACTCTGATCATCTTCAAAGTAGATGTTTTCTAGCACAAGTCTTTCCAAGAACCACTTTATTTCTCCTTATTTATGTAAATGATTAGTGAGGAAGAGGAATAAAGATAAAGACTAAAGATTAGAGATGTTCCCATTGTTTTAGAATATATTTATTTATTTCCTGAATAGTTACTAGGACCTCCCCCCAAATTAGAGGTAGATTTATCAATTGATCTAATACCTGGATCCAATCAAATATCAAAGACCCCAAATTAAATAGAATATGTGGAGTTAGAGTAATTAAAGAAGAAAATTCAAGATTTTTTGGAGAAGGATTTTTTCCAACCAAGTGTATATCCTTAGGGAGAACATGTTCTATTTTTAAAGAAGAAGGGTAGATCAATGCACATGTGAATTGATTATAGAGAACTTAATTGGATCATAGTGGGGAAAAAATATCTACTTCCAAGTATTGATTATTTTTCAACCTACTTTATAGAGATCAATTATTTTATAATGTTGATCATCTATTCAATTATCATCAATTCAGGTTGAAGAAAGAATGTATCCCAAATATTTCCTTCCAAACAATATATGGACATTATGAGTTTTATGTTATTCCATTTGGCTTGGATAATGATCCTACCATATTAATAGATTTTATGAATAGAGTATTTATGAACTACCATGATAATTTCAGAGAGGTATTTAATAATGATATTTTGATACATTCTAAAATCTGTGAGGAGGATAAAGATCATATAAGGGTTATATTATTAACTATGTTGAAGGATAAGTTGTTAGGTAAATTTAGAAAAACTGAGTTCTAGTTACAATTATTTTAATTATTGGAAAAAATTATGCCTTGTGAAGGAATCTTAGTGGATCCATTAAAGACAATTTCCATGGAGGAGTGTCTATATCCTACAACTATAACTTATATTTATAGTTTCCTTAGTTTATCAAGATATTATAAAAATTTTGTGAAAAAATGTTCATGGATTTTTAATAATTTGACAAAGTTAACTCAAATGGGAGTAAAGTATATCTAGAAAAGAAGTATGAAAAAAAGTTTTCATGAACTTAAGAAGAGGTTGGTTGGTGAACATCTGCTAACTTAACCCTCTAATGGGGAATGATTTTTCATTTATTGTGATGAATCATTAAAACGTATTGGATGTTTACTTATGGAAAATGAACAGGTGATTCTTTAGTCATCATGATAAATAAAACCTCATGAATATAATTATCCTACCTATGATCTAGAGTTTGAAATAGTTATCTTTGAATTAATGATATGGAGACACAATCTTTTTTGGAAAAAATGTGATATATGTACATGTCACCAATGTTTGAATTATATATTTACATATAAGGAGCTAAACATGTGGAAGTAAATATGAATATAGATAATCAAGGACTATGATTGTTTTATGAATGAATATCCTAGAAATGAAAATAAGGTAACTGATGCTCTTAGCATAAAAAACTACTACTCTATAAATGATAAGGATTGAAAAAGAACATATATTTATGGATATGGAAATTATTGATCTATAAATAATATTAGTAGAAAATACATTATACCCATCCCAAGTGATTGCCAAAATATATATCTAAAAAGGATCAAAGAGGAAGAAAGGGTTGATTTGGGACTGAAAAACAAGTTGAAAGTAGTGAAGGATGATAATCTTGATGATTTAAATATTGATGAATATAGTTTATTATGGGTTGGATTTGGACTTTATGTGCCTTCATCACCTGATATACAGAAATAGATATTGGAAAATGCACATAAATCATCCTTCTCCATCCAAACTGTAAGTACCATGATGTATTTTTATCTTAGAGAGAACTTATGGTGGGACAATATGAAGAGGGAGATCACAAAGTATACCTCAAAGTGGTTGGTATGTCATCAAGTTCAAGAACAGAAACATAATTCCAAGTAGAGTATGAAACCATTTCCCATATCCACATGAAAATAGGGGAAAATCACCATGGAATTCATCACTAGTCTATTGATGAAATCCAAAGGAAGTAATGTAACATGGGTTGGGGTGGATCGAATCACTAAGACCACCCACTTCATCACTTTTTAAGAATATTTCTCCCTTGAAAAAATTTCAATATATACATAAAAGAAGTGGTGAGGCTACATGGGATATAACTTTCAATCCTTTACAACCATGATTCAAGGTCTACTTCTAAATTCTAAAGTTTTCTTTAAAATTATTTAAAAATTGAATTGAATTTTGGTATGGAAGATCACCCACAAAATGATGGACAATTTTAAAGGACCATTAATATCCTTGAAGACAGGTTGAGATCCTATTCAATGTAATATAAAGGTGGATGGGATAGATATCTCTCATTAGTTGAGTTCTCAAATAAAAATAGCTTCCAATCAAGTATTCAAATGACCCCATATGAAGCTATTTTTGGGAAGCAATGTTGAACTCCTACTTTTTGGGATGATGTTTATTAAAAAAATCTACTTGTACTTGATCTTGTGAAAGAGATGAAAAAAATGGTTTAAGAAATCCAACAACACATAAAAGATACTCTAAGTAGGCATAAGGGTTGTGATGAAAACCATATAAGGGATAAGGATTTTGATGTTGGAGACAAGGTTTTCCTTTGAATATCACCATGGAAGACATTCATGTAGTTTTCAAATAAAGAAAAACATAGCCCTAGGTATGTTGGACATTTTGAGGTACTTGATCACATAGGTGCAGTGACCTATAAAATATCACTTCCACTAATTTTTTTAAGTTAATTATGTCTTCCACATATCACTTTTGAGGAAGTAATACTTGATACTACACATGTACTAAATCAGGAGGTGGTACAAATGGAGAATGAACCCTCTTATAAGGAGAATATGATTAAGATCTTGGACCCTAGTGACACATTTCTACGCAATAAGACAACTCACCTTGTGAAATTTCTATAAAGGAACCATAAATATGAAGATGAAACATGATAATAAAATGAAAAAAATGAGACAAAAGTTCCCTATTGTATTCTCAAGTAAGAATATGAGTTGAAATTTTGGGGAATTTTTTTTTGGGGGGGGGGGATGTAATGACCTGATTTTTTTTTTCTTCTTTTAATAAATTATATCTTTCCTCTAAATTTTTTTTTTTTTAAAATTGAAGCACAAATAACTAATTTTAAATTTCATAAAAACTTTACACATCATGTGCTGATATGAACTAGTGAAACTAGGAATAGTAAATGAATGGAAAAAATAAACTAGAAACTAGAAACACATTATTTAATTATTTAATAATATTATATTCAGTATACAACAATACCCAATATAATACTGAATATTGAAATAGGAAGAATAATATAGGTTAGATAATGTAAAATATAAAAATTCGGGTTTCCTTGATTGTAAGATCCATAATTTTTATGGAGTTGAATCAAAAATTATTTAAGGTACCCTTTTTCCCTTATTTGAGTACTTTTTATTTAGGTGATAACATTGGGTGTGTTTGGGTGGAATTTTGAGAAAAATGAAAGAAAAAGGCATGTTCATGGTTGGTGCACAGTTAACAAAAACTATGGGTCCCAGACCAGATATCCATATAAACAAAGGTAGATGGGATTATCATGGGTTGCAAATGGTTTGGAAAATATTGCAACCTATAATAAGTAACCGTGAACCCCTAATAAAAGAGGTGTATGGTTGGTGCACGGTTAGGCAAAACCATGCGCTGATCCTAGCTAATCCTGTGTGAGAATTAACTAAGCCTGAAAATTATTTTAAAAATTCCCTAAACCCCCCAAACTCACCCATATTGACCCCCATTCAACCCTAGGAGGTCTTTCACGAATTTGGAGCTCATAAAATGAATTCCAAGCCATCCTGAACACAATTCTTCATGAATCGAAGCCTAGATCGATGATCTTCTCTTCTCTTGGAAAGTGGATCCTATCCCGTTGCATTCCCATTCATCCTCCTTACATCCATCATTATTTAGGTGGGAATTAATCTTCTCTTTTGATAGATCTAGATATTGATTTTGTAAATCTTGATCTAGGATTGTGGATCTAGATTTAGAATTAAGATATATTGTTTTCTTTAATAATTATTTAGGGTTTTGGGATTCTAATATAGAATTACATCGTTGTGCCACTCAATTTTTGGGGATTTCTATTGGGTGATTATTCATTGATGATTTGAGGTAGGTGGGGTGTAATTCAAATATCATAGTATTATTATCAATTACATGTATGTGATTATATAATTTCTAGAGTTTGTTTAGCGATTGGAATTCTAAATTGAATTAATTTATGTGGTCAATTAATTAATTGAGGAATTTGGGATTTGATTGAATAATGGAAATTGTAGAATAGAGATAATTAATTGGAAAATTAATTATCAAAGTATTGAATTGGGAAATTGGGGATAATTAATTGTTGGGTTAATCATCTAATTTTTGAATTGTAAATTGAGAATAATTAATTGGTAGATTAATTATTAGATGTTGAGTTTGTGAAATGGTTAATTAATTGTTAAATTGATTAATGAAGATATGTGATTAATTAATTGGTGAATTTATTAATAGGAAGGAAATTATTAATTAATTTTTGAATTAATTAATGATAATTAACATTATTAATTAATTTTTGAATAATTAATGAACTTGGATTAATTAATTTATGGATTAATTAATGGAAGTAGTGGTGGTTAAGTGTGATAATAGGATTAATGTTGTTTAATCATGGTTTATAAATGGGGTGTTAGAAAAGATGATCTATGCCAATGATATATATTCATGGTTGATAAATTACATGTTATACATGACGATATATGTGAATGAAATATATGAATGCTTGGTAAATGGGGTGTTAAACATGATGATACATCAGTGATCTTTATGCATGTTTTATAAATGGGGTGTTAGATATGATGATCTATTCTAATGACGTATAAGAATGATTTAGAATTGGGGTGCTAGTCATGATGTTATATGCCCATGATATATATGCATGATTGATAACTTAGGTTCTAGACATATCTTTTTACACCCAAAACATTGTCATTGGATTGTGGTAATTTTTTGTTATGAAAATTAAATATGAATTGAATATGTAGAATGGTTTAGTTCCAATGTGGGCTGAATTAGGTAATGAGGTATGGGTGTCCTCAGGAACTTGGTGGTCTTTGTAGTTTAATAAATATTAATTTATTATTTAATTTTTTTTACTTATGCACTATAATTATTTCTTTATAAAACTGCATACACTTGTTATTGACTAGAATTGTTTGAGACACCATTGGTGGTGACCTACTAAGTTGTACTCACACCCTACTCGGGCTGCCTAATTGGTACTTGAATAGATTTCCTGAATGCATGACAAGTTAATGGAAAAGAGCTCGTGTTAGATGACTCAGTCCGAATGGATCATTGTTGAGGGATCTAGATGTGGTTCAAGACCTACTTGGGAGTCCTCAGTGTCTTTATTTGGAGTTTCGTTATTGTCACTTGGAACATACATTAGCATGGAATGTTTTCCACTTTAGTTGGATATTGTATTTCCCGGATTGATTATCTTTAGATATCAGTATTGTTTATGGTCATATATGATTCCACTGTTTTTTATTTATTTCCACTGGTGTATTACTATAATTAAAATATGTTATAGTCTCCCCATGATGAACTTATTAGACCCTCACTGCTAGTTAATTGCATCTAGTGTATGGGGGAGGGGCACATGAGGTCATGTGACTGACCGTCATGGGGCACCAGTGTGTGGAACCTAGGACAAGATGATAAAAAGTTGTGTGAGAGGCCATTTTGCTTTTCTTCATTTTTTACTATTTGGAAAAGGTAGAAAAGAGGATAACAAGGGTCGAGCCTTGGTAATAAGCTTGTGCATGGGAGTTGAAAACTCATTTATGGGGTAAAACCCAAGTAATCAGGGTGGGATTGTTGTTATTATTGTTTTCATTTACAGTTGAATATTATTTCACTATAGGTGACACACTTATTGCGTGATGTGATTATTCTTTCTGAAAATTGTGTTTGAAATTCTTTTGAGGATTGAATCATGACCCAAAATGGCATGAAAATTTAGTATGGATACATAATTTTAGGCACTCAAGATTGTTTTGTGACATGAATCATTGTAGGTACACATGGGAAAATGGGTTTTTGGTATGTTTTTGAACATGAACTATTTTCCCATGCTAGTGAAATTGAACCAAAAAATGGTTTCTAAAAATAATTGAAAATTTAAAAATGATGACAAATTCGAATAAATTGGTTTCTAAAGTAATTTGAATACTAAGAATGATAATTCCCTTTTATAACCAAGACATAGGTGTAGGATGGTTAAGGTTAGTGTTATTGGATTTATTTTGACCACGTGGAGAGATTTGGGGAAAATAATTATTGTGACTTATTATAATTTCCCTCTTATATAAATGTTTTATAGTTGTGTTTTGATTCCTAAGATGTGTGTTTTTAATTGTAGAGATATGCCTCCATGATGACGCTTTTTGAGTGGAAGATAAGAGGTTATGGATGGTAATGCTCTACTAGTAGTGGAACCTGAGGCACCTATAGTTTTGGATGAGGAAAAAGGGGATAAGTTCCAATAGAGCATATATCACTTCATATAATTCATGGTAAGATACCCATGATGGGTTTAAAAGAGTATGTATGACCTACCTAGGGAGTTTTACTTGCATCACCCTTCAAATTTTACAAGAGAGGGTTGAGCTCAGGGAGCTGAGTTATAGATTGAGTCTATCCAGACTATACTTGACCATTTGGAGACACCTTCTGAGTGGAGGGTCAATTTGGCCACTTATATACTAGGAGGATCAGCGAAGCAATGGTGGGATGTCTAGGATCTGACTAGATAGGCTGATGGTATGTTATGGAAGGAATTATTGGAGAGGTTCTTGGAGAAATTATACCCCGAGGCACTGAGTCAGGAGAGAGTAACTGAGTTCATGAGGTTGAATCAGGGATGTATGTCCATGATGAACTATAATGGATGCTTTACATATTTTCAGTGATTTTTTCTATCATTGGAAGAAGATGAGGTGACATTAGTAAAATAATTTCAGGATGGTATTAAGGGTGAAATTAAGTCCTAAGTGCATATATTTAGGCTGAAGTAGTTTTTGGAAGTGGAAAATCCGGATCTTATTATTGAGGGGAACCTAAAGGAGTCTTCCATTGGTGGACAAGTGGTTTCTTAGGGATGATCTGGAGGTATGTACTCTAAGACCAGGAAGTGTCTTTATGTGAACTTTAGCCAAATTAGTGGTAATAAGAGTGCCTATTCAGGGAGATTAATTACTAAGGAACTTACCCCAGTACTTTTCCACTATTGCGGTAAGCTGAGAAACTACCATAAACATTTTCCTCGACCACCAGTAGGGCGAAGAGCGTAAAAAAAGATGGTAAATCTACAGAGGTTCTTTAAGAACCCATGACCGGTAGTTAGTAATGGAGGAGATAGAAAGAACTAGGGTATATGAAGGGGATGTTCTGCACCATATTAGTATGGAAGCTAGAGTTATATTGGATGAGGTGGTAGAGGCAGTGGATGTGGTGCTTATAGGAAGGAGTTCCCATATCAATAATGTGGCTCAGATCAGGGAATTCATACGTATCATATAGAATAGGGGAAGAAAAAGTACATGCAGTTCAACCTACACTTGTGGATAGTGAGGATGGAACATCAACATTAATAGGTATTATTATTCTAGATTCTACAGTAGCTCATGCCATATTTGATATTGGTTCCTATCATTCCTTTATATCTAAAAAACTTGGTAACTATTTGAGAATGTCGGTGGAGTTTGTGAGTGGGATAATGAAAATAGATACACTATTGGGAGTATGGTCTAGAGACATATGTATGTCGAAGGGACATTATCTTAAAGTTGCAGAGTATCATTTTATATGGGATATCTATATCCTTGAAATGTCTCACTTCAACGTAATTATGGGTATGGACTAGCTAGTAGCATACAAGGCCCACATAGATTGTTAAAGGATGAGAGATACTTTTACATCTCCTAAGGGTGACCATTATATTCATTGTTGGGAGTGGGATCTCTAAGAAGGATGAGAATGAAAAATTACTCAGAAATTTGGAGATATCACTACCTAGATTACTAGTTTATTGTTGGATGATGGATACATAAACCATGATATATTTCCAATAGTGGTGGAATATTTTTAGGATGTTTTACCTAAAGACTTATCAGGGATTCCACCCGAGAGTGATGTGGAATTCAATATTGAGCTCATTCCAAACACTGAGCTAGTATCTATTACATTATATATAATGGAACCAACCAAGCTACAAGAACTCAAGACTTAGCTGGAGGAGTTGGAGGATAAGGGATTTATTTATTTGAGTACATCTCCTTGGGGATAACCTGAGTTTTTTGCAAAGAAGTATGATAGGACGTTGCACTTTTGTACTGATTAATAGAATTTTATCAATATGAATATAATTAACCAGTATCCTCTTCCACATATCAATGATATATTGGACCAATTTAAAGGATCTTGTGTGTTCTATAAGATCGACTTGAGATCAGGGTATCATCTGCTGAGAGTTCGGACTTATAATACACTGAGGACTAATTTCATAAGTAGTTATGGCCTTTATGAGTTTTTCGTAATGAAGTTTGGGTTGATTAACATACTAGTAGTGTTTATGGCTTTGATGAAAAGAATATTCCATCCATACCTAGATCATTTTGTGGTAGTGTTTGTGGACAAAATCTTGGTGTACTCAAAAGCTCATGATGATCATGCCCAACATATGACATTCTTATGAGTACACTAAGAGAGAATCATCTATAGTCCAAGATATCTATTTGTAAATTTTGGATTGATTTGGTACACTTCTTGGGAAATATCACCTGGAAGGAATGTGTGTTAGTGGACCCAGAGAAGGTTCAGACAGTGGTTTCTTTGTAGAATCTCAAGAAATTATTCGATATCCATAGATTTCTCGGGTTAGCTAGATATTATCAGAGATTCATCTAAGACTTTTCCCATTTGGTATTGAAAATTTTAGGCTTAACCAAAAAGGGTATAAATTTTGATTGGTCGGAATCTTGTGAGAAGTTCTTCCTAGAGTTAAAAATGAATTTGAAATCTACAACGGTATTGATCCTACCTGATCTAGGTGAGGAATATATGGTGTATTGTGATTCATTTGGGATCATTCACAGAGTTGTATCGATGCAAGTAGATTGAGTTGTGGTGTATGGGTCTCAAAATTTGAGGACACCTGAATGGAAGTACCCAATTCATGACCTCGAGTTGGTAGCTGTCGTTTATGCTTTTAAGTGTTGGCTGTATTATCTATTGGGTGATAATTTTATGGTGTTTACTGATCGCAAAATCTTAAGGATCATCTTCTTGCAATGATATTTGAATCTCCAACAATAGATATGTGTCGAGTATATGAATTCAATTAATTTTGAGATAGAACATATGCCTAGAAATGAAACATTTTTGCTAATTAATTGAGAAGGAAGACCCAGACTTGAGAAGTTTAAGTGCCTAGTGCCGAGTGGAAGATAATGAATATTCTAGATGAGATTACTGTTGTAGTTCAGGAGAACCAATAATAGATAAATATCATATCAGTTTCAGTGGAATCATCACTTTGGAGTTGGATTAGAGAGAGGAAGTATGAGGATTTAGAGTGATTGAACATGAGGGAAAGCCTTGAAGGTGGGGAGTAACCTTCATATTGGATCATATATGAGGATGCGATCATATTTGTTAAGAATCATATTTTTGTGCCTATGAGAATGTGATATGAGATAATAAATGTATTTTATTTCTCTAAGTGGGTGGTACATTTGAATGTGAAGAAAATGTACCTTGACCTGCAATGATAGTTTTGGTGTCTAGGCATGAAAAAGAAGATATATGGGTTCATGAAATGATGCTAAAATTATTAGTAGGTGAAGGTAGAACATCAATGACCTTGAGGTTTGCTATAGTTATTAACCATTCTGTAGTGGAAGTGGAATCAAGTGACAATGGACTTTTTGGGGGGTCTTTAAAAGAAGTAAAGGAAGAATGCTACTATCTAGGTTATTGTGGATCCACTAACAAAAGTAACACATTTCTTGCCTATATAGGTGAATTTCTCAGTGGGGCAGTTGGGAGATTCGTATGTTCAGGAGATAGTCCATTGCATGGGGTTCCATGGACTATAGTTTTAGATTGTGAATCCCATTTCACTTTACGATTCTAGAAGGGATTATAGAATGTTCTTGGAACACACGTATTATTGAGTATTAATTTTCACCCATAGATAGATAGTAAATCAGAGTGTTCTATAAAGGTACTTGAGGATATGTTGCGGGTGTGTGTTCTTGACTTCAGTGGATCTTGGGAGAAGAAATTGGATTTAGTGTATTTTATCTATAACAATAGTTATCAGGAAACTATACATAATGGAACATGAAGAGGATCTTTATGGTAGGATATGAAAATCAGCGCTATATAGGGTGGAGGTTGGTGAGTCAGAGTTGTTAGGACTGAGTCTCATATATGAGACATTATAACAGGTTCAGCTGATTTGGAAACGTATGGCTATGACTCAGAGTTGACAGAAGTCATATGTTGATAGAGAGAGATGACCCCTAGAGCTTACAAAGGGTAATCATTTATTCATTAGGGTGTCGCCAAGGTTGGGTCACCATAGGATATGGAAGTAGGGAAAGATAGTTCCCATGTTAATTGGGACATTTGAGGTAGTGGATAGAATCAGGCTGATGACATACTGATTGAGTCTTTCAGAGAAATATATGGAATTGAATGAGGTTTTCCATGTGTTAAAAATACAAAGGTATCACTTCGGCCCTTCTCATGTGATCGATGTGGATAATATTGATTTGGGGATAAATGCATCTTTTGAGGAGCATCTAATACATATATTGGATCATAGTGAGGAATTATTGTGAAGAAAGACCATGTCAATAGTACGTGTATTATGGATACATGGTCATGTATAGGAGGAGACACAAGAAATGGAAGAAGATAAGAAAAATTGTCAAATATTTTTGGCTTAGAACCTTAGATATTATTGGGAGTATAGCTCGAGTATGAGCTATTATAAGGTGGGGATATTGTAATATCCTGACCTTTTTTGGAGTTGACTCCGACTAAATTTTAGGTACTCATTTATCCTTATTTGAGTACTTTTTGTTTGGGTTATAAATTGAGGTGTGTTTGGGTGGAATTTTGAGAAAAATGAAAGAAAAAGGGATATGCATAGTTGGCACACAGTTAAGGTAAACCGTCCACCCCATCCCAGCTTACCGTGCGAACCCAGGAAGAGGGGTTTCGCATGGATGGTGTACGGTTTGGAAAACCTTGTGCCCTAAAAGATGTAATTGTGAACCATAGGTTAATAGTTGGTGAATGATTAGGGAAAAACATTCACCCTCTCCCATATAACCATGCAAGATAATTAATTAAGCCTGAAAAATAGTTTAAAATTTCCCCAAACCCCCAAAACTCACTCACTTTGACCTCCATTCGACCCTTTGAGGTCTTTAAAAATTTTGAGATCTTAAAAAGAATTCTAATCCCTCATGACCACCATTTTTATCAAATCTAAGACTGGATCAAATATATTCTCCTCCCCCGGTAAGTGGATCCTATAATATTGCTTTCCCATTCATCCTCGTTCCTTCTCTCGTTATTTTTGTGGGAAGTAATATTCTATTTCTCTAGATCAAGATATAGATTTGGTAAATCTAGTTCTAGGCTTGTGGATCTATAATTAGAGTTAAGAGTTATTGTTTTTTTAATCTTTATTTAGGATGTTTCTATTCAGATATATATCTTTGTCATTGTGCCACTCAATTTTTGGGAATTTATGCTGGGCAGTTATTCATTGAATATTTGAGGAAGGTGGTTTATTATTCAAATCCCATACTATTATTATCAATTATGTGTAAGTGATTGTAGAACTTCTATTGTTCATTTACTGATTATAATTCCTAATTGAATTAATTAATGTGAAAAATTAATTAATTAAGTAATTGTGGATTTTATTGAATAAAGGAAATTTTGGAATAAGGAAATTAATTAGGGAATTAATTATCAAAGTATTGAATTGGGAAATTGGGGATAATTAATTGTTGAGTTAATCATCAAATTGATGAATTGTAAATTAAGAATAATTAGTAGGTAAATTAATTATTAGATGTTGAGTTTGTGAAATGGTTAATTATATTTTTAATTGATTTATGAAAGATATATGATTAATTAATTGGTGAAATAATTAAGGGGATATAAATATATAATTAAATTTTGAATTAAGTGATGGGAATTGATATTGTTAATTAATTGTTTAATTAATTAATGAAATTGGATTAATTAATTTATGAATTAATTAATTGAAGTAGTGGTGGTTAAGTGTGATAAGAGGATTAATGTTGTTTAATCATGGTTTATATATGAGGTGTTAGACATGATGATCTATACTAATGATATATATGCATGGTTGATAAATGGGGTGTTGGACATGATGATCTATGCTAATGATATACAAGCATTGTTGATAAATGAGGTGTTATATATGATGATCTATGCCAATGATATTTATGAATGGTTGATAAAAGGGATATTAGAGAAGATGATCTATGTCAATGATGTAAATGTATGATTGGGAATTGGGGTGCTATACATGACGTTCTATTCCCATGATATATATACCTGATTGATAAATGAGGTGATAGACATGGAATTTTACAACCATAAAATTGGCATTGGATTAAGGTTATAAGTGGTTTTAAAAATGAAATATTTATTGAATATGTAACATTACTAAGACCCATCATGGTCCAAAGGAGGTAATGAGGTATGGGTTTCCTTGGAAACTCAGTGGTCTATGATGTTTTATAATGATTAATTGATAATGTTATAATTGTTTAATTATGCATTGTAATTATTTCCATATACAACTTCATACATTTGTTTTTGATTGGATTTGTTTTAAATATTGTTAGTAGTGGACCACTGAGTTGTAATCACACCATACTCAGGCTGCCTGATTTGTGCCCAAATAGATTTCAAGGATGAAGGACATGTTAAGTGAAGGGGGACCATGTTACATGGATAAGTTAGGATGGAGCATGTTTGAGGGATTTGGATGTGGTTTAGAACCCACTTGGTAGTCGTCATTGCCTTTCTTTTTAGATTCATTATTTGATATCATATTTCCTTTATTGATTATCTCTAGATATTAGTATTGTTTATGGTTATATATGATTTTACTTTTATTTATTTATTTATGCTAGTGTATTACTATGATAAAAAGAGGGTATAGTCTCCCCATGAATGACTTATTAGACCCTCACTACTAGTTGGTAGCCAATGGAATAGGGGAGGAATGCTTGTGGTCATGATACTGACCGACTTAGGGCACCAGTGTGTGGAACATGGGTTTGGAAGTTACCTTAAGACCCTAGAATCATCACACCCACAAACAACACTATATTAGGGAAACAAAGAGTTAGTAATATGATAACCATTTTAGAAATGTTATTGAACCTTGATAGAATCGAAGTGAATTATGAAGTGTAATAATGATGGTGTATTTATATAGAAATATGATCATTTTTCATTATGATTATCAGCAAATATGGTTGATGTAAATTATTACCATTAATAAAAAAATATTTGGCCTTTTATAATGTTGGTTACGTAGACACATTTAAATGACCTTCAAGATTATTTACTGATGTAATAAAAATTGAATTATTTTCCAAGACTATAAGAATATTATATTAATAATATTTTTCATGTAGAAGTTTTAAATAAAATTTATTTCATGAAATAATCTTATAAACTATTTTTTAAATGATATTCTATTTTAATGAATCCCTAAGAAAATTTTTAGAATGGTCAAAATGTTTATTTTTATATTAAATTGTTAATTTTCATTAGAATGTTGATTTTTATTTATAAGTTTAATTATCATACATAGTGAATAATTTTTATGAAATGAAAATCACTTTTATACTGAGAATATCAAAATTATTTTAGGGTTATTATTTGATAATTTTCCTAAAATGATGATTTTTTTGGCAAAAATATGAAAATTTCCAGTTTACAAGAATTTCAATTTTATGACATTTTTATTTTGTCAAAATGATTAAAAATTTTATGAATCATTTTATTCAATAAAAATTAAATTTAATAATTATAAAAATTAATTTATGAAAATTAATTTTTATTTAGAAATTTATACTTTAATTTTTGGATAAAAAATGGATTTTTGAAATAAAAAAGTAATCTTTGGATTCTATACATAATCTGGGTTGGGTGGAAGGTATGGTTTAGTTTTAGAAGGACTTGGACATCAAAACACAGTATCTCAACCATTAATGTTCCATAAAATTGGTTTTAATTCAATTTACCCACAAATGGTTGGCTAATATGATAAAGTAATCAGTATTTAATCATTTTAAACCCACCCCTCATCTTGTATAAATAACACACATATCTCATTAATCTATAATAAAAATTCAAAATTCATGATGTTTTAGTCATTTTCACACTAAACGATTCCCTATAAGGTTCCATCAAGGTCTCAAGGTTCCACTTTGAGGTTTTAGGAATCAAATATTCAAGGTAAGGGAATTCTCTACTTCTTTTTCATTCAAGTTCCCCCTTTGTATGAATCTTATTAATGTCAAATATTCAATTTTTTTCATGAAGCTTTGATCTTACCATTACTTGATAATTTTAATTTTATCAATAGAATACCTCTATTATCTCTCATTATGACTTTTCCATAATCCAGGTTGTATACCATTATGCTTCCAAAATTAGTTGATGAAGTTTTATCTTCTAATAAATATTATTATATTGTGATTTTTAAAACATCTCACATACCAATAAGAATTACCATATATGTAAATATAATATTTTTATTTTGGGATTTACATTTATGAAACTCGAATTCACTTTTCTCTGGTAAAAAATTATGTAATGTTAAAATATTTAATCCCCAATGTACTCAATGTTTACATATGAAACCCATTATCTATCCTCCCCGGGTTAATGATGAAATGATTTATTATGATAAATGTGGATCACATGAATTAATACATATGAATGGTGTTCCCTGATACCTTTCTAATTAATTATGTAAAGAATTATTCTATAAAGATGACATGTTTTATGATACATCGGGGAATAATCGTGGTAATTATGATTTATGACACCCCAGTGATAAACCTTGGTGATATTCTTATGAATTTATTGTTTTTATATTGTAGCAAAATTTACATGTCTTGATTCATGTTACATCTATTATTATATACCTCATATTCATATGATCATGCCTTCTTGATTTTCCACTTTATGGCATGCTAAGTATCTATTTTATGTTTTCCCTTATTAGACTTTATGCTCAGCCCTTTCATTGAATTATATCATCCAGAGATGAGATATAGTAAAAATAAAATATGAAGGACCTATAATGAAGTCTTTCAAGTGGAATATAATAATGTATAATGTTTTATGTATTTTTGTGTATTATATTCCTTCTTCCTATTCACTAAACCTCAACACATCCTCTGTAATATTAAATATTTTACCATGTATTCAATGTTTTATGAAATAAAATATGTTCCCCTATACTCCCCCTTAATGATATATTTTTAAACAATTTTTTAAAATAAAAAACATTTCTATAAGATTTCTTAAATGTTTAAAAAAATTCACTTTTAATTTTTCTTCAAACATTCATGTATGGTTTCTCAAAGAAAAAGAATTTATAGAATACTTGGTGGGATCCTATTGGGCATCATATCACACAATAAAATGTCCTAGACCCAAATTCCACTGAATGATGACCCGAGCTCAGTTGGTAACATGACATCAAGTACATCTCCCTGAACGCTAGAGGCTTCCAACTACCTGGGAGGGCCTAGGGTGTGTTTGTGGAGAGACTATGCCATCTTATCAGAGTGAAATACAATTGTAACAATCATACAGATCAAATAGTGGAATATGATATAATTACTGAATATAAATCAGTATATAAACATCCTAGATGGAAATATACAATAATCCCAAAAGTAATATCATATACAATAATGATCATTTCATGTGTCTATAAATAAAAAAAGGTATACAAGCATCAATACAATACCGACATCAAAATTAAAAAAATGACAAAAAAAATACCCTATAAAATATCATTATCATATACTCATTCCCATGCTCCCCTACACCTAGGAAAAGCACAAAGTCAATCATTGAATAATGGGAACTTTCCCAGGTCCCTACCTACATCCATATAGTTTGTTCGAGTACCCAACAAAAGCCTGAACAAGGTGTGTGATACAATCCTAGTAGGTCACCACCCATGGTGTCTATAAAAAAATAATGGATATTCAATAAAATTTAAAGTAAAGTGCATAATATAATAGGTATGGCAGTATTGAAAGTAATGTTCCCAAGGAAAAAAGTAAACAAACAAGTGATACCAAACAACCATAAGAGGATCCTTAAAAAACAAGTTTCAAAATCCTACCATAGGAAATCTGTAGAGTAAAAAGAAGTAAATAGAATGTCCATACATTATATACAATAAATAATATCATCTAGATCCATGCCGTATAACCTGTATATCAAATTTACCACGATTGAGACATATAACCAGAAGTGTCACTTTTACCACGGTTGAGCCTTATAATAAAAATTGTCACATTTCTCATAGCCATGACATATATTAATAAGTTTTAGACTTCTTGAGGTAGGATCCATAGTGTAGAGAAACAATACATTATCATCAAGTCACAAGATAATATCGATGGAGACTCAGTTAGACTTAAATTGGGGTCCAAGGATCATGTCAAAAGACCATATCCATTACATTCCCAAACAAGCTGGATCCAACGGGTAGTATGGCCCAAGGAATCCCATGTAATCAAGACCAAATGATAAATCTCATCTAAGGCATCCATTACCACTATCAGGATCCAAGTAGTAACATTCAAGGAATCCTATGGATTCAGGACCAATGGTATACCCACCAAGGTTTCCACTACCATCTCAATTCATCTCATTCATTCCATAAATTCATATTTCATAAAATTTCACCATCAATGATTTTAACAACTCATATATCAATTCCATATAAACCACTTAATCAAAATCATAAACATACAAAGGGGAAAATATCCATCTCTTAACAATAAATTCTTATAAATTCAATTCATTACATTCTTCCTCTAACTATGAAATCACAAAAACTCACCCCATTGGTGGTATAATAAGTAAAATCATAAAGTAACATCCCATGGGTGTCCTAGGTTGGGAATACAAACTCCAACAAGTCATAAGGAAGTAGTGGGAATCCCTAATATGTTCCAGTACATTCAAATTAACTATTCAATTAAATTTTGGGGCCACATCGGAAGGTATGGTGTGAATAACAAAGAAAAATAGCTCTATAAAGTACCAAACCATTTAAGAAAACTACATAACACCTACCATTGGTCTATAGTATAGTTATGATAAAGTATAGATCTCTTATTCGGCTTATATTTATAGAAAAATGAAGAAAAATGAAGAAAATAAAAATATGTCATATTAGCTAGAACCTAAATAATTATGTTGAGACTAAGAATAATGAAGAACAACACAAAAGGAATGTAGTACTCACCCGCATGAATCTAATGAGACTGATGATGGTTGATTACACGTTTGAACAGAGGAATGAGAGAAAAGCCTATGAAAAGTCTTCAAGAGGAGCTATCCTATAGTGTTCTTCTATACACAGAGGATATAGAAAAAAAATTCAGTTATAATATATTTTAAGGTAAAAAGATTAATATTTAAAAAAATATATAGGCTACATGGTTTGGATGCATGGTTAGACAAACCCTGTTCCCTTTATTATGCTAAGAGGCCACCCACATGTTCAATTCACATGTTTTTCAAAACAATTTGAAAATAATTCACATTGGATTTGATAAAAATTATAGGCGCCTTACATAGGAATGTGCCTCAATTTACACAATTTCCTCAAACCTTGTGGGATCCTAATGCCCACTTTTTAGGCCTCACACGGTTTGTCAAACTTTGTGTCTTGTTCTGCATGGTTTCAACTAACCATGTTGTCTACCTGAAAAAGGTTGGTTTTGGGATATGAATAATCCCCAAACACCCCCATTACACCCATTATCACATTGGGTACTCAAAAGAGGTTTTAAAAAATCATTTAAACTTAAAATAAAAATATTGAAACCTCATACGAAAACCATATATCTTACAATATTCTCCCTTAAGTCAATCCATCCATGAGTTTTTCCTCTAAAGGGTGGTCAAGGATCACCTAAGAATAATTTGGGCCACTGATAATGTATGTTGGCCTCCACTTACCCACTCAAATACTACAAACTATTGTGCTGACATAACACTTGTACTAGAAGAACTGACCTTCTTCATAGAACCATCATGACCTTGTCAATGACAAAAATCAGATGCGCCTTGAAGTAGGAATCTACCTATTACTCCACCTCATATAGATGTAAAGTGTGATATGGGTTTGAGTAATAATGTCATAGATGAGATACATGTAAGATTTCATACATGGACCAATACCTCTGAGGTAACTACAACTGAAAGGCTACTAGCCTGACTTTATCTAGAATATGGAATAACCCGACAAATCCCAATGAAATCTTAACATGTATCCCAATCATTTGTGTCCCAAATTCAATTAGATAATTAGAAATAACCAATCCCAAACATTGAAATCTAAAGGTAGTCTTTGACGATTAGTGTAATATTTTTATCAAGACTATGTAGTATCTATTTGCTTTCTAATAAATTGGACCTACTTATAAGTCTCCTCCATGAGACATGGTCCTAGTAAATATTCCTCACCTGCCTATAAATATCATATGGGAAATAAGAATGGACTACCATACAAATAATCATAACATGACATATATAATATCTAGATAACTATTATTGTATAAGAATCTCAACAAGTGTATATTCCTCTTAAAAGACCCCCAAAAATCTAACACACATTCAAGGACCATGTCCTCAAGAACATGTATTGTATGATCTAACTAGCTATGAGTCTGAGGGTGTTATGTCATGGTCAAAATCACTTGTGTACCCAATTACCTCAAAAAATATACTAGAAATAAGATGTAAAATGGGAATCCCTATCTGAAATGATAGTGTGGGGGACCCCGTGAATTTATACAATATCACATATATACAACCTCCAAAGCTCATCAACATTCAAGGTCTCCTTGATCAGTAGGAAATGTGAAACCTTCATTATCATTTCAACAAAAACCGAAAAAACACCACTACCTTAAGGACTCATCAAACATATCAAAAAATCCATTACAATAACATCCAATTTCCACTTGAGAATAAGTAACTACTGTATAATTCTGGACACTTAATGGTGTTCCGAATTCACCTACTGACTGGTAGAATAGCTCGTAACAAAACTAGCTACCTCATATTTCATAACCAACCACCTGTATTGCTGATGTGAATCATGATACATCTTGGTGATGCTGGGATAAACCTCAAAAATCAAGGCATAAAAATCCCACACCATTTCTTTGTGTATGTCTAGTGGAACCCATATGCGGCCATGTACATGCATGATCTCATCCTCACTTACGGTCCAACTAGGAGGTGTTTCCAAAATTGTCACTCTCATGTATGACTAGGACCTTATAATCCAATAGCTGCTTTATCCCCACTTTATCCATTAGGGTAGAGGTCATAACTAAGGATGACATAAAAGTCTTCCACTGGCTATCCATCACCTCCAAGGGAATCTCAAAAAGTAATTACTTAAGCATTCACTCACTACTGAATTCCTAAACTGCCTATATCTGAGTCCTCATTCTCATTGCATTAGAAATTACACTTCCATTTTCAAGTGTATATGAAATCTTGAAGTCAAAATACTATAGGCACTCAACCCAACTTTGCGGTATCACATGCATATCACACTATTTAAATATATACTTGAGGATTCTATGGTCCTTGAACACCAAAAAATTATCTCCCAGTAAATACTACCTCCAACAATGAAAATCATCAAAAACATCAGCTAACATAATATAATGCATCGGGTAATTAATCTCATGTGGCCTCATCTTCTGATACCTGCATTCCATGAATCTATCCACCTACCTTAGAACTACTCCAAGTTCGATACCTAATGCATTACAATACACAATGTATCTTCTTCCCTACTATGGAATAATAAGGTCTATTTTTGAAATAGATCTCCCTATCAACCCCTGAAAGGATGTCTCATTGGTATATATCCATAAAAACTTCACACCCTTCTTATTCAAGACCTTCAATTGTGCTGATAAGAGTGAGAAGTAATCTATGAAATGACTATAATATCCAAATATCTCTAAGAAACTCCATATATCAAAGATGTTATTGGGAATCTCCAAGAAACTACAAATATCACCTTCTTTGGGTGTACTGATACACCTTTCTATGAGATAATATGAACTAATAAGTGAATCTTAACTATCCATAAGTGTAACATTGTGAGATTATCATATAAAAAATTCTATATCAGTATAACCAAAATGATCTCAAGATGTTTGGAATGATCATATTGATTATTAGAATAAACAATGTTATCCTACATGAAAACCACTATAAACAAATCCAGATAAGGATGGAAAACTCCGTTCATCAATGCCATGAAAACTATTGGCACATTCATGAGACCGAATGACCTAACAGGATAATCATATAGATGATACCTACTATGAAAATCTATACGAGGTTTGTCTATAGGTCTCATAAACACATGAGGATATCTAGAACATAAATCAATTTTCAAGAACACACAACCTCCTTTGAGCTGATCAAATAGGTCATCTATCTGTGATAATTGATATCATTTCTTAGCCATTTTCTAGTTCAGTTCTCAATAATCCATAAATAACCTAAGGGTACCATCAATCCTTTTCACAAAAATAAATGACAAAACCCATAGATAATTACTGGTTCATATAAACCCCCTTGACTTGAAATCCTCTAGCTACCTCTTGAGCTCCTGCTTCTCATGAGAAGCAGCAAAATGTCACTTCCTACTACTAGAGTTCAATCTACTAGGCCGAGAGACTATACTGCTATGCTTTTCACCGCCAATGTACCTCAGGTTTTGTTATATAATTATTGAATGATTTACTATCTAAGTAATCATCGTCAACTTGTACACGTTGACTTGAGATAGAACATAAATTCATAGATGTTCCTCAAAACGTCTTTCCCTCAATATCTCATCAACAAGGTATGTAGGAGAAAAATACTAGATCTTTTTAAAGAGTGATGAATACTCTATAACCTTCAAAGCGCCCTTCTCAAGAAGCATGAACTCACTAGAAGAATATGATCTTAGAGTCTCGGGATAAAATTAGTCATAAAACCTAGTTTTGAAATCATCCTAAACCATATATTACAGCATGTCACCCTGGTACAAAATATCCCATTAGTTATTTTCTTCTCTATATAGTATATAATTTATGAGCTTTAATATCCTCTAAATAGTTGTCTCTAGATGATAAAATATCAATAGAGTGGTCTCATTCCATATCTTATTAGCCCATGGACCTCTATCCCTCAAACGTGAGGGAGGATGATGCTACTAGAACACTTGTGTTATCTCAGCTTTGGACAAGTTAGGGTGTAGTGATCCCTAAAAAGTCTGTATAAAGAAGAAAAATCCCTCACGAAACAGTGCCTCAGCACTTGTGTCTGTTAAAACCACTGGTACCATAGTTGGAACTATAGAAGGATCCAATGGTATCCCATGTCCCACCACCTCTATAGCATGCTCATTTCCACCCTCCTAGCATAGGTCTGGTGGTATTCATTGTGGCATGTCTCTGTAATTCCAAACACATACCTCAGAAAGATTTAATATCAAAAGTTCTCAGCTCAAAGCATATGATAGGTAAAAACCTTCCTATAAATCAGTCACACCGCACAGCCTACTCCTATATCTAGAATTGTAAAAAATTAACAGTTATAAAGGTCACTAGAGACACTGCCTAATTCCCACTAAAAAGTTGGGTCACAATAAAGTCTCTGTTTCAATGTTTTCAATTTTCATTTCATTTTCATATTTATTTCACATAACATTATAAATGGTTGAATGAAATGTTTCACCACATCCATTACATAAGGTCCCATACTCCTCATGAACTAAAATATGGCATCCACCAAACTTGCACCATAACACGTTCTAGTCCATGCGACTCTTGGTCCATAATCAATATGCCATAATTGGCTACTTAGGGTGTTTGCTGTAGCCTAATCAGGAAAAAAATTCTTAGGTTTTTTTAGGAACTCTAATTACCAACTATGTTCTCCAATTTTGTATAATAAATAACTATCAAAATAGTAGGAATATCACACAATTCACATATCACAACATCCGGATAACAAGCGATGCATCCTATATGGCATGGCATAATGCATGGAATGTGATTCCTATAAAGTGAATAAAATGATGCATGACTTGGAATACCCTCATCTCACCGAGTTGAAACAAAATATAACCTAAAATTATATCAATTATCACATCAAAACTCAAGTTCATCACACAACGGTGGAATCAAATCAACTTTAGTAGTCAAAATTCTAAAAACAACAATTTCTATTCAAGGCAATTTGGATTTTTCCTATTAATGGGTTAGCTACTTCTATGAAAAACCCATTAAAAATTATAATTCTTTCCCATAACTTTATATTTTATCCTAATAGTAAATCAAACCATAAAAATAATTCTTTAATACCACTTTGTAATGTCCCAAATCTAGATTCCACTGAATGGTTCCCTGAGCCCAGTTGGACACATGGCCTCAAACACATCTCCCAAAATACTAGAGGCTGATGACTAGTAGTAAGGGTGTATATGGGGATATTATTCCCTCTTATTAGAGTTTAACACAATTATAGAAATCATATTGATCAAATAGTATAAGAAGATACAATAACTAGATATCATACATAAGATAAATATCCATGAAGGAAATATACAATAATTCTAGAAGTAATCTCATATAAAATGATGATCATGTCATGTGTCTACAAAGCATCCTAAATTATTATACATGAATTAATACAATATAGGTATCAAAATACCAAAAAATACATAAATTAACTATCCCAACTATCATCATGAGACTCGGCTTAGTCTCATGATCCCTTGCTCCTAATCATAGTACAAAGTGAACAATCGAACTATGGGAGCTTTCCCCAATTCCAAACTTCATCCATGTAGTCTATTTGGGTACCCAATGATGGCCTAAATAGGGTGTGAGATTAAATCCCAGTAGGTCACCAGCCAAGGTGTCTATAATAGATCCTGGATGTGCAATACAATATAAATTAGAGTGCATAATATAACAGGTATGGATGTACTGAAAGTAAAGTGCCCAAGGAAAAAAGTAAACAAACAAGTGATACTGAAAAATCATACCACTTCCTAGAAAAACATTTCTAAAGATCCTATAATAAGTTATGTATAAATAAAAAGGAATTAAAAACCAAGACCATGACATATACACAATATATCATATCATCAAAAACCAGTCCATATAACCTATATATTAAATCATCCTCATCCATGCCCTATAACTAGAAGTGTCAAATTTACCATGGTCAATCCATATAATTAGAAGTTTCCCAATTACCATGGCCATGCCGTATAATTAGAATTGTCAAACCCCTTGGGGCTGGATCAAAGGTAAAGAGAACAAAGGAATCCTTGTTAAGTCTCCAGAGCATCTCAATGGAGACTTAGTTAGGCTTGAATTGGGGTACAAAGATCATGTCAACATACCATGTCGACTATGATCCCAAACAAGCTAGATCCACGGGGTTTCAGGTCTCACAACTTCCAATGGAATCAATACCCAAGGATAAATATCTTCCAAGGAATCCACTACCACTATGAATATCCAATAAGTAACATCCAAGGCATCTGATGGAGTTCAAATCCAAGGTATACCCACCAAGGCACCCACTACCATCTCAATTCATCTTATTCATTCCATACATTCATATTTCATAACATTTCATAATCTACGAGTTTACCCCCTCATATAAAAATTTCATATATAAACAGTTTAATCTAGATATCCAACATGAAGAGGAAATATCCATCACATAATAATCAATTCATTTCAATTTAGTTCATTACAAGATTCCACTAACTAGGAAAGAAAAAACACTCACCCCATGGGTGGTATAATAAGTGAAATCTCATAGGTACACCCCATGGGTGACATTGGTTAAAGAAACAACCTCAAATAAGTCTCTAGAAAATATTGGGAAAACCTAAAAGGTTTAAATACATTAACATTAATTATTTAATTCAATTTCAAGGCCGTCATGGATGGTCCGACATGCTTCATAATAGAAACCTGATCTATAAAGCACCAAAACATTTGGGAAAAGTATAGACCACCAACCATAAGTCAATAGTAGTGTGATTGTCCAGTATCTATATTTGATTTGGCTTATATCAATAGAAAAAAAATAAGAACAATAGAATAACATGAAATTTGGGAATATTATCTTACACCTAAATAACTCTATAAAAACTAATAAGCATGAATTAGGAATAAAACGAATGGAGTACTCACTAGTATGAATCTAATGAGACCAATGTTGCTCGATTCCAAGTTCAAATGGAAGAATGGGGGATAATCCAATGAAAAGTATTAAAGAGGTTATCTCCAATGGTGTACTAATATCCACAAAAGAGAATGAAAATAGAAATTAGGTTATAACATATTTTAAGGGAAAATATTAATTTTACCAAAAATATCTAGGGCGTATGGTTGTCCAAACTATGTTCCAACTGTGTTCCCTATGATGTGCTTAGGGGGCACCTGAACGGTAACTATACATGGTTTTACAAACCAGGCATTTTGGATCTGATAAATATTATAGGTTCCTTACATGGGAAAGTGCCTCAATCCGCACAGTTTCCTCAAACCATATGGGCTCTTGATTCCCACTATCCCAGCCTCACATGATAAGTCAAAATGTTTGACCTATCCTGCATGGTTTTTACTAACTGTGTGGCCTACCAGATTTTCCAAAAAATGTTGGATCCAGGAACTGAAGAATCCCCAAACAACCCTGTAACACCCATGATCACATTTGGTACTCACATTAGGAAGTAAAAAATAATTTAAATTAAAAATAAAAATATATGCACCTCATACAAAAAACCCAGGATCTTATACACCCTACACACACACATTGGGGTGTATGATTCTTAAACATTATTGTAGGTCTGATCATTGATCTCATTCATAGGTTTGGATGATGTATCAAGTGTGAGGCTATGGATATGGTGACATACAAAGGGTTTTTATGTTTCATGGAGTTATTTTGATTATATTTTTTCTTTTATCATGACATAAATAAGTCTTTTACTATTTCATGTGTTAATTTGGTGACCATATTTTATCATAGATGTTATGATTAATTATTAACTTATTTATGACAATTATATAGAGTTTTTTTTATTTTTATATTATAAAGGGAAAACAAATCCCTCTTTTTTTATGTTACCCTTGTCACTAATTTTCAGACCATGGAGATCAAGAGTACACTTTTCGGTCTTTATAGAATGATAATTTGAGTATAGTGTCAAGTTACTCAGGCTAGTATATTATAGATATCATCCCCATGTAACCAATCTCTTGGAGACACATTAGTGATAAAATCATGGATAATACATGGGGTGAGATATGGGAAAGAAAATTTATTATATTTAAATTAAAATACTTATTATATTTATATTAATTAATATTTTGGTTTTAGATTCTCATTAATTTCACTAATGGTTAAACCATAATGGATGCATGTTTGATGAATTTAGGGGAACTGGGGATAACATATATTAATGACTTATATATTGGCTGTACTAGAAGAGTTGGCATAGAGTTAGAGGGTATACTAACCCTCAATGATTGTCTAGTTACATGGTACCATAATATGACTACCTAATAGAAGAGTAATTAGTTTGATGTATTATTGAAATATAATGGTTTTGATTGAAAATGATTATGGATTTTATTAACACTTTGATTCTTATTGTTAAATTTTATTTTTCAATATTCATAAAAAAACAAAAATAAAAATGTTCAATAGAGTATATGCATACATTGGGATGGATGAATATTTAGGATCATGATATAAACAGACTATTTTCAAGTGAAACGAAATTTTATTTCATTATTTAATACTTCAATTATAATGAATAAGTAAGACAATTTTGCAACTGTAGTTTAGCTTTAATAAATTTTGGTTATTAATATAGTATTAATGAATTTTTTTTTCTTACATTCATTGATATATGCAGTATAATTTGTTGAACATTGAAGGACACAAACCCTAATAAATATTTTATTTATCAAGAATAAAAATGAAATATGGAAGTGTTGTTAATTCTAAGACACTAGAAAATATTATAATAAATAATGATTACTTTTAAATTTATTTTATGTTTCTAAACAGTATATTTAATTCATATTTTCAATATCATTATCTAGTGGCTCTTGATGAGAAAGAAAATAAAAACATTGGACCAAATAGTAATTTGGGATAGTTGTTAGGTTACGAGAACCATGGGATTGTCATCTACTAACCATGGAAGTATACTATCCCCACTAGGTGTTGGCACACTTTAATAAATTCAAATACCTTTGTGAGCATTGAGTTTCAATTTTAATAGGATTGGTTAGAATTAGAAGATGAAAAAATTATTAGTTTAGGAGCATAAAATATTCAAACAAACATTGAAAAATTCATGAAAACTACGATGGTTATGTGTCTATCACTACCATCATATAATAGTTTAGTTATTGATACATGTATATAAATGATATACTCATTATTTTATGACATGGGTGATTGTGATGATGACTCTAGTGGTGATAAGGGTGACGAACTTCTTGAATATGATGATAATGAAGTTGTTATAGATGATGATCCTAATGATGAGGTTCATGATCACAATTATGGTATGTTGGTTTTAGGTGTAATAGAAGCATATTGTGGTGGGTAATATATTAAAATTTATTTTTTTATTGAATTTTCCAAAACACCAAGTGAGGATCTTGCATGTAAAATTTATAATTAATTTATTTATATTGGAAGAAACGAATACCTGAGCTGAGTATTCATTCATTTATGTGGATAATTATTGTATGAAAATACCCTTTTATTTTTTCTTTTTTTCACTATGAGGATCCAAGGATAGAATCCCTATAGCAATGATCCACACATGATCCTTTTATCTCCATGTAATTCCAATTGTTCTCTAGGTGCTAGCGTGGTGAAGCGATTAACTTGTGCCATTCATGTTGATCAGTCAACCTTTGATCTTGAAGGAATCTCCATTTCATTTATAATTTTTGAGAGGTAGATAGGAGTAGTTGAGAGAGAATTCATTATGAGAAACAATTCTCTATTTTTTATTGAACACCCTTCTTAATAGACATAACCATATATTTATAGAGCTAAGATTTAGGTTAAAATAATTATTTAATTACATGATAACACTTAAATATTATTACAAACTTTAATAAACCCCAATCCAAATAATAATAATAATATTGTTTTTTGTAGCATACCAACTTACACAATAATAAATATTATTTAATTGGATTGTTAATTAATAATTTTCACCAGATACGGTCTTGTTCCCTTCAACCTCCTGTATAATTTATTGAACACTCGAATAAATATTTAATTTAAATATTTAATTCAATAATAATTTTTTTGATCAATAAATACATGAATAATATTATCCCTCATTCTCGAGAATAATATTTATTCAATGAATTAAATTCCAATATAATTTTATCGAGATCACCAGAACAACTTAATGTCTGACCCTCTAGGATTATTTTTCATTGGAATTTTCTAGGTTTGCCTAAAGTCTAGGATTATTTTATAGAAACAAGTCAAGGAACCCAAGAGAAAGAAATTAATTTCACAATGATAAAAACCACATAAAAACACTCATTATGTAATATAATCCCCTTCTCACAATATTTCTTCAAGAAGGTTGCACATCCATGTCACTAACCTATATTCTTGGTACATAATTCTTTGAATATATGAAATAAACAAATTTTTACTACATGGACATAGAATTTAGGATGACATTTCTATTCCAAAAAATGGTATGAGACATTAGCTTCTATAAATAAGGAAGGGAAAAATCATTCTTTGACTTATCCATTAATGAAATTTTAATCATGATTCACCCAATGTACCCTTCCTTGCTGTGAACATATGTCATCACTGTTTCCATAAGAAAATATAAGTGCTTGAGTCATGACATGAATTAATGAAAATATTAAGGTATAATGACTATTATACATTCTCATATATAGGAATATTCTATGACACAAAAACATGAATAATTATTACTGGAAGGTCAGTTCTCATAGTCTTCTATTTTTGATATTACTAAGTAAAAAATTCATAAGAAGAATCGTCATTCACTTATGAGTAATCACGATAGATAGTTTAGGTACTATGTTTCCCATGATAGTACATTATCCAACCACATAACATTATTTAAGAATATCCTCATAGAACTTCAAAGTGCTCATCATATCAGAGAATTTTTATGACCATATAAATGTATTATATACTCTAAGACATTACTAAATTATATTGATGTAGAAAAATGAATAATATATAATAATAAGTTTTATTAATATTCAATACATAAAATATATATGTAATAAAACTAAAAATAGTTTATCCTAGGACACCAACTCCAAAACAATCCCACCTAGACTAGAGATGTCTGCCTACAAATTTATTCTTCTAGACCTCACATTATAATTATGTTTCTTCTAAGTTAAAGGTTTAGTCAAGGGGTCTACCACAATGTATTCTAAAGAAATACTAATCACTACAACCTCAGATCTTTGAGAAAAATCCCTCAAGAGATGATACTTCTGAAGTATGTGCTTAGTTCGCCGATGTGACCATGACTCTTTTGTAAGAGCTACAACTGTAGTATTATCATAGTAGAGTGATATAGGATATTTACAATTAGGTACCACACCAAGATCTTGGAAGAAGATACAAATCTTCTTTAGATACCTTAGAAACTACAATGTACTCAGACAACTACTATAAAACACCCTTTTAATAGATCAAGGAGGAGTCTTTATCAGTGTAAAAAAATAACTGACTACCAAAGTGATGTTAAAATATCGCCTTTATTATAAATAGGAATTAACATCGATAAAATAACCCTATATTAGTGATAAAGAAAAATGTTGATAAATGGGGCCTTTATCAGTGATTTTTAGCACTAATAGAGGATGCCTTTATCATCATTTTTGTTTAAAACCGATAAAGGGATGATTTATAAGCACTGATAAAATTTGTAAACTTTTTTATGTGACCCCACCTTTCTAAGCGCTCACAATACCCCTTTCTCAGTGCTACCTATTCCCCCGACTTCCCATCACATACCCCCACCCATTTAACAGTGATAGATATATTATCACCCACTCGTATGTTCCTATACACGATCAAAAGTCCTTCCTTCTACAATGTGAATCCCTTACCTTTCCCTACCTTGTTTGCTTTTTCATTTTGGGTTATTTTTTGTTTATATATATTTATATATATGTTTTAGAAGTGTGTGATATATAGACACACACACATTGATAACTAGTTAAATATATTATATATTAATATCCATTTAAATAAATTAGAATATATATGTTTATTTATATAAATAAATATTTATATATAAACATTATATATACATATTAAAGCATTTTTATAAGGTAATTAGAATGGATAAGATTTTAATTTAAATAAAATTAATAATACATATTTATTTTCATATGGTTTATATATTTAAAAATATATTCTTATATAAACTTGTATTTTTACAATTGATTTTTTATAAGTAAATATAAGAAAATATTCATATATTTCATTATAAATAAATCTAAATGACCAAAAAATATAAAATTTAAAAACCATAAAATATTTATGATCATAAAACCTAGGAACAAATTCTTTCCCCACTGAAAATGGGAAATAATACTCTCTTAAACGAAGATGAAATATTATCAAATATTAAAACAAATTGGGTATCCCAACTAAAAGATCAGTTTTGGAGGCCTTAAGGCCTTTTTTGTCCTTGAAAAAAATATTTTTTGGGGCTCTTTATGTCAACAAATTTTGTATATATTCACAAGATTCAATTTTATATGTGGTAGAGCCTAAATGGATAGCTAAATAAAATGTTCTGTCTATTTTAAGTTCAAGTCATGTTTTCAACTTATCATAGACCATTCATTAATTCATTTAATATTTTTGTCTTACAATTGTTATTAAATGACTATTACAAGACAATAATAAGAAAATTAGTAATTAATATTATTTTTAAATTATTTTATAATCCATTTTAACTAAATATATTACATATTAAGTGTAATATGTATTAAAACTTATCTAAATAACAATTAAAAAAATATTATATTTATATTTATATAAATATAAATATATTTTAATTTATTATTCATAATGAAATATAATCTTTTATGAAACATACCCTTTATTTGTGTTAGAAAAAATCCAGGATAAAGTGGGTCCTTTATCAAGGCTAGTAAAAAGAAATGATTAAGGCCCCATAATTTATCAGCACTTTTTTACTAGTGTTGATAAAGAATCCCTTTATTAGTGCTTTTTTTATAGCACCGATAAGGCCCCCTTTATTAGTGCTTTTTTATTATCCCAAAAAACGACCTCCTTTATTAGCACTTTTTTTCTAGTTCTAATAAATGCCCCTTTATCAATGATTTTTTATTAGAATTAATAAATGGGCCTCCTCTATAAGCTATGTTTTATTATCACTGATAAAGTTCTCCTATATCAGTTATTTTTTTTCATTGATAAGGAATATACTTTAACAGTGAATTTTTAGAACTGATAATGGACCCCTTTATCATTTATTTTCCTAGCACTAATAACGGGGGCCTTTATCAATGCTTTTACCTAGAACTAATATATTCTAGTGGTGGAAAAACCCAAATTTTTTGTTGTGGAGTCTGTTGTAGAATATGGGATCACAACCTTCTTTGAGCTCCTCCAGATCACAACACCTCCATTGAAAGTGAAGATGTATCCTATTTATGACTTAATTTCATCTTGATCAGTTTGAAAATAGAATCTTCATATCCCCTGATGACTAGTTCTTTATATCCTCCATAAACCTGGAACATATTCTTAGTATGCCTCATATACTTAAGGATAGCCTTGACTACAATCCAATTGTGTTCACCCATACCATCTTGATATATTTTCTACCACACATAATACATAAGCAATATATAGCCTAGTACATAGAAAAAATACATGATTGAACTAATTTTTGATGCATTTGGAATCATTTACATCCAATTTTATTCATCATATATATGAGGACACATTTTCATGGAATGATGAATGCCATGTGATGTTGAAAATAGTCCCCTCTTGGATTGTTCTCTACTGAATGGATTCAATATCATGATAATGTTTTCACTTTGACTTAGTCTGAGAAACCTCTTGGATCTATCATGATGGATCATGATTACAAGAATATATGCTACCTTTCTCATGTCCTTTATATATAATAATTTCCTTGACCATTCCTTAATAGGATTTTAGACTAATATTTCATTTCCAATGAGTAATATGTCATCAACACATACCACTAAAACATTTATAGACATAAGCATCACACTCATTATTTGTGAAATAAAATTCCATTAAGGATTCATCAAAATGAATGTACCATTCCCTAAATTATTTCTTTAATCCATAAATGGATTTTTGAAATTTTCATATCTTATTGGAATCCTTTAGAGTCACAATCAATTCAGATTGTTTCATATATAAATCTTCCCAAAGGTTACCATTAGTGAACTCTATTTTGAAATCCATTTTATAAATATCATAGTCATGTTAAGCCTCAATAGAAAGTATAATTCTAGTGGATTTCAGCATTGAAACTTGTGGAAAGGTTTCATCATATTCAATACCTTGATTTTATTTAAACCCTTTTTAAATTATTCATGCCATATAGATACTAAATTGTCCTTTAATTTCTAGTTTCTCCTTGAATACCCATTTTCAACCATCAAGATTTACAAACACAGAAGGATCTAAAAAAATATAGATTTTGTTTTGGTTCATGTTAACCATTTCAGAATTCATATATTCTTATCACTTGGCAACTTCTGTTCCACTTACAACTTCCTTGTACATTAGAGAATCATTATTATCAACTAATAAAGAGTTTCCAACCCAGGTGACTAGGAAACAACACCATTATAGTTTTCTAACATCTCTTGTACTCTAACATAGCACATGTGTCTATAGAAAAACTTATTCTTCCACAAAGCTTTTTGTAATCTATTCCTATACCAACTCTTATGCACATTGATACTCAACTTAATCAAAGTCCATATCAGTCACATAATCCCTTTTAGGGATGTACTCCCTCTCAAGGTATATGTAATGTATTTCTACTATTAACTTTTTTTTCTTGGGTTCATATAGGTAATATCCCACTGTTTATTTGGGTTACCCTATTAAGGTACACTATGTGCCTTAGGGTGCAAGTTTTTTAATTGAATAGGTCTTAAAAAATTCTTACCAACCCCACACATGTAAGTATGATAACACAGGTTTCATTCCAGTATATAAATGGTATGGTATACCATCTCCCACTTTAGTTGGAACTTGGTTTCATATTTGTGAAACTATTTTTAATGCATATCCCTAAAAGGATATAGGAAGACTCGCATGACTCGTCATTTGTCTCACTATATCAAGAAAGTTGCGATTAATCCTTTCACTAACATCATTCCACTGAGGAGCCCAAGGAGGAGAGAGTTGAGATGGGATCCAAAAATCCCATAAGTAATAAATTAGTTTTTGATTAAGACATTCTACACCATGGTCTGATTGGAGTTTTTAAATATTCTTAACAAGATGTTTGTTAACTTCATTCTTTTATTCCTTTAATTTACCAAAATATTCTGACTTATTCTTCATTAAGTATAAATATCTACATCTAACAAAATCATCATAAAATATTCTAAATTACGAGTATCCACCCCTTTCCTCAATGTTAAATGTTCCACACACATTTATATGAACTAATTAAATAATCTGTTTTTCCATTTCACCTTTTCTACCAAAAGAGGATTTTCCATTATACCTTATAAACATGCATGACATATACCAAGTTGTTTTAGTTCGAAATAGTCTAAATATATATCTTGATATAATTTAGTCAAACACTTTTCATTTACATGACCTACCTGGTGATGCCATAGTTGGTTTTGGTATGAGTCATATGGAGTAACTTTTTTATATATTTCCATTACATGGTTCAAGTAAACCAAAATATAAAGATTGTTATTTAAATGAGATATACCATAAAAAACACATTCTTTATAAAAGAAGATAAATTTATTCCCCAATTTGAAAATAAATACATCCTTATCAAGTCTGCATATAGAAATAATTTTTTTGGTGATGGGTGAAACATAATACCAATGCTTCAAAATCAATATCATTTTGCTGGGCAACGTGAGGTGGTGGTCCCCGATATCCACATCAACAAGTTTATTTCCATTGGATACTCATATATCTACCTCCCCTTGGCCAATTTTTATAAATCTAATGGGTTAATATATTTGAATACACATTTGAGCACCAAAGTCTTAATCTAATATCCAATTTTTATAAATAGATAAATTTCAATTGTTAAAAAAGGAACCTAAAGCTTCCCCTTACATCTTTGGTTGGGTGCAATTTTTCTTCCAGTGGCCCTTATTTACATATAAAAAAATAGCATCCTTCCCCTTTCATTCCCCATGATCTTCCACTTCTTAGAAGGGTATGAATAATATTTAGTCTTAAATATAATCTCTTTCCATTTCCATTTTTTCACCATATGAACCGAAGGATTTTCATGCTTCATCTCCTCAACTACATGGAAAAGAAGGGAGAGAAGATTTGGAAGAGACTTCTCAATGTTGTTCATATTGAAATTCACAATAAAGATGTAGAAGCTATGATGGAGTGATTTTTGAATGAGATTGATTCCAATTTATTTAGGGTGTTTAAATCCTCGAACCTCTTTGTTGGCGCCAAAATTTGGAATGAAGAGAAGGCCCCAAGACGGCCCCACGGACTGCATCGTGAAACCCCTTCGCGGAGTCCCCCAGCATCGTGGCCGCTATGAAGCAAAGAAGGCGGGAAACTCCATGAACGCACTTGACGTTCATGAGCCTGCCGCGAAGCAAGGGAGGCGGGATGCTCTGCGAACGAGTTTGAAAATCGTGATGCCACCGTGAAGCAACGCAGGCAGGACGCTCTGTGACCCCAGTTGACGTTCACGATCCGCCGCAAAGCCCACCATCCCCTCTTTGTGCCGTGTGAGCTCCGTTTCGTGATGCCTCTTAACTATAAATATAAGTCTCCCCATGAGATCTACAGATAGACAATCTGACCTTTCGGCTTCTCATCTCAAGAATCGCGAAGCACTCTTCCGCTCGGTGAACCATGAGATGTGTGAGGTACTTCTTTTTTGCGAAGTGCCTCCCCATTGTCTCGTTTTGATCCCCTCTTCCTAGAGGGATTCCTTTTGAGAATCCTAATGGATTTTGTGAAGGAAGGGGATCCCCAAGGGGACCCAGGTCATCGCGGAGTGTTTATGATCCACGATGCACCCTTCATGTACACATGATCCACATGCTAAGGTAGGATCACTGTACCTCGCGAAGCACATTGCTTCCCAACATCTTTCTTCACAATGCACCTTTTCTCCACGGGGATTTTCTCTGAGAATGCACTTACACTTCGCGAAGCACCTCCCATTTGCACCTTCGCCCCATGCTAAGGCTAAGGCACCCCACTTCGCGAAGCACACCCCTTTGCAAGTTCCCTCCACCCCACAGAGCGATAGAGTTTCACAAGGCCCCTACCTATGGACCCCTATGCTTGGAAAATCCTTTTACCATGAGACCCTCCAGGTTTTCATGATGTGACTTAAAAGTCCCTTGGATGATACCACCCATTTCATTGCTTCGCCTAATGCTTCTTCCCATTGGAATTCTAACGACTATTTCTTCTTTGCATAGCTATGCTAACGTGGACCCCTCAGTGGTTCACTCCATGACACCCCCTTAGTATGGATTGCCGATTCCTTCCCTCCCATAAGGAGTAGAGGGTACCGGTTATGTAAGTCCTAGGGGTACGGAGCAAACCCACCTCATCCAAGCTGTAGGACATCAAACTACCAAGAACCATCATCATCAACACATGACGTTAAACTGTGACCTAACCCTGTCCCTCACATGCAGGGTCCCCCTGCCTGAGGCATTCTCCACTCCCCTAGTCTCCAAAAGGAATTATATCCCCCTTCTTGGAGTGGAGGTTGTCCACGGGGAAGGGAAACCATCTTGGTGTAAGCCCTATCTTCTCTTGCTGGAGGCAGAACCTTTGATCCTCCTCACTTTCTCGGTTCCAAGTCCAGCAGAGAGCATGATAGGGAATGAGGATCCTCCTTTATTCGGTCCCAAATCCCTCTCCTGCTGCACTTTGTCTCAATTGGGCCTCCATCTCCAAGCAAGTCCCAATATCACTCTCCTTGGGCTGCTCCACGTGTAATCCCCACTCCACATCCCACGGACACACCTTTCACGACATGATCATTTGGTATCTTCTACCTCTTGTTTCTCATACCGAGCATGACTCACATGGGCATAGACTAAGCATCGACCATGAAAACACCCTCGTCCCGCATGACATTAAACTGTATCTCACCCCGTCCCACATGACATTAAACTATACACCTGATCTACAGGGACTTTGATCCATGTCAAGGCATGGTACGTAGGAAGCATCCATGAGGTTCAAGCCCAACAACCATTGGCCCCGACCATCTTTGTGTCGGTGAACCAAGCCCCATTAACACCTTGGTAAGCCTAGAGTGTAAGACCCACACCATCCCAAAATACAGGGACTTTGATCCATGTCAAGGCATGGTACGTAGGAAGCCTCCATGAGGTTCAAGCCCCAACACCTTGGGCCGTCTCAAAGTGTAATCCCCACACCATTCTAAACTACGGGGACTTTGATCCATGTCAAGGCATGGTACGTAGGAAGCCTCCACGAGGTTCAATCCCACCACCCGATCGTTCCGACTCCTATTCACATCAGTTATCCCTCATCCCACATGGTGTTAAACTGCACACCTAAACTATGTGGTCTTTGATCTATGTCAAGGCATGGTATGTAGGAAACCTCCCTGAGGTTCAAAACCATCATCCACCTGGACCAAGGTCCTTATTCACATTGGTTCTCCAACACACCATCCCGATCTATGAGGAATTTGATCCATGTCAAGGAATGGTACGTAGGAAGCCTCCGTGAGGTTCAAGCCCAACACCTATCGGATCCCCGGTCCATCTTCTTGTCCGTTCGCCGACACGCATCATTCTGAACTACGGGGACTTTGATCCATGTCAAGGAATGGTACGTAGGAAGCCTCCATGAGGTCCAATCCCACCACCACCTGGTCATTATGACCTCTTTCATGTTAGTTCGACCACATCTAGTGGTAATCCATTTCACCCCCTTCAGCAGTAAGCCATTGTCAACCTCATTTGATAGTAAGCCATCTTTAGATGAACTACGCGGAATTTGATTCCCTGCCACAAGAATACGTAGGAAGTTTCTTTGAGGCTCAAGCCCAAAACAATCATCCATCCTGATTCTTACCTGGGCCAACACATCCCAGTGAGACCATGCTACCTCATTCCCTCCCACATCTTTGGGAAGTCGTCCACATGTTGGCCCCAATATCGGTGTTCCCTCCAAGGGGGTTCCTCCGCCTAATCCACACTAATTAGTGTTCTGATCAGTCTGATTCGTCTCTGTTGGACCTTAAACTTACAGCATACCCCGTGTTAAACATAGGAAGCTAAGGAAAACCTCAGATACATGCCTATGTCATATGATTCCCCACATTCTATGTGGGATGCCTCGGGATTCCGTTCCATCGAGAATCCCAATAATATGGGATAGAAGAGAGACACACCAATCCCCAGCATCTAGACACGTCAGTGATACCCGAACGTGACTACTCCCCTAATAGAAGGTTACTGGCCCGACCAGACCCCTTGGAATTTCCTGACAGAAGCAATGTAATTAACTGGTGTCCATAAAGATATGGCGCCGGGAAGAGTTTCACGAACAATGTATTAAATCTATGAGGGAGATCCGGACTAGGTGACGAGTTCCGAGGAGGAATCCATAGAAGGAAGAACTAACATCCCATAAACCCATTTCAATCAAGGAGAAAATGTCCCTGAACAATACGTGAATGCTGCCCGCCTTTGGAATGCGGGAATGCGGGGCAACAAAAGCCGCACCTGTCGCACTCACGCAGACGGATGCGCGCGTCGGGTCCTGCCAAGAAAATTGCTGGCCTGGCGTGAAACTCACTAGAAGTTGGGGCAGTAGAATGTTGGGCATTACATTCTGCGACGTTTCCAGTGTGGATCCCTCTTACCGACCATGGAAGACGAAATGGCACTGGGGAACTGGTTGTTGATTTCTTTTCCTAGCAGTGTTAATGAGTTAATCTCCCTGCTACCAGGAATCAGGTTGCTGCCATGGGAACACGATCACTGCCTGGATGCCTACACAGGGGTAGGGTAAATGCCAGCACAGCCGCTCTGCACGGATCCACTACTGCCGCAGAGGCATCTGCGTCCACGACCGTGGGGTGCCCATGCCCCATATCCCCATTATAAGTCGTCCAATGAAGGGTGATTAATAACCTCGTATGTCATTACGAGGAGGAGGGCATAATACCAACCTGGGATATGGCCCACCTGGACCTGGAGGCATCCAGGCCCCGCCATCAACGCCTCCCTCGAGGTCCGCACAGGGAGCCGCTGCTCCCCACCCCAATATTCAATCATTTAAGGAGCCTTTCACTGGAGTGTTTTGACTACTCCCGGCCTTACGCTGATGAGGTGGGTAATGTCCGGCCCAACCCAGTCGAAGTCTCAGTCCAGGGGCTCCCAGTGAGGGCCTCCACCCAGCTGCATCAATGCTGCTGCCCGACCTTACTGGAGGAGCCGGAAAGCTATGCACCTTTGCCACTAGCACCAGCTCGCCTGACCTGACGACAACGTCAGGCACGAGCTGAGGACGCCCACCAAGGGGCGTCAACGTCAACGACTACTGTGGCCCGATCCACCGCCGACACATATCATCAAGTCCCTGTGCACACTGAGTAGCGACGCTCTTATTCCCAACTGGGATCGAGGCACCAATCGCCCCACGGGAAGGCTGGGCAGACTCTCCTGGTCACAGGAACGAGCGGTGGTCATCCTGAACCAACCCGCAGTGATGCCACCCCGTACGGAGTTCCTCCCCATATGTCCACCACTGAGAGCGTGGGTGTTCCCTGCTTCGAGGCTCAGCATGGAGGTCTGCCCCATGCCACCCCCAATACGAATGAAGGTCTACCTTGTGGCAGTGACGTTTGGTACGAAAGCCTCTCCCATGCCCATCACACCGTGTATGAATCCCTTCCTCTTTCCCTCGACCATCGACTTGGAGATGTTACCCATACGGTCTCTCTCCAACGTGGGGATCCTCCCTACACCCTCTCCAATGTTGGAAAAGGTCCTCCTTGCCCTGAAAACTGGAGGGGTGAAGGCTAGCCTCGCTCCGCCCGCACCAACCATGGAGGTCGTCCCCATGCTCCTGCCGGTTCCGGCGGGGGTCTTTCCCACTTAGGTTTTATTCATGGAGGTCCTCCCCATGTCCCATTAAACATTTGTCCTGATGACCCTCGCACCTTGGATGTCTCAAGTGGAAGTCCTATTCACCCTGGCACCAGCGCGGATGAAGGACCACATGTCAGAAATTAGCCCTGTCTTGAAGAGCCACCCAGAGGCAGAAAGGCGGGTCGTCGCCACCATAAGAAGAATCCTGGTAAGTACCGGATGAAGATCAAACCGGTACACTTCTCAGACTCTAAAGTAGTGTGTGACTCATCTCAGGAACCCTCCCCTCGCTCATCCGAGTCTTGGGATGGGGCAAGGACGAGGCACATCAGCCTGGTACTCCCAGAATGCGAGGTCCATAGGATTCTTGCCTCCCTTCGTAGGTTTAACCAAGAGGATGAAAGTTTGGAAACCCCGCAGACTACGGTCGTGCAGTCACCATCATCATCGCCAGAAGTTATTTATACCTCAACAACAGATCACAGAGAGCTATTCTGGTGACTAATGGTGGGCAAGCAGCAACGCAACCCACCACCAGCAGCCCTATCGCCTAAGCTAGGAATGGTGTCTGTCAGCTCGCCCTATCATGATGTAGCGTCCAGGTCACTATACTCTTCAGAGGACAGCCCAAGAATCAACGTCCAGTTAGCCCATTCACTGTATTCTCCACCATTCAACCTTCCATCCCAATGGTCTGCCTCAGTACCACTACCAGTTACTCAACCACCCCCAGTTGGTGAGTGGGGAAATCGAGGTCCAGACCCTGAATTTGAGTCAAGGAGCTTCTGGATCATCCTTTTAGTGGAACACTTCCCTGAGAAATTCTGGCCCGTGGCAGCACAAGATTTCTGCATACCTGAGTCCCTCACCCCAGAAGAAGTTGAGTGTTTCTTCTACACCCTCTGGGCAACGCATTTTTGTCTCCATCATCCAAGGAGCCAAACACATTTTGAAGACATCAGTGAGCAGTGCTATCTAGTCGATCTAGCCACAATCTCAGTGGCCTAGGGCCCTAAGTCACTAGGCCGTCATGAGGCCCTACAGTAGCAATGCATTTAGAGTATTAAGGTACTCTGAAAAATCATCAGGGAAGCAACCCAACACATGAAAGTATGTGGCTGGGGGCAGTATGTTGTCCTCCTCTTCGGCCCTATCTGACGACAGCCTAACTCGCTATGCGATATTGAGGACATGCCACGAGAAGGGTCACGGTCCACATGGATGACATAGTGGACAAGGAGAATGAGCTAGAGTTTCTCGATGAAGACTGACCCCCTGAGGGTGTGAAACCACCATTGGACTCATCATGGAGGATTACCCATCATAAGAGGAACCTCCTAGGTCTCCCAGATCCCATCGAGTCATTAGTACTCAGTCGAAATGTCAGTAAGGGGAAAGAGCATGTCAGAGCCGTCAAGCACTCTGACCCATCCGCCTTAGTGTAGAAGATGGAAGAGGATCCAGAGAATGATGTGTTGCACTAGCAACTTGCTGAGAAAAAGAGGTTGGGCAACGAACTCCTGGTTGAACGCGTGATAGAGCGACGACCTGACTATGGCGATCCTAGGCCGGGGCAGCAGGGGAAGGAACAAATCCCCCCAGTGAGATTACTCTGGGCAACCTTGATCATGCCACTCCCACTGATAGGGATGAAGCCATAACTCATGGAAAGAGGACGTGGTATGTCTCACCAAACCCTCCTGAACGGCGAGGCAATCCGAGGAATCCACCCCGGGTCCCCCCAGTTGCCCCGTAGGCCGTCCCACCAGTCGCTCCACGAGACGCTGAACCCATATACCATGTCGAAGAGCCCGACAATGAACTCATGGTTTGGGATCCCCGTCAAGATAGGGACCCCCGCCCGGATGATCCTATGGCAGCACTCATAGCCCACCTCGAGGCACTGGAAATGTGGCAGGTGGTAATCCCACCGGATGGTAAGCCATACTCGGCCTGGGTGGATGATATGTCGGCACCTCCGGGTTTCAAGAATCCCACTTTTCCCTGCTTTAATGGGACATGGGAGCCACCAAAACATCTGTGCCACTTCAACTCTAGGTGTGTCCCTACTTTGGGAACTCCAGTATAGCAGGAGGCCTCTAAGATTCACTATTTCATTCAGATGGTGGAAGGGCCGACATTCGTCTGGTACAACCATCTCCCCGTCAGATATGTGACCAGTTGGGAGGACCTTCGTAGGCAGTTCCTGTACCAGTTCAGCTCTAACACCCAGAAAAAATGCATCGCGGACCTCTTCAAGTGCAAACAAAGGGCTGATGAGTGAGTCACGAACTTTATCGCCCAGTGGAAGGGGCTCACATACTCCCTTGACATGCCCCTGACTTAGGAGAAATTACTAATGATGTATGTGGGAAATGTCAATATGGAACCAGTTCCCTCCATGATTACTTATAATTATCCCAGAGGGTTCTGAGACTTCTCAGATAATGTCCAGCACCTCGAAGAAGCCCTGCTACAGGCCAGGAAGGCACACCCGTTGCCCCTGCAATCCCAGCAAGGAGGGCTGCCAGAGCCGAGCCCACCGCGGTGGCCCAAATGGAAGCCCCCAGGCAGCTAGGGTTGCTACCAGTAGAACTAGCCCCGCTACCTCACCGAGGCCCTCCACCTCAGGCACCACCTATGGCCCCGCAGCGTCCACAAAATCGGCAGGTGCCTCCGCGTAATGCACCGTCACCACCCAGGTGGGAAAATCAGGGTCCACCTCCTTAACAGGCCCCTCCGGCTCCTCGTCAAGGACAAGATCCAAGGGATCCCTATCTAGAAAGAAGACACCATACTTACTCGTTTAGCTAGAATCAGGTCCCTGGTTACTTTCGTAGTGCACTAGAGCAGAGGATTGTACGCTTTCCTGAGTGAAGAAGGCCGACAGAGGAGTATCTCACCGATCTCCCCAACTACTGCCCCTATCATAGGATTCTGGGGGAACACCCTCAAGTAGTGCTATGTGGGTAAGGAATGGATCCAAGACTAGCTCGATTAAAACATAGTCAGGCTGGGCCCCGCTCTGGCACAAGTGGCGGGTGTCTTCGTAAGGTTAGAAAGTTGTAGCGATGGAGAAGGTGAATGGAAGCAGGTTCCCAGCCGTGGATCCCAGAAGTACGATGACTGGATAGCTCTTAAAATGGTTTCTCATTCCCATGGAATCATTCGGGAATGCCTAAATCAGCCGGATTTTTCAGAAGCTGTGACCGCCACCTCTGCATCATCATCTCAGCTGACCTCTTCCTAGAAGAGCCAGCATCGGCAGTGCAAGAAGAAGCAACATGCCCCGCCGATGTCATCGTTGTCCCGAACTCTTGGAAACTTCATGCCCCCTGAGATGGGGATCCCTCCCAGAATCCTCTTAGTGGAGGATTATTCTTCGAGTGACAGTCAAGGGTATGCTTCAGTTAACACCGTCGAGTTGGTAAACCCCTATATGACTCCCAACGAGGGGGAACGCCAGGAAAACCTCCCCAATGTCACCAGCCGGCGCCAACGTCAGCGGATTTGTGACTACATGGGTCATCAAGGCCCACCAATTGGAACCTCTAGCCAGGCCGTGCATGCCACAGAGACTAGCCAGTAGGCCCAGCGCAGAGCTTAGCACACGCAACCTTTTCATCCGGTGTCTTCAGGATTGCCTCCACCACTGTTTGTGCTACTAGATTAGGTAGAGCCACTTCGGCTATACTGCGACCAGATTCTCCCCGCTAAAGGTCAACCTCAGGCACTCGGACCTCATCCGATAGCTAATCTTCAGGCTTCAACTAGTGAGCAGTGGGATATTCCCAGCACCAGCCAGTTGTCGTTCCATCCAACAGGGCTCGTCGTGCCTCCAATCCCCGAGCGGCCTCCTGTAAGAATAATTTTGTGCTTGGCACAGAAGTATGATATTCTCAAGAAAATTTCCAGCATCCCAGTGAGTCTTTCCATCCTTGAATACCTACACTTATCGTTAGATAAGTGTGAGGCCCTCGCTGAGGCTTTATAGAGCCCCATCCAGTTTGAGACGGAGGTAGCAGCGGAAGAAGCCTTTCATGATGAAGCATTTGAGACTGTAAAATACTAGACCATCATTTCGTTCTCCGGAGAGGATGAAGGCTCCCCCATACAAGGGTACATCTGCCTGCTCTACATCACCAGCCAATTTAATGGTGTGGAGGTTCGTCGTTGTCACGTTGACACCAGCTTCAGGATCAACCTTATCCCGACACGGACACTGAAGATGCTAGGGTTATCTAAAGATGACCTGAATCCCTATGATTTAAGAATCCAGGGATATGATAGGATAAAGCAGACCCCGGCCAGCAAGATCCATTTGAAGACCCAGTTTGGTGGCCTAGTTTCCAGTACGGAATTTATAGTTGTCTCCCAGGACAACACGTATAATGCATTGATGGGCAGGCCATGGATCCACCTGTATGCGGCGGTCCCCTCATCATATATCCAATGCCTCAAGTGTTCCTTTAATGGTCGAGTAGGAGTAATCCAAGGAGATGCATCTTATTTCACCTCTTGTGATTCCCGTTATCTGGACGCTGACTATTACAAGATCAAGGATAAGCAGATTCTGGAAAGTGAGGTTGAGCCCGCCATGGTCACAATTACCCCTGGGCAGGTCTGGATGACGCCAAGGTCTTCCAAATCCATCTATTGAAAGCCACAAACCCCGACATGGGGAAATTATTTTTTGTTTCGGGTAAAAGAGGAACACATATTCCCTAGTCCAAGCGATGGTGGGAAATCACCTCATACTCCTACACAAGCCAGGCTCAGGTGATACCAAAACCTCCTACCCCTGTACGGTATCGGGACATCCAGTACATCATACGTGTCTGTTTTGCCAGGCTGTGATTAACTGGCTAAAGCCGACGTGCTACTACCGCTTTGATATCATCAAACGTGGACCCCTAGGCCGAAGGCTAGATGGGATTGGATTGACTGCCTTCATCACCATGGTCTCAACGGTGCGTGAATCTGCTGATGCGTTGTCCACTACTGTCCAGGCTGGTACCAGCCTCCCATCAGGTTCCTCCGACCGAGGGAAAGCCTCACCCACTGGGAATCCCTCTTCTGAAATCGAAGAAGAGGATTGGGAGGATGCTCCACTCGCCTTTGGAGAAGGTGTCTCTACCACAGTCGATGAACTGGTACAGGTGAACCTTGGTAGCGAGGAAGATCTGAGACCCACATTGATCAGTGCCACCATGCCGATTGAGGAGAAACAGCGGTACGTGGACTTCCTTAAACAACACTGTGACATGTTTTCCTAGAGTTATGATGAGATGCCAGGACTATATCCATAGGTAGCTATCCACCGCCTCAGTCTCCCGACAAACCATAGTGGGTTCAAGAAGACTCCCAGAAAGATGCACCCTTCTCACGGTGCCATGGTCGAGGCCGAAGTTGACAAGCTCATCAAATCCAACTTCGTCAAGGAGGTCCATTAACCCATGTGTCTAGATAACATTGTGCTAGTAAGAAAGAAGAATGGACAGATCAGAGTCTATATCAACTTCCAAGATCTCAACTGTCACTGTATGAAGGATGATTTTCCCCTTTCGGTGACAGAATTGTTGATCAATGCTACGACCGGGTTCCAAGCCCTCGTCTTCATGGATGGCTACTCTGGATATAATCAAATCCAGATGGACCCTAAGGATAAAGAGTCCACAGATTTCAGGGCTCCCTAAGGTACTTTCTGTTACCAGGTTATGCCCTTCGACCTGAAGAATGCAGGTGCCACCTATCAGCAGGCCATGCATCACATATTTAAGCCAATCCTTGGGACATTGGTGGAGTTCTATGTGGATGATCTGGTGGTCAAATTTCTCTAGTGCCAGGACCATCTCAAGGACCTTGAGAAAGTGTTTGGTTTCCTCCATTCCCGCCACCTGAAGATAAACCCGTTGAAGTGTGCCTTCGGTGTCAGTTACAGGAAGTTTATTGGATTTGTTGTTAGGTACCGAGGCATCGAGATTGACCTAGAGAAGATCAAGGCGATCAGCCAGATGACTCCTCCAAGAAATATCCGAGAGCTTCGAGCTTTTCAAGGCCACATAGCCTACATACGCCGATTCATTGCGAATCTGGCTAGCAAGTGTAAGCCCTTTTCAAGGCTCATGAAGAAGGGCACCGCCTATGAATGGGATGAGGAGTGCCATTCCTCCTTCAAGGATATTAAGCAATATTTTCTCCATCCTTCGGTCCTGATGACACCCGTCTCTGGAAAGCCGCTGATTCTCTATGTCACTGCCCTGGATCCATCTCTCAGTGCCCTTATCGCCCAGAAGAACAATGAGGGGATACAGAATAGCCTCTACTACCTCAACTGCATGATCCTCGATATGGAGACCAGATACTCCCCCATCGAGAAGAGATCCCTTGTGCTCGTATTTGCTGTAAAGAAGTTGCGACATTACCTGTAGCACCAAGAGGTATAGCTGGTCTCTCGGGTAGACCCTCTGAAGTACATTTCGAATCGCCCCATGTTGAAAGGCCGTCTAGCATGGTGGGTGGTAATCCTTCAGAAGTTCGACATCAGGTTCGTGCCTCAAAAGGCTATCAAGGGGAAGGCATTGGAAGAATTTCTAACTGCACATGAAAGCTCCGCAGATCAGTCACTGGACTTGGATTTTCAGGATGAGGCAATCCTCTCAGTCGATCATACCATCACATGTTGGAAGATGCACTTTTATGGTGCCTTCCGGAGTCCCACCGGTAGAAGGCTCAATGATCCTAGGCTCAACAGAGTGGGCCTGGGTATCATCTTCATTACCTCGACACAGGCTATCATGCAGTACTCATTCCTTTTTTCATAAGGTTGCACCAACAATGAGGCAGAGTATTAGGCTCTTATCACTGGCCTCGAGCTGGCCCTTGAGATCGATGTGCCCCATTTTCATGTGAAAGGGGATTCTGAGTTGGTCATCAAGCAAGTCCACGGTGGCTATGTTGTCATAAATACAGAGCTCACACCGTTGTTGGAGTGCACCCTCCATCTAATGGTCTAGTTCCATTCTCGGCTGGAGGTTACCCATTTCCCTCAGTCAAAGAATGGTTGAGCGAACTCTTTGGCCAGTTTAGCTGCATCACTTGCAGAGCCCGAGCAGGATGATCTGATTATACATGTGGAACACCAGAGAGTCATTTCCCTCATCACTCCAGAGGATGACGATAGTCTACAAGTAAGCCATCTTACCACCAGATCCTCCATATTAGTACTTCTAGGATCGTTAGATCCAGTGGTTGAAGCGACTCCTAAATGGAGAGCCCCTTTTGTCGAGTATCTCCAAAATGGCTGCCTCCCGACTGATCAGGTCGAGCATGAGCGAATTCGACACCGTGCACTACATATTACCCTCCAAAATGGTCCCAGTATTGACAAGATCCTCTATAAATGCGGTTTCAATAGTGTTATCCTCCGTTACATCCAAGGAGTTGAGATTCCATAGGTCATGCAAGAGGTTCATGCCAGTTCCTGTGGTTCCCACCAGGATGGGCCGAAGTTGTCCCATCAGATCTGGAGACTGGAGTACCTCTGGCCCTCTATGGTCCATGATTGTATTGAGTTTTTTAAGATATGTCAAGCGTGCCAAGTGTATGCTAACTTCCTGCATCGGCCGCCATAACCTATCCACTCCACAAAGTACTCTTGTCCATTTGCTCTGTGGGGACTTGATGTCGTGGGACCATATCCACTGGCAACATCCTGTCAATGCAGGTCTATCCTGACTGCCACAGATTTCTTTTCCAAGTGGGTAGAGGCAATTCTGCACAAGGAAGTCAAGGCCCGTTCCATCATTGACTTTGTGAGCTCTAATATCATCCACCAGTTTGGAGTTCCTCACGCAGTCCTCAACGATAATGGCACCAACATCTGAGAAGCCGAGCTGAAGAAATTGTATTCCAAGTACAATATCCGTTCGAGCAATACCTCTCGCTATCACACGCAGGAAAATGGATAGATTGTAGTGTTCAACAAAACCCTCTTGAACATTTTGCAGAAAATGGTTGGTCATAACAAGAAGAGTTGGTCGGACAATCTCCCCAACACCCTATGGGCCTATCGAATGATGAATCACAATTTCATCCAGGTGACCCCATATTCCTTGGTGTATAGAGCTGAGGCTGTCCTACCCATCAAAATACAGCTAACTTTGTTGCGCATTGTAGTCTATGACCAGCAGGCACCAGATAAGGTGGCCGAAATCCATCTAGCTAAATTGGATGCACTTGACGATAGTAGGCTTCGTGCCCTGCAAAATATAGAAAGATGCTAGAACAAGATGGATAGAGACTTCAATAAGAAGGATTTCCTCCGAACTTTTCTACAAGGCGACCTGGTACTGGCGCTCCGAGCGCCAATGATCCCTGGAAAGAAACCACCCAAGTTGGAGCCCAAATGGGAAGGACCTTACATAGTCCACAGGGTTTTCCCCAATGGAGCATACTCCTTGGTGACCATGAATGGTGATTGTATAACTCCTCCCACCAATGCCAAATTACTCAAGAAATACTTTTCCTAAGCCCCAATGGTCCTGCACGAACTTAAACTGGATGGTCCTGCATGACCCTAAATGGCACAATTGTCTTGCAAAACCTTAAAATAGACGGTCCTGCATGACCCTAAATGGCACAATGGTCCCGCATGACCTTAAACTGTCCGGTCTTTCATGATGTTAAACTACATCATGAGAAATACATGTGGCTTGATTCCCATCCCTATGGGATACGTAGGAATGCTTAGAAGCCTCGTTTTGAGGCCAACCACAAACTAATCTCTTCAATTATCCCCCCTGGGTATATCTTTCTTGGAGTATCCTCGCATTATATGGTATAGAATTCCTTAGCCACACTCATAAAAGGATTATAATGGTCGCACCATGTGCCGACTCCTGTTTTTCTATCCTCCCACATCTTCACCACACGACTTTAAACTGCATGGCCTTAGAGAACTACGTGTGGCTTGATTCAGATCCTTATGGGATACGTAGTAATGCCTGGAAATTTCGTCTGTTGGCCCAGAAAAAACGCCGGAATCTTTCCCCTGGGTCAAAATGTATGGAAAGGGTGCAATTTTTCTCTAATTCACATCGAGCTAACCTCGATATAGCCGTACGTCCCTCTCCATAAGGACGTTCGCCTCTTTGATATATGGGTAAAACTATGTGTCACCCACTCCTTGACTGAGATTCTATCACTTTACCCATACGAAAGGGCCCCTGAATGGTATGGATGATAGGCCTAAGGGATCTCTCTTACCACTTTGGGCCAATTCCCTCGAGTATGTCGATCAACAAGATGATACAAGCCCCGTATTTTGAATATGATCAGTGGTTGATGCTCATTTGTTTCTCCTGAATGGTCACTATAGAGACACTGTGTATCGAACATGGTCAAGATCCATCCTGGATCATTAGGGCCACCCCAAGATGTCCCAAACATCAATTTTAGTGGTTCATTTTTCCCCATTGTATCTCCAAGCGATGAACTCCCTCTGAGAGGTGCCAACTATTAGGCCCCTTGGCCTTCTCAGGCCCATGGACCAGGTTCTCTATTACGGTATTGTGCGGTGTGGTATGGGATTATGTCCTCATTCACGTTGGGTTGCTCACCATGCCATACAAATCCCCGAATGAGACACATTATCCTCTCCACGTCATCGCTTCCAGACGTTAAACTACAAGTTGGTCAGGCCTTCCGTACCGAGGCATAGCCTCAGGCCCCTTGGCCTTTTCGGGCCCCTAACCTAGGTTCTATCTTATGGGAATGTACGGTGTGATGTGGGATTATCTCCTCATTCATGTCAGGTTTTCTGTGCCGCACACCCCCCTTGTTGGGTCATCTTACCCTCGGGTGCCTTTGAGAACTACGTGTGGCTTGATTCCCATCCTTATGGGATATGTAGGACCACCCGAATGTCTAGGTTTCGGGTCCAGCCCCATCTCCTGGAGATCTCCATTTCACCTTGGACCCTTGGCCTACCCTTCCCCAGAGAGGAGAGTATATGGCATGGAGTGGGATTATGTCCTCGTTCACATCGGGCTTGTATCGACCATGCTGTGTACCTCTCCCTCCTGAACACCCTCGTCGCCCCTTTTCGGCGGTTCACCAATGTGCCTAAGGGTACTCTGGTTTAGTACCTAGAATTTTGGACTCTACTCGAACATACTTCCACCCACTTTTCAGGCTTTGTGTTCCCCTTCATCAGGGCTTTAATCACCTTTCACACCCGACAAGACCCCCAAAAATGGCATGGATACCACGCCTAAGAGCTCTCTTACTGTTACGGGCCAACTCCCCCGAGGGTTTCATACAAAAACTTGATACAAATCCCATGTTGTGAATATGGTCAGTGGTCGATTCTCATTTGTTGTTCCCACCAGGCTAACGCGATATGGATACTGTGTTTCAAACACGGTCAACAGTTATCCTCCATCGCCACTCCAACCCCATTAAGCCCAAAATGTCAGCTACATGATTCACATCATTCTCCACCTCATCATGTCCAATTAGAACTTTGAAACTCTTAGTACTATTCCTTAGTGTGCATCTTCGTGTTAGGAGGACCAAAGCCGCGATAGGGGATCGGCACTGGTTTCCATTTGGCGTGCATTCCAGGAACTGCAAAAGACATCTTCCTACCTTGTTTCCCACACCGAGTTTAACTCACGTGGGCTTAGGGATTGGGTTGATATCTGCACTTACTTGGAGGGTTTTTGCTCCATCTATGGTCCGAGATCTAAGACCATAAACTAATATCTCGTTCAGAACTACATATGGCATGATTCCCATCCTTATAGGATACATAGCACCACACAAATGCCTCATCTTCAGGTGCAGCTCAGTTGGGAGTTGGTTTCTCTTGTCCCTTTCTCTTATTCCCCTATTTGGCCCCCTTGTCCCAAAGTTCCTCTCTCAGAATTGCGTACGGTGTGGTATGGGATCATTTCCCCATTCACGTCGGGTATGTTTTATTACACCATACACATTCCCCACCTAGCATCGTCTCTACTACATCTGCACTACACGATGTTAAAATGCATGCCTGGTCATATCACCTGACCTTAAACCGTGACATTATCGTCCTGGACGCATGATGAAAAACGACACTGCATCGTGATGTCCCCACCCAAGGGGACACCATGTTTGGTATTGGGCACACACCATACCATTTTTTAATACCTACTACGACTTGATTCTTGCGGCGATGCCAGGTCCTGCTACCCTAGGCCTCTCGCTTCACACAAAAAACCGCTCACCTTAAAGTACAAACAAGATTTATCAAATTCCGTTTCTATTGGTGAGTGGGCCACGCCCGCACGCCCCTTTTTCCCTGGCACTGGTACCTTACCGTGCCACCTCCAGAACTATGTACATCTTGATCCTCATCCTCATGGGGTACGTAGGAATGCCTATGCACTTTGCCTCAGGCCCAGCTCAACTCTCGTTTTTGGTCCCTCAACCTAAAACCTCTCCGAGGAACACGTGGTGGTCAGAACCCCCGATTCCCATTCACATCGGGTATTTGTAGTTACACCACAACGTGCCTCCCATGTTTCCTACCATCTATGGTCCTAGATCTATGACCCTAAACTAATATCTCCTTATGGGAAGGGTCTATACTTCCTCTATCTAATACATCTTGTTGTCGTATTCAGATGCGTTTTCACAAAGAGCCCGAAGTGTGGGATTTTCATGGGAACATTCCCCCCGTTTCATGTCCAAGCTTCATGAGCTCGCTATTTGGATCCTCGTACTCTTCCACATCCTAAGGGACCCCCTAACGGCCTGGTCCCATGCAGCATCGGCTCACCTACCATCCTGGGACAACACCCCTAAGGATCTTTGATGACATTTGCAACAGGTCCCATGTTTCGAACATGGTTAATGATCGACCCTCATATGTTTGTCCCCATTCCCAGCTAACACGATGTGGATTCTACATTTCCTCCACAGTCAACAGTTATCTTTCATCGTCACTCCACCATCATTGTGGTCCAGATTTCGAGCGTCATGATTCACACATTTCCACTTCCTCATGTTCAAGTGGAATTCCGACATACTCGCCTTTATCTCTTCGTGCATTTAGGTGTGCTTCATGGATGGGATAGAATCATTGGTCTAGTATCCACCGAGTGTCCCTTCGTCCTAGCAAGCCTCTTCCTATGTCAGGAAAATCTCTCCACTACTTTTTGTTTCCCACATCGAGCACAACTCACACGGGCTTAATAGTTATGGTAGGATGTGTACCGGTGTGTCCAGGCTTCTTATCATCCCGCATGACATTAAAATGTGCTTTTATAACTACGTATGTCTTGATCGCCATCCTCATTAGGTATGTAGAAATGCCTGACCACTCTGCTTCGGGCCCAGCCTAATTCTCAGTTTTGGTCCCTCGACCTGAAGAGTTTCTTTTGGGGATACATGGTGTGATTTGGACTCCAAGTCCTCATTCACGTCGATTTTATAGCTACCACACCACGTACTCCCTGGGATATTCCCTTTCACTCCACGTATTATCATATGACGTTAAACTTCATGAGTCCATATGTCCTCAATGCATGACACTAAACTGCGGTTCTACCCTGAACAAGTTCAGGATGCCCCATGTTAGTCATGGGATGCACCAGAGCCTCTTCCAGAGATTATTTAACCTCTCAATGTTGGTCGATTAATACATTGTTCCTTCAGAACTACGTAATACTTGATTCCCATCCTCATGGGATACATAGGGACACCCCGGTATTTTTCCTAGGGTCCAGCCCCAGGAATCGTAAAGTTCTGTTCCTCCCCATTTCCGACCTCCTGGACTGACCCCTCACGGGGAACCATGTAACTGTAATTTTTCCCCGAACAACTTCGGGATTCCCCACAATGACATTGGGAAGCGACAGCCCCCTCGCCAGGGAGTCCCTGTCTGAAAGAAGGAATGATCCATGATCAAATCGATGCGTCCATCCAGTGTGCTTCTGCCACGGTGGCATAATTTCAAGAGTGTTGGATTCTGTTTGAACAAACCCTCACTCCATGTTCCACACTTTGTGTGACCCTTATTTGGACCCTCATCCTCTTTCATTTCTGGGGGGGACCCCCTAACATTATGAATGGTCAGCCTATGGCATGCCTATTATCCTAGGACAACATTCCGGAAGACTAACAGATGTCATTTGTGAAAGGTCCCATGTTTCAAACATGGTCAACGATAAACCCTCATTTTCTATCCCTCCTCCAGGCTAATACAATAAGAATAATATGTTTCGAATGTGGTAAACAATTATTCTTTATTGTCATTCCATCCCCACAATGTTACGAATCCTAGGTATCATGATTCACACTTTCCATTCCCATCTTTTTGGATCGATTTCAGCGACCCTAGAATTACACTGTTCATGCACAAGAGCACGCTAGGAAAATGGTATTTTGTCTATTCTGAGAACTTCATTCTCTAGAAAGGTCTCTCCCATTTTCCGGAAATCCGGAACGGTTGTCTAAACCCCAGATGCCCGAAGCTTGGTTTGCAATCCTACGTTTGGATGGGGTGATAAGGCAGGCATCCCTTGTTTCTTACATCGGAATTGACCCATGTGAGCTTAGGTAATGGTCACTGGACGCTCCACAAACATCATAAGGGTGCAATAAAACAATGTAAACAACGGAACCCATGCTTGATATGGAATTCAAACAATCAAAGCACAAAATTATGTTTAAAGGGTTTATAATCATTACAGTACCCGGGGGTCGACTCCGCCCATGGACGGATTGACCTCGTCGAAGGAACGTTGCAGCTCCGCCACCCTTTGGTTAGTGGCATCAAGGAGATGCTACCGCTTGTTCAACTCCCACTCCTCCTCAGTGGCGAGAGGGAACAATTCATTGGCCGCAATCTGGGTCAACTCCACTTTGGCCCGGATGGCGACCATCTCCCCAGAAGCTTGCCTTAGGCCCTCTCAGCTTCTCCTAGTTGGTCCTTCAGTTGTGATATCATCTCAGATTGCGCATTGAGGGAGGTCAAGTGCTCGTCCACCCGATTCTACAGCCGCTAGACCTAGTCTTCATCCTAATGGAGCCTTTTGATGTTCACCACCTTCCTTCACTGCCAAACCATGCCAAGGCCATGATCATACTCCCAAATCTTATCCTCCATAAGATCTCAGATGAGCATGTGAGGATGTCGGGCATCCACTCCCCCAGCGCATAGTTCACGCAGTCACGAGCGAAGCTTGACCATATCATTCAACCATATCGCTTGGGTGGTGTCACTGATGAAGAGAATGATCATCTTCTATGATCGGTGGTGGAATATTTTGTTGTCCTCCTCATCAAAGGCTGTCTCGTACCAGTTGGCATGATTGGTGGGCTCGTATGCAGGGAATTCCCCTAGGAACTCCTCACCCGGGTCCACGTCTGGCATAGGATCAGGCGTGGCGGGGCCTGAATCGTCTGGTTGATCCTCATCATCGGAACCCACCTCGATGATCTCAGGTGCAGTCACACTAGAACCCCCACCGATGATCGAGAGCCTGCAGTTCGGTCAAGCTGGATGTTCACCTCCATGACCATCAGCATGCCCATTGGGAAGGGCACTACCAGAATCCCCGACCAACTTCGCCGCAACAGCACAAGAAAATTGAAGGAATGTACATGACAAGAAGGGTACATGAATGCCAATTAATGTGGTCAAAGGATGGTAGTTGTGAATGCAGTAGAGAAGAATTATAGAGGTCAAATCCCTAGTCTCGCTCTTGGGATGATATCGTCGGAACCCTGAGACGCGGACCCCCCGTATATGGTTGGTAGGTCTGGAGACTCTAGGGGAGCCGCCTCGACTATCCTAGAACTGCAAGACACAGAGGTTGATGCAGACACGGGTGCAGATCCTGAAGGTCCCGCATCGGCGCCCACTGAGGGGTGGGAACGAGGTCTATGCACAAGGTCCTCTTACACAGTACAGACATTGATAAGGAATCCAGAGTAACCTAAGGGTAGGCTCTGAAGAAGGAACTTGGGATTTTACCTTGAGAGCCTCCGCAAAATCATCGAGATCTCAGGACTGGCTATCGACTTCGCCCTCCTCTAGCGGACTCTCCCTACCAGCCTCGTCTCCCCAGGAGGACTCGTCCGATTCATCCAGCAGGGGGAAACACTCCCTCAGATTAGTGGCAGACAGCTACGGAGGGACCGTGCGATCCAACAACACCCTGAATCGGTCTTTCATCGGGTTCAGGGTGCCCTGGGAATGGATGAAGTCCTCCATCTCAGCTATGTATTGCTCTACCTCCACCTGAGATACTACAAAGCCGACTCTAATTGGGTTAATCCCCAACAAGTCCATCCCAAGGTGGTTAAGGTGCTGCCATAACTCAGATGGGCCGAAGAAATTGCTGGTTGACTTCCCAGATGTCCCAGGCATCTAGAAAGACAACATTCTCTAGTATGTCAATGTGGCGTAGCCGTTTCCCCAGGGCCTGCGTAGAAATCCTGCGGAACCCTATCAGTGGCTGCCCCTCTGGATGAATTTGTTCCCTTGGGACCACCGGCTCCACTGCCGATTCTAGATCCACTACTACTGCTCCCTCCTCAACTGGTGTGGGCGCCGCTGCTATAGCAGCCCCACCACTACAAGATGCCCTTGTCGCCTTCCAGCCTCAGCACCGAGAATGAGGAAGCTCACTCTCTCCAACCAAGATGGTTGGCTGCTTCAGCATCTCCTCTGTATAGGCCGCCTCCCAGCTCTAGGAATATTCTTTTATCAGCCCAAGGATGACGATCAGTGGAGGCAATACATTCCGTATCTTCCCATATTCCCATGTCAACATGAGCCACATCTGCCTCATCACACACGGGTGCTCCTACTAGCGTACCCCCAGGTAGACCTGCGGGGTCAGCCGCTGTAGGCACCAGAATTTCCTAACAAACTGGTGTGCGGTGTACGGCTCGCAGAGGCGCTTGTGGTCCACCCTGGACACCAGGACTCCACCTCAAAAGGCAAGGAAGTAGGCTCAGTGCTCTTCCATTCCCTTTACATCATTCGTTAAGGCCCCTGTTGGCAGCGGGAACAGATGGAAATTGAATTCCTCCACCCTCCACACCCAGTTTAGAATGGATGGTGCAGTCATCTTGGTCGGAAAGCTCCCCGCGATGTTGAAGATCGAGGGACGAAAGTTCGACCTTGGAGGTGAGATATGTTTTGGATATTCGTAGATCCCCCTAATATATGTCACAATCCACTCGTACAAAAGGTGGAATGGCCCATATACCCTCTACGACCTTTTCCCTTTGCTGATGTGCCACAACATCTTGTAAAACCTGGCGAGCATCGGGATCCCCAGGTTGACTCGCCCCCTGTCGCCAAAGTGGATTCCATGACAAAAGTGTTTGGACACACTCCCATGTTTGGATCCCTCACCGGTAGAATCCAACCACGGATAAGGGCTATGATGAATGCCGCCAGCCTAACTATTGGTTGTTGTTCAGTGCTGACACTGAACCCCCATGTCTTCCACTGGCTATCCTCCAGCAGCCACCAGTATGAGTTTTCCTTACTCTGGGCACCCTTCGGGCAAGTTCAAGGCCTCCCTGGGAACTGCCTATTTTCTGGGAAGTTCAAGAACTTCTTGAACTGGTTCTTGAAGTGGAAATCCCTCACTGCCTCCTTATCCAACTCGGTCATGAGCTCCATCAATGTCATTGCCAAACGTGACATCTGCTCTAGATCCTCCCATCCACCCATGGCATGGAAGATTTCGTCATACATCACCCCCAGTATCAGGACCCTTGAGATCTGATGCACGTCCCATAGGCTTATGCCGACCTCCCTGTGATGCAGGTGAAATGTATTGGTCCCCAATGACCACCAGCTCAACAGATCTGGAATTAACTGCTTCGGTTGGTAGATATGGAACTGGGAAGCCCAAGCTGCCTTATACAGGCCCACTCTCCTTAGCTCTTTCTAGAAATCCTTGCACGAAGTGCCTACCCTGTAGGCCCAACCCCAATAGTCTATAAAGTTTCCACCCTGGCGCATGTCCCATTCCTCGGACCACCCCTTCTTCAGGTTCCCCAGCGCCGCCTTAAGGATGGTTCGATAAAGTGGAGGGGACATCTGTGGCTTCAATTCCCCCTATAGACATTGTTCAGATGATTTTATAGGTAGTCGGTGATGACAGGTGTGAAATCCTCCTGGGCATGACCATCTAGCACCCTGAACCATCGGTGCTGACACGACGTGCTCTAGAACCAATAAGCTGGATCATCCATACCTACTGCAGGGATGAAGACGTCATCCCTTAGTCCGAATCCATACAGAGGCAACCTCCTACACATAAGATAGTTATTCTGGCTCTTCGATAGCAGCTCCACCAAATAAATATGGTCCAAGTGGCTCCGAACTAGCTTTCCTAGCCCCAGGTTGTTCGCCATTTCGTCCCTCTGGGCGGCATCCACATGGACCCCCTGGGCAGCTTCTTGATGGGCCATTCGGTTCTGGATCTTGGACGTTTGGTTGGATTGTTTTCAAATGTATTTCCACTATAATATTTTTTTTCTAGGGTTTGTATAGGTAATATCCCATTGTTTATTTGGGTTATCCTATTAAGGTACACTTTGTGCCTTAGGGTGAAAGTCTGTTAATTGAATAGGTCTTACAAAATTCTTAACAACCCCATACATGTAAGTATCATAACACAAGTTTCATTCTAGTACATAAATGGTATAGTATACCATCTACCACTTTAGTTGGAACTTGGTTTTGTATTTGTGAAACTATTTTTAATGCATATCCCTAAAAGGATATTGGAAGACTCGCATGTCTCGTCATTTGTCTCACCATGTCAAGCAAGTTGTGATTCCTCCTTTAACTAACATCATTCCACTGAGGATCCTAAGGAGGAGAGAGTTGAGATGGGATCCAAAAACCCCATAAGTAATAAATGAGTTTTTGATTAAGATATTATACACCATGGTCTGATTGGAGTTTTTAAATATTCTTAACAAGATGGTTCTCAATTTCATTCTTGTATTCCTTCAATTTACCAAAATATTCTGACTTATTCCTCATTAAGTATAAATATCTACATCTACTAAAATCATCATAAAATATTCTAAATTATGAGTATCCACCCCTTTCTTCAATGTTAAATGTTCCACACCCATCTATATGAACTAATTAAATAATCTATTTTCCCTTTCACCTTTTCTACTAAAATGGTATTTTTTATTCTACCTTATAAACATGCATGACATATACGAAATTGTTTTAGTTAAAAATAATCTAAATAAATATCTTGATATAAGTTAGTCAGACACTTTTAATTTACATGACCTACCTGGTGATGCCATAGTTGGTTTTGGTATGAGTCATGTGGAGTAACTTTTTTATATATTTCCATTACATGGTTCACGTAAACCGAAATATAAAGACTGTTATTTAAATGAGATATACCATAAAAACACATTATTTATAAAAGAAAAAAAATTTATTCCCCAATTTGAAAATAAATACAACCTTATCAACTCTGGATATAGAAATAATTTTTTTGGTGATGGGTGAAACATAATACCAATGCTTCAAAATCAAGATCATTCCACTCAGCAACGTGAAGTGGTAGTCCCCGATATTCACATCAACATGTTTTTTTCCATTGGATACTCATATATCTATATCTCCTTGGTCAATTTTTCTAAATCTAATGGGTTCATATATTTGAATACACATGTGAGCACCAAAGTCATAATCTAATATCCAATTTTTAGAAATAGATAAATTTCAATTGATAAAAAATGAACCTAAAGCTTCCCCTTACTTCTTTGGTTGGGTGCAATTTTTCTTCCAGTGGCCCTTATTTACATATGTAAAAATATCATCCTTCCCATTTAATTCCCCATGATCTTCCACTTCTTAGAAGGGAATGAATAATATTTGGTCTTAAATATCATCTCTTTCCATTTCCATTTTTTCACCATATGAAGCGAAGGATTTTCATGCTTCATCTCCTCAACTAATTGGAAAAGAAGAGAGAGAAGATTTGGAAGAGACAAATCAATGATGTTCTTATTGAAATTCAGAATAAAGATGTAGAAGCTACGATGAAGTGATTATAGAATGAGATTGATTCCAATTTATTTAGGGTGTTTAAACCCTTGAACCTCTTTGTTGGCACCAAATTTGGAACAAAGAGAAGTCCCCAAGACGGCCCACGGACTGCGTCGCGAAACCCCTTCACAGAGTCCCCCAACACCATGGCCGTCGCAGAGCAAAGAAGGCGGACAGCTCCGCAAACTCACTTGAAATTAGGGACCCCACCGTGAAGCAAGGGAGGAAAGATGATCCAATAACGAATTTGACGTTTGCGCCACCGCCATGAAGCAACACAGGCGGGACGCTCTGCGACCCCAGTTGACATTCGTGATCCGCCGCGAAGCCCACCATCCCCTCTTCACACCGCATGAGCTCCACTCCATGGTGCCTCTTGACTATAAATACCGGTCTCCCCTTGAGCTCTCTATATGAACAATCCTACCTTTTGGCTTCTCATATCCTGAATCGTGAAGCACTTTTCCGGTCGGTGAACTATGAGCTGTGTGTGGTACTTCTACTTCACAATGTGCCTCCCCATTGCCTCGTTTTGTTCCCCTCTTCCGAGAGGGATGCCTTTCGCAAATCCTAAGGGATTTCATGAAGGAAGGGGATCCCCAAGGGGACCTAGGTCATTGTGGAGCGTTTAGGCTTTGTGAAGCACCCTTCATGTACACATGATCCAAATGCTAAGGTAGGATCAGTATACCTCACGAAGCACATTGCTTCCCGACATCTTGCTTCTTGAGTCACCTTTGCTCCTTGAGGCTATTATCCGGAAATGCCCTTACACTTTGCGAAGCACCTCCCATTTTCAACTCCACCCCATACTAAGGCTAAGTCACCCCACTTTGAGAAGCACACCCCTTCGCAAGTTCCCTTGGCCACGCAGAGCAACAGAGTTCCACAAGGCCCCTACCTATGGACCCCTCTTCTTGGAAAATCCTTTTTCCATGTGACCCTCTAGGTTTTCACAATGTGACTTCAAAGTCCCTGAGATGATACCGCCCGTTGCGTTGCTTCAACTAATTATTTTTCGCATAGGCACACTAACGGTTACTGCTTGTTCGCATAACCACGCTAATGTGGACCCCTCGATGGTTCGCTCCACGACACCCCCTCAGTACGACCTTGACGATGCATTCCCTCCCACAAGGAGAAGAGGGTACCAGTTATGTATATCCTAGGGGTGCATAGAAAACCCACCTCGTCTGAGCTGCAGGTCATTAAACTACCAAGCACCATCATCCTCAACACATGACGTTAAACTTTGACCCAACCCTGTGCCTCACACATAGGGTCTCCCTGCCTTGGGCATTCTCCACACCCCCTAATCTCCACGGGGGATGATATCCTCCTTCTTGGAGTGGAGTTTTTCCGTGGGGAAGGGCATCCGTATTGGTGTAAGCCCCTAGCTTCTTTTATAGGAGGCAGCACCCCTGCTCCTCCTCACTTCCTCGGTGCCAAGGCCAGCAGAGGGCATGATAGGGAACGAGGCTCCTCCATTATTCGGTCCCAAATCCCTCTCCCACTAAAATTTGTCACCATCAGGCCTCCATCCTAGAGTAAGTACCAATCTCTCTCTCCCTAGGCTAATCCACGCGTAAGCCCCACTCTACATCCCATAGAAGCACCTTTCGCGACTTGATCGTTAGGTCTCTGCTGCCTTTTGTTTCTCACACCCAGCATGACTCACGTGGGCTTAGAGTAAGCATTGACCATGACAACACCCCCGTCCCTCATGATGTTAAACTGTTTCTCACCCCCGTCCCACATGACATTAAACTGTACACCTGAACTACGGGTACTTTGATCCATGTCAAGGAATGGTACGTAGGAAGCCACCACGAGGTTCAATCCCAACAACCATTGGCCCCAACCATCTCCGTGTCAGTGCGCCAAGTCCCGTTAACACCTTGGGCAGCCTAGATTGTAAGCCCCACACCATTTCGAACTATGGGGACTTTGATCCATGTCATGGAATGGTATGTAGGATGCCTCCATGAGGTTCAAGCCCACCACCAGGTTGTTCTGAATCCTCTTCATGTCGGTTCGCCCCCATCACGCATGATGTTAAAATGCACACTTGAACTACGTGGTCTTTGATCCATGTCAAGGAATGGTACGTAGGAAGCCTCCCTGAGGTTCAAAACCATCATACACCTGGACCAAGGTCCTTATTCACATCGGTTCTCCGACACACCATCCCGAACTATGGGGACTTTGATCCATGTCAAGGAATGGTACGTAGGAAGACTCCACGAGGTTCATGCCCAACACCCATCGGACCCCCGGTCCATCTTCACATCGGTTTGCCAACACAAACCCTTTTGAACTACGAGGACTTTGATCCACATCAAGGCATGGTACATAGGAAGCCTCCCTGAGGTTCAAGCCCACCACCACCTAGTCGTTCTAACCTCCTTCACATCAGTTCAACCTCATCCAGTGGTAATCCATTGCAACCCACTTCATAGGTAATCCGTTGTCAAATTCATTCAATGTTAATCCATCACTAGATGAACTACAAGGACTTTTATTCCCTACCACGGGGATACGTCAGAAGTCTCTTCGAGGCTCAATCCCAAAACCATCATCCATCCGGATTCTTACATGGGCCACCACATCCCAGTGAGATCATACCATCTCATTCACTCCCATAGTATTCGAGAAGCCACCCACATGTTGGCCCCAATATCGGTGTTCCCTCCAAGGGGGTTCCTCTTCCTGATCCACTCTAATCAGTGTTCTGATGAGTCTGATCCATCTCCACTGGACGTTAAACTTACAGCATACCCCGTGTTAAACACAAGAAGCTAAGGAAAACCTTAGATACATGCCTATGGCATATGATTCCCCACGTTCGTTGTGGGATGACTCGGGATTCCGTTCCCTCAAGAATCACTATAATATGGGACAGAAGAGAGACACACCAATCCCCAGCATCTAGACACGTCAGTGATGCCCCAACGTGACTACTCCCCTAACCGAAGGTTGCTGCCCTAACCAGACCCCTTGGAATTTCCTAACATAAGAAGCATAATTAACTGGTGTCCATGAAGATATGGTTCTGGGAAGAGATTCTCAAAAAACGTATTAAATCTATGAGGGAGACCCGGACAAGGTGATGAGTTCTGTAGTGGAATCCATGGAAAAAAGAACCGACATCCCATCATCCCGTTTCGATCAAGGAGAAAACGTCCCTGAACAAGGAGCGAATGCTGCCTGCCCTTGGAAAGAAGAAATGTGGGGAAACAAAAGTCGCGCCTATCACACTCAAGCCGATAGACGCGCGCGCCCCAGAAAAAGTGTCAGAAATAGAAATGGTGAACCCGATGTGAAGATTGTTCTCCTCAAAATGGATATTAGTAATTCTTGGGGCATCCATGGATTTCCATGTCACCGGATCTAGCCATCTGGCACTGGGTCCTGCCAAGAAAATAGCGGGACTGGCATGAAACTCACCAGAAGTTGGGGCAGTAGAACGTTGGGCATCCTGTTCTGTGACGTTGTCAGCATGGATCCCTCTTACCGGCCATAGAAGATGGAATGGCGCTGGGGGCACTGGTTGTCTATTTTTTTCCTAGCAGTGTCAATGAGTTAATATCCCTGCTTTTAGGAATCAGGTTGCTGCCATGGGAACACGATCACCACCCTCCCAACTATGCAGGGGCATGGGAAATTCCAGCACATCCGCTCTATGCGGATCCACAGCTGCCGCAACAGCATCTGTGTCCATGATTGTGGGGTACCCACGCCCTATCTCCCCATCATAAGTCATCTAACGAAGGGTGATTAACGACCTCGTATGTCGTTATGAGGAGGAGGGTATAATCCCAACCCAGGATATGACCCGCTTGGACCTGGAGGAATCCAGGCCCCGCCGTCAACGCCACCCCCGAGGGCCGCGCAAGGAGCCACTACTCCCCACCCCAACATTCAATCATTTAGGGAGATTGTCCCTGGAGCGCTTTGATGACTCTTTGCCTTACGCTGATGAGGTGGGTGACATCCGGCCCAGCCCGGTCAGAGTCTCAGTCCAGGGACTCCCAGTGAGGGCCTCCACCCGGCCGCATCAACGCCACCGCCCGACCTTGCTGGAGGAGTAGGAAAGATATGCACCTTGGCCACTAGCACCGGCTCGCCTGACCTGACGCCAGCGTTAGACATGAGATGAGGACGCCCGCCAAGGGGCATCAACATCGACGACTACTGTCACCCGAGCCACCACAGACCCATATCATCAAGTCCCTGCACACACTGAGTAGGGGTGCTCCTATGCCCAACTGGGATCGAGGCCCCAACCGCCCCATGGGCAGGCTGGGCCGACTCTCCTGGTCACAGGAAGAATCAAGGGTCGTCGTGAACCAACCCACAACAATGCCACCCCATACGGAGGTCCTCCCCATACCACCACCACCGAGAGTGTGGGTCTTCCCTGTTTTGATGCTCTACATGGAGGTCTTCCCCGTGCCACCCCCAATATGAATGAAGGTCTGCCCCATGGAAGTGACGTTCAGTAAGGAAGCCTCTCCCGTGCCCATCACACTGGGTATGGAGCCCTTCCTCCTACCCTTGACAGTCGACATGGAGACGCTACCCATCTAGTCTCTCTCCAACATGGGGATCCTTCCTACATCATCTCCGTAGCTGGTGAAGGTCCTCCTCGCCCCGACAACTAGAGGGGTTAAGGCCATCCTCGCTCCACCCGCACCAACCATGGAGGTCATCCCCATGCTCCCGCTAGTTTCGGTGGGGGTCTTAGCTACTCAGGTTCTATTCATGGAGGTCCTCCCCATGTCCCCTTCGGCATTTGTCCCAGTGCACCTCGTACCTCTGCTATCTCAAGTCGAAGTCCTCTCCTCCCTGGCACCAGCGTGACTGAAGGACCACATGTCAGAAATCAGCCCTGTCCCAAGGAGCCACCCAGAGGTAGGAAGGCGGGTCTTCACCACCACAAGAAGAATCCTGGGAAGGCCCGGATGGAGATCAAACCGGTCTGCTTCTCAAACTTTGAAGCAGAGTGCGACTCAACTCAGGAACCCTCCCCTCACTCATCCGAGTCAATGGTTAGGGCAGGGATGAGGCGCATCAGCCTGATACTCCCAAAATGAGAGGTCCATAAGATTACCTCCTCCCTCCATAGGTTTATCCAGGAGGATGAAAGTCTGGCAACCCCAAAAGTTACGACCGTGCAGTCACCGCCATCATCGCCAGAAGTTCTTTCTACCTCAACAAGAGATCACATAGATCTATTCTTGGGACCAATGGTTGGCGAGCAGTAGCGCGACCCACCACCAGCATCCCTAGCCCCTAAGCCAGGAACGGTGTCCGTCAACTCGTCCTATCGCGATGTAGCGGCCGAGTCACTATACTCTTCGGAGGACAACCCAAGAATCGGCGGCCAGTCAACCCATTCACTGTATTCTCCACCAGCCAACCCTCTGTCCCAATGGTCTGCCTCAGTACCGCTACCAGTTCCTTAACCAAACCCAGTGGGTGTGTGGGGAAATAGAGGGACAGACCTTGAATTTGAGCTGAGAAGCTTCCGGAGCATCTTTGCAGCAGACCACTTCCTTGAGAAATTCTGGCCCGTGGCAGCACAAGATTTCTGCATACCTGAGTCCCTCACCCTAGAGGAAGTTGAGTGTTTCTGCTACAACCTATGGGCGACAAATTTCTATCTCCGTCATCAGTTCCTGTTTTATCCAAGGATCCAAAAACATTTTTAAGACATCAGTGAGCAGTGCTGTCTAGTCGATCTGGCCACACTCTTAGTGGCCCAGCGCCCCGAGTCACCAGGCTGTTGTGAGGCCCTCTAGCAGCAATGTGTTCAGATTATTAAGGTACTGTACAATATCATCAGGGAAGCAACCCCCCACATACAAGTCCGTGGCTTGGGGCAGTATGATGCCCTCCTCTTCATCCCTTTCTGACGGCAGTCCGACTCGCTATGCGATATTGAGGACATGCCCCGGGAAGTGTCATGGTCCACATGGATGAAATAGTGGCCAAGGTAGACGAGATAGAGTTTCTCAATGGAGACTTAACCCTTGAGGGTGTGGATCCACTGTTGGCACCATTGGGGAGGATTACCAGTTAGAAGAGGAACCTCCTAGGTCTCCCCACACCCACTGAGTCGTTAGAACTCGACCGAAATTTCAGTAAGGGAAAAGAGCATGTCAGAGCCGTCAAGCACTCTAACCCATCCGCCTCAGTGCATAAGATAGAATAAGACCCTGAGAATGCCGCATTGTGCTAGAAACTTGCTGAGAAAAAGAGGTTGGTCGAGGAACTCCTGGATGAACGTGCGGTAGAGTGACGACATGACTATGACCATCCTAGGTCGGGGCAGGAACAACTCCCCCCCCCCCCCGACGATATGACTCCGGTCAACCCTGATCATGACGCTCATACTGACAGGGATGAAGCCGAAATTCATGCCATGAGGGTGTGATATGTCTCACCAAACCCTCTTGAACGACGTTGCAATCTGAGGAATCCAGCTCAGGTCCCCCCAGTTGCCCTGCAGGTCGTCCCAACAGTCGCTCCATGAGCCGCTAAACCCACTTACTGTGTCTAAGAGCCCAGAAACTCACTCATGGTTAGGGATCCCCGACAAGACAGGTACCCCCACCTAGATGATCCTATGACAGAACTCATAGCCCGCCTCGAGGAATTGAAAACACGACAGGTGGAAATCCCACTGAATGGCAAGCCATACCCGGCCTGGGTAGATGATATGCTGGCAACTCTGGGTTGCAGGATTCCCAACTTCTCCCCCTTTAATGTGACAGGGGACCTGCTGCAACATCTGGCCCACTTCAACTCAAGGTTCATGCCTATGTTGGGGACTCTAGCATAACAGGAGACCGCTATGCTCCACTGTTTCGTTCAGATGTTGGAAGGGCTTACATTCGTCTGGTACATCCAACTCCTCGCCGGATCCGTGACCAGTTGGGAGGACCTTCACAGGAAGTTCCTCTACCTTTTAAGCACTACGACCTAAAAAACAAGCATCGCATACCTCTTGAAGTGTAAACAAAGGCCTGATGAACGAGTCACGTACTTCATCACCCGGTGTAAGGGGCTCACATACTCCCTTGACATGCCATTGAATTAGGAGAAATTACTAACGATGTGTGTGGGAAATGTCAGGACGGAACTGGTTCCCTCCCTGATTACTCAGAATTATCCTGGAGGGTTATAAGACTTCTTGGATAAGGCCCAACACCTCAAAGAAGCCCTGCAACTGGTCAGGCACGCACGTCCGTTTCCCCCTACAATCCCAGCAAGGAGGGATTACAAAGCCGAGCCCGCCACGATGGACCAAATAGAAGACCCCATGAATCTAGAGTTTCTACCATTAGCACTGGATATGCCTCCTCACTAAGGCCCTCCACCTCAGGCACAGCCTCCCGCCCTGCAGCATTCTCAGAATCAGCAGGCGCCTCCGTGTAATGCGCCGCCACCACCCAGGCAGGACAATCAGGGTCCACCTCCTCGACAGGTCCCTCCGGCTCCTCGTCAAGGTGAGGCTCCAAGAGCTCCCTATCTAGAAATAAGAAACTAAACTTACTCATTCAACAAGAATCAGGTCCCCGGTTACTTCCGTAGTGCACTAGAACAGGGGATTGTACACTTGCCTGAGTGTAAAAGGATGAAAGAGGAGAATATCACAGATCTCCCCAACTACTACCCCTATCATTAGATACTGGGGAACAAACTCAAGAAGTTCTATTTGTTTATGGACTGGATCCAAGACTAGGTTGATAAAAATGTAGTCAGGCTGGGCCCGACTCTAGTACAAGTGGCGGGTTTCTTTGTGAGGTCAGAAAGTGATAGTGATGGTGAAGGTGAGTGGCAGGAGGTTCCCTGCCACAGATCATAGAAGTAAAAAGACTGGACAGATCGTAAAATTGTTGCTCATGCCCATGACATCATTCGGGAATGCCTGAATCAGTTGGAGCCTTCAGAAGCTGCGACCTCCACCTGTGCATCATCATCTCTACTGACCTCTTCCAAGAAGATCCTACATCGGCAGCGTAAGAAGAATCAACGTGCCCCACCGATGCGATTTCTGTCCCGCACTCTCGGTGAATTCATGCCCCCTGAGATGGAGATCCCTCCCAGAATCCACCCAATGGTGGATGATTCTTCGAGTGATAGTCAAGGGTACGCTTCAGTTAACACCGTCAATTTGGTAAACCCCTATATGACTCCCGACGAGGGGGAACGCCAGGCGAACCTCCCCAACGTCCCCAGCCGACTCCAACGTCGGCGGAGCCACGACTACATAGGTAATTAAGGTGCACCAGTTAGCACCTCTATCCCATCCTTTCATTCCACCATGACTAGATAGTAGGCCCAGCGTAGAGCTTAGCACGCACATCCCTTTCATCCGGTGTCGTCAGGACTACCTCCACCACCGTTTGTGCTACTAGATGAGGCAGAGCCACTTCGGCCGTACCACGACCAGCTTTGCCCCACTAAAGGTTGACCTAAGGTGCCAAGACCTCATTCGGCAGCTACTCTTGAGGCTTAGACCAGTGAGTAGTGGGATATTCCCAGCACCAGCCAGTCGTCGGTCCAGCCGACAGGGCCCGCCATGCCTCCAATCGCCGAGCGGCCTCCTGTAAGCATAAGTGCGTGCCTAGCGTGGAAGTATGATGTTATCAAGCACCTTGTTAGCATACCAATGATACTTTCAATACTTGAAGCCCTATTCTTGTCTTCAGATATGCGTGAGGCCCTCGTTGAGGCTTTATGGAGCCTTATCCAGTTTGAGATGGAGGTAGCAGCGGCAGAAGCCTTTCATGCTGAAGCAGTTGAGACTGCCGAATGCCTGACCATCATTTTGTTCTTCGGAGAAGATGAAGGCTCTCCCATATAGGGGAAAATCTTCCCACTGTACATTACCGACCAATTTAACGACGTGGAGGTTCGCCACTGTCTCATTGACACCGGCTCCAGAATCAACCTTATTCGGAGACAGACCCTATAGAAGATGGGGTTATATGAAGATGACCTGACTCAATACGATTTATGAATCTAGGGATATGACAGGACATAGTAGACCCTGGTTAGTAAGATCCATTTGAAGACCCAATTCAATTTCCTAGTTTCCAGTATAGAATATATGGTCGTCTCCCAGGATACCGCATATAATGCATTGATGGGAAGGCCATGGCTCTGCCTGCATGCGGCGGTCCCCTCATCGTATCACCAGTGCCTCAAGTACTCTTTTAATGGTCGAGTATGTGTACTCCAAGGTGATGCATATCTTTTCTCCTCTTGTGAAGATCGTTATCTGGATGGTGACTATTACAAAATCAAGGATAAGTAGATTCTGGCAAGTGAGGTTGAGCCCAACACAATCACCAGTGACCCTTGGACAGGTCTGGATAACACCTATGTCTTCCCAATACATCAATTGGAGGCCACAAACCCCGACATGGGGCAATTCTTTGTTGTTTTGGGTAAAAGTGGAAGGCATATTCCCAAGTCCAAGCGACGACGGGAAATCAACTCATACTCTTACACAAACTAGGCTTAGGTGATCATAGAACCTCCTACCCCTATATGATATCGGGATATCCACCCCATGGAAACAGAAGCACATAATACGTGTCTATTTTTCTGGGTTGGGATTAACCAGCTCAAGATGACACACCACTAATTCTTTTATATCATCAAGCATGCCCCCCTATGCCGAAGTCCAGATGGGATTTGATCGACTGCCTTCATCGCCATGGTCTCAGCCGCGCGTGAATATCCTGATGCACTGTCCATTACTGTCCAGGCTGGTACCGGCCTCCCGATAGGTTCCTACGACTGAGGGGAATCCTCACCCGCTAGGAATACCTCCTCCGCAAGTGAAGAAGAGGATTTGGAGGATGCTCCCCCCGCCTTTGAAAAAGGCATCTCTTCCACGGTCGATGAACTGGTACATGTGAACCTTGGTAGCGAGGGAGATCCGAGACCCACATTGATCAGTGATGCCATGCCCATTGAGGATCAAAAATGGAACGTGGACTTCCTTAAACATCACCATGATGTGTTTTTTGGAGTTACGATGAGATACCAGGACTAAATCCACAGGTAGCCATCCACCGCCTCGATCTCCCGGCAAACCATCGTGGGTTCAAGCAACCTCTCAGAAAGATGCACCCTTCTCACGGTGCCATGGTCAAGGCCGAAGTTGAAAACCTCATCAGAGCCAACTTCATCAAGGAGTTCCATTACCCCAAGTGGCCAGCTAACATTGTGCCAGTAAGAATTAAGAATGGACAAATCAGAGTCTGTATCGATTTCTGAGATCTCAACCGTCACTGTCCAAAAGATGATTTTCCCCTTCTGGTGAAAGAATTCTTGATCGATGTTATGACCAGGTTCCAATCCATCTCCTTCATGGATGGTTACTATGGATATAATCAGATCTAGGTGGCCCCTGAGGATGAAGAGTCCACGGCTTTCAGGGTGACCCAAGGTACTTTCCATTACCAGGTTAGGACTTTCGACCTGAAGAATGCTGGTGCCACCTATCAGTGGGCCATGCATCACATATTTAATCCAATCCTCGGGACATTGGTGGAGTGCTATGTGGATGATCTGGTGGTCAAATCTCTCCGGCACTAGGACCATCTCAAGGACCTTGAGAAAGTGTTCGATTTCCTCCATTCCCGCCACCTGAAGATAAACCTGTTGAAGTGTTCCTTCGGGGTCACTTTAGGGAAGTTTTTTGGATTTGTTTTTAGGTACCAAGGCATCGAGATTGACCTAGAGAATATCAAGGTGATCATATAGATGCCTCCTCTGAGCAATATCTGAGAGCATCGAGGTTTTCAAGGCCACTTAGCCTATATACACCGATTCATTGTGAATATGGCTGGAAAGTGTAAGCCTTTTTCTCAGCTCATGAAGAAGGGAATTGACTATGAATGGGACGAGGAGTACCAGGCCACCTTTGAGGAGATTAATAACTATTTTCTCCAGCCTCCAGTCTTGATGCCACCCATCCCCGAAAAGCTGTTGATTCTCTATGTCACTGCCTTGGATTGATCTCTCGGTGCCCTTATCGCCCAAAAGAACAATGAGGGGACTGATAATAGCCTCTACTACCTCAGCCGAATGCTCCTTGATATGAAGACTAGATAATCCCCCATCAAGAATAGATGCCTTGTGCTCGTATTTGATGTAAAGAAGTTTCGACATTACCTGAAGCACCATGAGGTATAGCTAGTCTCTCGGGTAGACTCGCTGAAGTACATTCTGAATCGCCCCATGTTGATCGGCCATCTAGCATGGTGGGCGGTAATCCTCCAGTAGTTCGACATCAGGTTCGTGCCTAAGAAGTCTATCATGGGGCAGGCATTGGAAGACATTCTAGCTGCCCATCAAACCTCCTCAGATCAGTCACTGGACTTGGATATTCCTGATGAGTCAATCCTCTTAGTCGATCATACCGTACCATGTTGGCATATTCACATTGATGGTTCCTCTAGGATTCCCACCGGTAGGAGGATCGATGATCCTAGGATCAACAGAGTGGGCCTAGGTATCATCTTCATTACCCCATCACAAGCTATCCTACCGTACTCATTCCTATTGTCAAAAGGCTGCACCAACAATGAGGCAGAGTATCAGGCTCTTATCACTGGCCTCAAGATAGCCCTTGAGATCGATGTGCCCCATTTTCATATGAAAGGGGATTCTAAGCTGGTCATCAAGAAAGTCAACGGTGGATATGTTGTTAGAAAGCCAGAGCTCGCACCCTTGTTGGAGCGTACCCTCCATATAATGGCCTAGTTTCCTTATCGACCGGAGGTTAACCATGTCCCTCAATCACAGAATGGTCGAGAGGACGCTTTGGCCAGTTTAGCTTCATAACTTGCAGAGCCTGAGAAGAATGATCTGATTATATATTTGGCACACCAGAGAGTCATTGCCCCCATCACCCCAGAGGATGGCGACGAACTGCGAGTAAGCCATCTACTACTGGATCCTCCACGTCAGGACCGCTAGGCTCGTCAGATCTAGTGGTTTAAGCGACTCCTAACTGGATATCCCCTTTTGTCAAGTATCTCCAAAATAGATGCCTCCCGACTGATCGGCCCGAGCACGAGTGAATCCGATGCAGTGTGCTGAAATTTACTCTCTAGAGTGGTCCTAGTCTTGACCAAATCCTCTATAAATGTTGGTTCGATGGTGTTCTCATCCATTGCATCCAAGGAGTTGAGATTCCACAGGTCATGCAAGAGGTTCATGCCGGTTCCTGTGGTTCCCACCAGGCTGGGCCGAAGCTGTCCCATCAGATCCATAGACTGGGATACTTCTGTCCCTCTATGATCCATGATTGTAATGAGTTTCCAAGAGATTTCATGCATTCCAAGTGTATGCTAACTTCCTGCATTGGATTCTAGAACCTATCCACTCCACAAAGTACTCTTGGTCATTTGCGGCGTGGGGAATCGATGTCATGGGACCATATCCACCGGTGATAGCTCACTAATGCAGGTTCATCCTGACCACCACAGATTTTTTTTCCAAGTGGGCAGAGGAAATTCCAATCAAGGAAGTCAAGGCCCATTCCATTGTTCAATTTGTGAGCTCCAATATCATCCACCAGTTTTGAGTTCCTCATGCCGTCCTCACCAATAACAACACCTACTTCCGAGAAGCCGAGCTGAAGAAATTTTATGCCATGTACAATATCAATTCAAAGAATACCTCTCGCTATCACACGCAAGAAAATGGACAGATTGAGACGTTCAACAAAACCCTCTCCAACATTTTGCAGAAAATATTTGGTCAGAACAAGAAGAGTTGTCCGGAAAAGCTCCCCAATTCCCTCTGGGCCTATTGGACTACGACTCGCAACTCCACCCAGGTGACCCCATATTCCTTGGTTTACGAAGCTGAGGCCATCCTACCTATCAAAATCCAGCTGCCTTCATTGCGTACTGCATTCTATGACCATAAGGCACCAGATAAGGTGGCCGAAATCCATCTAGATGAATTGGAAGCACTTGACGAGAGTAGGCTTTGTGCCCTGCATAATTTGGAAAGGCACCAGAACAAGATGCCTAGAGCCTTCAACAAGAAGGTTCACGTCCACTCTTTTCTTCAAGGAGGCCTGTTACTGGCCCTCCGAGCACCAATGATCCATGGCAGGAAACCACCCAAGTTAGAGCCCAAATGAGAAGGACCTTACATAGTCCACAGGGTTTATCCCAATGGTGCATACTCCTTGGTGACCATGAATGGTGAGCATATAACTCCTCCAAACAAGTCCAAATTCTTCAAGAAATACTTTTCCTGAGCCCCAATAGTGCTGCACGACCTTAAACTTGAGGTCCTGCATGACCTTAAATGGCACAATGGTCCCGCATGACCTTAAACTAGATAGTCCTGCCTGACCCTAAATGGAACAATGGTCCCGCATGACCTTAAACTGTCCAGTCCTACATGAAATTAAACTTCATCTTGAGAATTACGTGTGGCTTGATTCTCATCCTTATGGGATATGTAGGAATTCTCAGACGCCTCGTTTTGAGCCCAACACCAAACTCTTCTCTTTGAATATCCCCCTGGGTATAGCTTTCTCGGAGTATCCTCGCATGATATGGTGTAGGATTCCTTAGCCCCACTTATACAAGGATTATAATGGTCGCACCATGTGCCGAATCTGGTTCTTCTATCCTCCCACGTCTTCAATGCATGATGTTAAACTACATGACCTTTGAGAACTATATGTGGTTTGATTCCCATCCTTATGGGATATGTAGGAACGCCCGGACATTTCGGTTGTTGGCCCAGCCCAAATACTAGAATCTTTCATCTGGGTTAAAATTTATGGAAATGGAGCTCTTTTTCCCCAATTCACATCAAGATAACCTCTATACGGCCATAAATCCCACTCCCTGGAGATGTTCGCCTCTTTGAGGGATGGTTACAGCTATGCTTCACCCACTCCTTGACTGGGATTCTATCACTTTCCCCATCCAGAAGGGCCCTTGAATGGTATGGATGCTAGGCCTCAGGGCTCTCTCTTACCACTTTGGGCCAACTCCCTCGAGGATGTCAAGAAACAAGCCGATACACATCCCGCGTTTTGAATATAGTCAGCAGTAGTTGCTCATTTGTTGCTCCTGAATGGTCATTATAGGGACGCTATGTTTCGAACATGGTCTACAGCCGTCCTGGATCATTATGGCCACCCCAAGATGTCTCAAACATTGAGTGTAGTGGTTCATTCTGACCCGTTTTATCTCCAAGTGACAAACTCTTTCCGGGAAGTGCCAACTATCAGGCCCCTTGGCCTTCTCTGGCCCCCGACCTAGGTTCTCTCTTATGGGATTGTGCAGTGTGGTATGGGATTATGTCCTCATTCACGTCGCTTTACTCACTGTGCCATACACATCCTCGGATGAGACACCTTATCTTATCCTCATCCTCACTGCAAGACGTTAAACTGAAAGTTGGTCAGGCCTTCCTGAACGAGGCCCAGCCATAGGCCCCTTGGCCTTTTCGGGCCTCGACCCAGGTTCTCTCTTATGGGAATGTATAGTGTGATTCAGGATTATCTCCTCATTCACGTCGGGTTTCTCCATTCCGTACACCCCCCTCGTTGGGGTATCTTACCCCCATGTGCCTTTGAGAACTACGTGTGGCTTGATTCCCATCTTTATGGGATACATAGGACCACCTGAATGTCTAGACTTCGGGTCCATCACCATCTTTCGGAGATCTCAATTTCACCTTGTCCCCTTGGCCTACCCTTACCCAGAGAGGAGAGTATATGGCATGACATGGGATTATGTCCTCGTTCACGTCAAGTTGTAATGACCATGCCATGTACCTCTCCCTCCGGAACTCCCTCGTCGCCCCTTTTCAACGGTTCACCAATGTGCCTAAGGGTACTCTGGTTTAGTACCTAGAATGTCAGACTCTGCTCGAACATGCTTCCACTCACTTTTCAGGATTTGTGTTCCCCTTAATCAGGGATTTCATCACCTTTCACACCCGACGAGACCCCTAAAAATGGCATGGATACCATGCCTAAGGGATCTCCTACCGTTACAGGACAACGCCCCCAAGGGTTTCAGACAACAAATTGATACAAAACCCTCATTGCAAATATGGTCAGCGGTCGATGCTCAATTGTTGTTCCCACCAGGCTAACGCAATATGGATATTGTGTTCCGAACACAGTCAAAAGTTATCCTCCATCACCACACCAACCGAATTTATCCCAAAATGTCAGCTACATGATTCACATCCTTCTCCACCTCATCGTGTCCAAGTAGAACATTGAATCTCTTGGTACTATTCCTTAGTGTGCATCTGCGTGTTAGGAGGACCAAAGCTGCGATAGGGGATCCGCACCGGTTTCCCTTTGGCATGTGTTCCGGGTATTGCAAAAGACATATTCCTCCCTTATTTCCCACACCGAGTTTAACTCATGTGGGCTTAGGGATCAGGTTGAGGTCAACACTTACTTGGAGTGTTTTTTCTCCATCTATGGTCTGATCCCTAAGACCATAAACTAAGATCTCGTTGAGAACTATGCATGGCTTGATTCCTATCCTTATGGGATACGTAGGACCACCCAGACTCATATTCTTTAGGTCCAGCTTAGTTGGGTGCTGGTTTCTCCTTCCCTTTTCCCTCTTACCCCTATTTGGGCCCCTTGGCCTAAGGTTCCCCTCTCAGAATAGCGTACAGTGTGGTATGGGATCATTTTCCCATTCATGTCGGGTATGTTTTATTATGCCGTACACATTCCCCAACTAGAATCATATCTTCTATGTCTACGTTGCACGATGTTAAAATGCATGCCTGGTCCTATCACATGACCTTAAACTGTGATATTATCATCCTGTCCACATGACGAAAAACGGCACTGCATTGTGATGTCCCCACCTAAGGGGACACCATGTTTGGTATTGGGCACAGGCCTTACCATTTTTCAATGCCTACTATGGATTGATTCTTGTGGAAAAGCCAGGGCATGCTACTCTAGGCTTGTCGCTTCACAAAAAACCACTCACCTTAAAGTACAATCAAGATTTATCATATTATGCTTCTCTTGGTGTGAGGGCCACGCCCACACACCCCTTTTTCACTGGCACTGGTACCTTACCGTGCCACCTCTAGAACTACGTGTAGCTTGATCCTCATCCTCATGGGGTACGTAGGAATTCCTGTGCACATTGCCTCAGGCCCAGCTCAACTCTCGTTTTTGGTTCCTCAACCTAAAACCTCTCCGAGGAACACGTGGTGGTCGGAACCCCCGGTTCCCATTCACATCGGGTATTTGTAGTTACCCCACCACGTGCCTCCCATGTTTCATATCGTCTATGGTCCAAGCTCTATGACCCTAAACTAATATCTCCCAATGAAAAGGGACTCGACTCCCTCTATCTAATATCTCTTGTTTCTGTATTCAGATGCATTTTGACAAAGATCCCGAAGTGTGGTATTTTCATGGGGACATTCCCCCCGTTTCATGTCCAAGCTTCATGAGCTCACTATTTGGATCCTCAACCTCTTCCACATCTGAAGATAACCCATAACAACCTGGTCCCATGCCGCATCGGCTCACCTACCATCCTGGGCCAATGCCCCTAAGTATCCTTGACGACATTTGCGATAGGTCCCATGTTTCGAACATGCTAAACGATCGACCCTCATATGCATGTCCCCATTTCAGGCTAACGTGATGTGTATGCTGTGTTTTCACTATGGTCAATAGTTATCCTGCATCATCACACCACCATCATTGTGGTACAGATTTCGAGTGTCATTATTCACACATTTCCACTTCCTCATGCTCAAGTGGAATTCTGACATACCTGGATTTATCTCTTCAAGTCCTTAGGTATGCTTCATTGACGAGATAGCATAACTGGGCCAGTATTCACCTAGTGTCCCTTCGTACTAGCATTTCCCTTTATTTTTTGGGAAAATCCCACCACTAATTATTGTTTCCGACATCGATCACGACTCACATGGGCTTAGTAGTTTTGGTAGGATGCGTACGGGCACAACGAGGCTTCTCATCATCCTACATGACATTAAACAGCACTTTCAGAACTACATATGGCTTGATTCCCATCCTCATGGGGTACGTAGGAATTCCTAACCACTATGATTTAGGACTAGCCTAATTCTCACTCTTGGTCCCTCGATCTGAAGAGTTTCTTCCGGGGATATGTGGGGTGATTTGGACTCCGAGTCCTCATTCACGTCAGTTTTATAGCTACCGCACCACATACTCCCTGGGATCTTCCCTTCCACTCCACGTCCCATCGTATGACGTTAAATTGTAGGAGTCCATATGTCCTCAATGCACGAAACTAAACTTCTATTCTACCCTGAACAAGTTCAGGATGCCCCATGTTAGTCATGGGATGCACTAGAGCCTTTTCCAGAGAGGATTTCACCTGTCAGTGCTGGTCTATGATTACACTGTGCCTTCAGAACTACGTACAGCTAAATTCCCATCCTCATGTGATATGTAGGGACACCCTGGTATTTTGCCTGGGGTCCATCCCTAGGAATTGTAAAGTATTGTTCCTCCCCATTTCTGGCCTCCTGGCCTGACCCCTCGTGGGGAACCATGTAACTACAATTTTCCCCCGAACAAGTTCGGGATGCCCCCCAATGACATTGGGAAGCAACAGCCCCCATGCCTGTAAGGCCTTGTCTGAAAGAAGGAATGATCCATGATCAAACAGATGCCTCCATCCAATGTGCTTCCACCATAGTGGCATAATTTCAAGATTGTTGGATTATTTTCAAAAAAAACCCTCACTCCACGTCCCACACTTTGTGTGCCCCTTATTCAAACCCTCATCCTCTTTCATGTCTGGGGGGACCCCCTAACAGTTTGGATTCTTAGCCTATGACCCACCTACTATCTTGGGCCAATGTTTTTGAAGACTAACAGATGGAATTTGTGACAGGTACCATGTTTTGAACATGGTCAATGGTCGACCCTCATTTGTTATCCCCACTCCAGGCTAATACAATTAGAATACTGTGTTTTTAATGCAGTAAAAAATTATTCTTTATTGTCACGCCACCCACACAATGTTCTGAATCCTGGGTATCATGATTCACACTTCCCATTCCAATATGTTCAGATCGATTTCTATGCCCCTGGCATTACACCGTTCATGCACAATAGCACGGTAGGAAAACAATAATTCAACTGTTCTGAGAACTTCATTCTCCAGCCAGGTCTCTTCCATTTCTCGAAAATCCGAATCGGTTGTCCAAACCCCAGATGTCTAAAGCATGGTTTGCACTCCTACATTTGGATTGAGAGATGAGGTAGACAACCCTTGTTTCTCACATCGGTTTTGACCCACATGAGCTTAGGGAATGGTCACTGGACGCCCCAAAAACATCGTAAGGTTGTAATAAACCAATGTAAACAATGGAACTCGTGCATGATAAGACATTCAAACAATCAAATCACAAAAGTATGTTTAAAGGGTTTGTAATCATTACAGTACCCGGGGGTCGACTCCCCCCATGGATGGATTGACTTCTTCGAAGGAACGTTACAACTCTTCCACACTCTGGCTGGTGGCATCCAGGAGATGTTGTCGCTTGTTCACCTCCCGCTCCTCCTCGGTGGTGAGAGGGCATAATTCATTGGCTGCAATCTGGGCCCGATCCACATCAGCCCGAATGGTGATCATCTCCCCAGAAGCTCGCCTTAGGCCCTCTTCTCCATCTGCCAGTTGGGCCTTCACTCATGATATCAGCTTAGATTGCACATTTAGGGAGGTTAAGTGCTCGTCCACCCGATTTTGCAGCTGCTGGACCTCGTCTTCTGCCTTCTAGAGCCTCTTTATCTTCACCGCCTTCCTTTGCTTCCAACCCATGCCAAGGCCATGGTCGTACTCCCAAATAATTTCCGCCGTAAGATCTTAGATGATCATGTGAGGACATCGGGCATCCACTCCCCCAGCACACAGTTCACATTGTCGTGAGTGAAGTATGTCCATATCATTCAACCATGGCGCTTGGTGGGTTTCATTGATGAAGCGTGTGATCAGATTCCATCATCAGTGACAAACTATTTTGTTGTCCTCCTTGTCAGAGGCCATCTCATCCCAGTTGGCAAGATTGGCGGCCTCGTATATAAGGAATAACCCTATGAAATCGTTGACCGGGTCCACGTCTGGCGTCAGATCTGGCGTGGCGGGGCCTGAATCGTATAGTTTATCCTCATCATCAGATCCCACCTCGATGATCTCAGGCGCAGTCCCACTGGCACCCCCACCAGTGATCGGGAGCACTGCAGTTTGGTCAAGCTGGATGTTCACCTCCACGAGCATCAACATGCCCCTGGGAAGGGCACTACTAGAAGCCCCGACCAACTTCACTACAGCATCCCAGGACAATTGAAGGACTGTACACTCCAAGAAGGGGACCTGGATGCTAGTTAACGTGGTTAGAGGATGACAGTTGTGAATGCAGTAGAGAATACTTACAGAGGTCAAATCCAAGGTCTTGCTCTAGGGATGATGTCATCAGAACCCCGAGACGCGGCCCCCTGTATATGGTTGGCAAGTCTGGAGACTCCAGGGGAGCCGCCTCGACTGTCCCAGCCCCGCCAGACGCGAAGGTTGATGCATCCACGAGCGCGGATCTGGAAGGTCCCGCGTCAGCGCCAATTGAGGGGTGGGAACGAGGTCTATGAACAAGGTCCTCCTTCATAGTAAAAACACTGATAAGGAATCCAAAGTAACCTAAGGGTACACTCTGAAGAAGGAACTTGGGATTTTACCTCGAGAGCCTCCGTGAAATCTTCGAGATCCAAGGATTAGTCGCTGACTTCGTCCTCCTCTGACGGACTCTCCCTACTAGCCTCGTCTCCCTAGGAGGACTCATCCGAATCATCCAGCTGGGGGAAGCGCTCCCTCAGATCAGTGGACAAAAACTGCGGAGGGGCTGTGCGATCCAACAACACCCTGACTCGGTCTGTCATCAGGTGAAGGGTGCCTCGGTAATGGATGAATTCCTCCAGATCGGCTATGTATTGCTCCGCCTCTGCCTGAGATACTACAAAGCCGACTCTAATAGGGCGAATCCCTGGATAGTCCATCCTGAGGCAGTTGAGGTTCTTCCATAACTCAGATGGGACGAGGAATTGTTGGTTGACTTCCCAGATGTCCCAACCATCCAGGAAGACGGCATTCTCCATCATGTCAATGTGGCGTAGCCGTTTCCCTAGTGACTGCATAGAAATACTGCGGAACCCTCTTGTTGGCCGCCCCTCTGGATGACTCTATTCCCTTTGGACCACCGGCTCCGCTGCCACTGCTGGATCTGCTACTACTGCTCCCTCCTTAACTGGTGCTGGCGTCGCCACTACAGTAGCCCCTCCACTATAGGATTCCATTGTCGCCTTTCAGCCTCGTCCCTGAGATCGAGGAATCTCACTCTCACCGACCATGATAGTTGGCTGCTTTAGTATCTCCCCTGGATAGGCCGCCTCCCAGATTTGGGCATATTCTTTTATCATTCCAAGGACGACGATCGGAAGAGGAAATACATTCCACATCTTCCCGTTTTCCCGTGTGAATATGGGCCACATCTGCCTCATCACACATGGGTGATCCTCGTAGCGCACCCCTAGGTAGACCTGCGGGGTCAGTCACTGTAGGGACTGGAATTTCCTAGAAAACCAGTGTGGGGTGTACGGCTCACAGAGGCACTCACGGTCCACCTTGCCACCGGGACTACACCTAAAAAGGACAAAAGGTAGGATTAGTGCTCTTTTGTTCCCTGGACATCATCCTTGAAGTCCCCTGTTGGCAGCGAGAATAGATGGAAATTGAATTCCTCAACCATCCACACCTAGTTTAGAACCGATGGTGCGATCAGCTTGCTCGGAAATCTCCCCGTGACGTTCAAGATCGAGGGACGAAAGTTCGACCCCGGAGGTGAGATGGGGTTCAGATACTTGTAGATCCCACTAATGTGCACCGCCATCCACCCATACAGAAGGTGGAACAACCTGCATACCCTCTGTGGCCTTTTATCCTTTCTGATGTGCCACAACATCTTGTACTACTTGGCGAGCATTGGGATCCCCAAGTTGAGCCACCATCCAGTTACCAAAGTGGATGCCATGACAAAAGTTCTTGGCCGCACTCTCATGTTTGCATCCCTCACTGGTAGGGTCCAACCACAGATAAGAGCGGTGATGAATGTCACAAGCCTGATTATTGGCTGTTGTACAGTGCTGACACTGAACCGCTAGTATGAATTTTCCTTACTTGGGGCACCCTTTGAGAAAGTTTGAGGCCTCATCGGGAACTAGATGTTTTCTGGGAATTTCAAGAACTTCTTGAACCAGTTCTTGAAGTGGACATCCCTCACTGCCTCCTTATCCTCCCCAGCCACGAGCTCCTTCAATGTCATCTCCAGACACGACATCTGCTCCGGATCCTCCCACACACCCATGGATGGGAGGAATTCATCATAAATTCCCCCTAGTATCAGGACCCATGATATCTGATGCATTTCCCATAGGCTGATGCCAACCTCCCCGTGATACAGGTGAAAGGTATTGGTCCCTAGTGACCACCGGCTCAATAGCTCTGGCATTAACTACTTCGGCTGGTAGATATAGAACTGGGAATCCCAAGCTAACTCATACAGGCCCACTATCCTCAGCTCTACCCCGAACTCCTCTCACGACGCGCGTACCCAGTATGCCCAAGCCCAATCGTCCGTAAAGTTTCCGCCCAGGAGCAGGTGCCATTCCTCAGACCACCCCTTCTTCGGGTTCCCTAGAGCCGCCTTAAGGATGGTTCAGTATAGTGGAGGGGACGTCTCTAGATGAAACTCCCCCCCTGTCGACATTGTTCAGATTATTTTATAAGAACTCGATGATGACATGCGTGAAATCCTCCCAGGCATGACTGTCGGGCACCCTGAACCATCGGTGTTGACACGACATGCTCCGGAACCAGTAAGCTGGCTCATCCCTACCTGTAGGAGGGTTGAAGATGTCATCCCTCAGCCCAAAGACATACAGAGGCAACATCCTGCATAGCGGATAGTTCTTCTCGCTCTCTGACAGAAGCTCCACCCAAGAACTATGGTCTGAGTGGCTCCGAACCAGCTCTCCTAGTCCCAGGCTATTTTCCATTTTTTCCCTCCGAGCGGCATCCGCAAGGACCCCATGTGTAGCTTCTTGATGGGCCATTTGGTTCATGAACTTGTAAGTTTGGTTGGATTGTTCGTGAAGATCGTTCGATAAGTGCGTTCATGAAGGTTGCTCATGAAGACTGTTTGCAGGGTGCTGCTTCGACGTTCAAAGCTGGATCACAGAGCGCAAACGTAGAGTCGAGGACTCGCTGTGCGCCACGAAGACCCGATTCGCAGAGATCACTCATGAAGTACGTATAGAATCATGAATCGATAATGAAAGAAGACAATATCGCAGAGAAAGGAAAGTAAAAAATAGAGGGTAGGCCCCATATTTATAGGCGACAGCCGTCGGAGCTTCATGGTGTGTCCAATCCGCGTGGAACTTCTCGGCGTGCCCAGCCCGCGCATCCCATGTTCGCCTCACAGGACCTCTTCGCGGAACCAAATTATGAACGACCGAGGATTTTTAGCGATTTCCCTCAGACTTTGACCCTTTATCTCTCCATGACTCCAAGTCTGAGGGGGTATTTTTTGGCGCCAAAATTTGGAATGAAGAGAAGGCCCCCAGATGTCCTCACAGACTGCTTCACGAAACCCCTTTGCAGAGTCCCCCAACACTACGAACGCCGTAAAGCAAAGAAGGAGGACGGCTCCGCGAACACACTTGACATTCGCGAGACCACTGCGAAGAAATGGAGGTAGGATGCTCTATGAAACAATTTGACGTTCGCGATGCCGCTGCGAAGCAATGCAGTCAGGACGCTCTATGACCCTAGTTGACGTTCGTGATCCGCCGCGAAGCCCACCAGCCCCTCTTCATGCCACGTGAGCTCTGACCCACAACACCTCTTGCCTATAAATACCAGGCTCCTCATGAGCTCTTCAGATGTAAAATTTTTCCTTTCAGCTTCTCATCTCCCGAATCGCAAAGCACTATTCCGCTCAGTGAACCATGAGCTGTGTGAGGTACTTCTGCTTTGAAAAGTGCCTCCCCATTGTCTCGTTTTGATCCCCTATTCCAAGAGGGATGCCTTTCGTGAAGCCTAATGGATTTTTCGAAGGAAGGGGATCCCCAAGGGGACCCAAGTCATCATGGAGCCTTTATGCTTCATGAATCACCCTTCATGTAAACATGATCCACATGCTAAGGCATGATCACTGTACCTCGTAAAGCACATTTCTTCCTAACATCTTACTTCGTGAGGCACCTTTGCTCTGCGAGGATCTACTCCGCAAATATCCTTCCACTTCAAAAATCACCTCCCATTTTCACCTCCGCCCTATGCTAAGGCTATGGCACCCCACTTCACGAACCACACCCCTTCGCAAGTGCCCTCCGCCATGTGGAGCGACAGAGTTCAACAAGGCCCCTTCTTATGGACCCCTCTTCTTGGAAAATCCTTTTCCTGTGTGAACCTCCAGGTTTGCACGATGTGACTTCAAAGTCCCCTGGATGATACCGCTCGTTGCATTGATTCTCCTAATTCTTCTTCTCTTAGTCATGCTAAGGGATATTGCTTCTTCGCATAGCCACGCTAACGTGTACCACATGATGGTTCACTCTGCAAATCCCCCTTAGTATGGCCTTGTCGATGCCTTCCCTCCCACAAAGAGCAGAGGGTACCCGTTATGTATGTCCTAGGGGTGTAGAGCAAACCCATCTCATCTGAGCTGCATGACGTTAAACTGCCAAGCACCATCATCCTCAAAACATGACATTAAAATGTGACCTAACCCCATGCCTCACACACAGGGTTCCACCGCCTCGGGAATTCTCCACACCCCATAGTCTCCACATGGGATGATATCCTCCTTCTTGGAGTGGATTTTGTCCGCGGGGAAGGGAATCCATCTTGGTTTAAGCCCCTAGCTTCTCTTACAGAAGGGATCACCCCTCCTCCTCCTCACATCCTCGGTGCCAGGGCCAGCAGAGGGCATGACAGGGAATGATGATCCTCCTTTCTTCGGTCCCAAATCCCTCTCCTACTGCACTTTGTCTCCATAGGGCCTCCATGTTGGAGTAAGTCCTAATCTCTCTCTCCCTTGGCTGATCCACACGTAAGCCCCACACTACATCTCACAGACGCAGCTTTCGCGACGTGATCATCAGGTCTCTACTGCCTCTTGTTTCTCACACCGAGAATGACTCACGTGGGCTTAGAGTAAGCATCGACCATGAAAACACCCCCCGTCCTACATGATGTTAAACTGTATCTCGCCCCATCCTGCAGGACGTTAAACTGTACACCCGAACTACAGGGACTTTAATCCATGCCAAGGCATGGTACGTAGGAAGCCTCTATGAGGTTCAAGCCCAATAACCATTGGACCCGACTATCTCTGTGTCGGTGCACCAAGTCCCGCTAACACCTTGTCCAACCTAGAGTGTAAGCCCCAAACCATCCCGAACTACGAGGACTTTGATCCATATCAAGGCATGGTATGTAGGAAGCCTCCACGAGGTTCAATACCCAACACCTTGGGCCGTCTTAGTGTGTAATCCCCACACCATTCCGAACTATGGGGACTTTGATCCATGTTAAGGCATGGTACGTAAGAAGCCTCCACGAGGTTCAAGCCCACCACCTGGTCGTTCCGACTCCTTTTCACATCGGTTCACCCCCGTCCCGTATGACGTTAAACTGTACACCTGAACTACATGGTCTTTGATCCATGTCAAGGAATGGTACGTATGAAGCATCCCTGAGGTTCAAAACCATCATCCACTGAGACCAAGTTTCTTATGCACGTCGGTTCTCCAACACACCATCCCAAACTACGGGGGCTTTGATCCATGTCAAGGCATGGTACGTAGGAAGTCTCCACGAGGTTCAAGCCCAACACCCATCAGACCCACTTTCCATATTCACGTTGGTTCTCCAACATGAACCATTATGAACTATGGAGACTTTGATCCATGTCGAGGAATGGTATGTAGGAAGCCTCCCTGAGGTTCAATCCCACCTCCACCCGGTCATTATAACATCCTTCACGTCAGTTCGACCTCATCCAGTGGTAAGCTATTTCACCCCCCTTCAGCATTAAGCTGTTGCCAACCTCATTCGATGGTAAGCCGTCTCTAGATGAACTATGCGGAATTTGATTCCCTTCTATTAGGATACATAGGAAGTCTCTTCGAGGACCAAGCCCAAAACCATCATCCATCCTGATTCTTACTTAGGATGCCACATACCGGTGAGACCATGACACCTCATTCCCTCCTATAGCATTCGGGAAGCCACCCACATGTTGTCCCCAATATCCGTGTTCCCTCCAAGGGGGTTCCTCGGCCTGATCCACTCTAATCAGTGTTCTAATCAGTCTGATCCGTCTCCACTGGATGTTAAACTTGCGACATATCCCGTGTTAAACATAGGAAGATGATGAAAACCTCAGATACATGCCTATGACATATGATTCCCTGCGTTCTATGTGGGATGACTCAGGCTTCCACGCCCTCAAGAAGCCCTATAATAAGGGTTTGATGAGAGACACACCAATCTCCAGTGTCTATACATGTCAGTGATGCCGCAACATGACTACTCCCCTAACCGAAGGTTTCTGCCCCGACCGGACCCCTTGTAATGTCTTGAGAGAAGAATCATAATTAACTGGTGTCCATGAAGATATGGCACCGAGAAGAGTTTCAAGAACAACATATTAAATCTATGAGGGAGACTCGGACTAGGTAATGAGTTCTGAGGAGGAATCCACAGAAGGAAGAACCGACATCTCATCATCCCGTTTCGATCAAGGATCAAACGTCCTTGAACAAGGAGTGAATGTCTCCTGCCTTTGGAAAGAGGGAATGTGGGAAAAAAAATCCGTGCATGTCGCACTCAAGAAGACGGACACACGTGCCCCATAAAAAGCGTCAGAAACACTTTTGGTACTCAATGTTGCATTAAGCTTAACAACGTGAGGCCCACTTGGGTAACCCTCTCCCAGTTTTCTCTAAAAAGATTTCCTTGGAAATCTCAAACCATTTCTATCTTTCTAACTCGTAGTAATAACCACTTAGGAACTCAATCATTCTTCATTCATCCATTGTTTTATGAGACTTCATGAGTTCACTATACATATACAAAAGGATCAATCCTTGAATGCTGATCATATCTCTCAAAATGTTTTTTTGCAGATAAGTTACTATTCATCACTCAAATCATTGGTAGGTGGATTAGGCATTGATAATTATAGTGTGTTAGATTTTCATTCATGGTGTAGCACAACCTAAAGGAATCTCAACCACTCTTTAAAGTTAATGCTAGTGTAGAGGTCATCTTTCTCCAATATTGATTTTAGGGATAATGTGGATGATGTGCTTTCCATTTTATTCTACCATTAAAGAGAATATTACTTGTAATTTTTATTGATTAAAAATTTCATGATAAATAATATATTAATTGGTTTTTATTAAATCACCCACTTTTTAATCAAGTCTCAATAGCCCTCACCATTGAATTCATAATGTATATTTGTTATATCATTCCAGTTCAAAGGATCCATATGTCCCTTTGTATAACCCTAATGAGGGTTGGTCAAGCTACTTAAAGGTATTTAGGTAGGAAGGTCTTTTCCAAATATAGGCTTGAACCTCCTTGATCCATTGAGTTAACACCCCTATTTCCATGACCCGTCCTAGTAGGGCCTATGATATGACTACCCCAAGCTAGCATCCAAAGGCTAGGGGATGGTGACTAACACTGAGTAGTAATATCCAATAAATTGGATGCATTTTCCTAAGTAACTATACACACATACACAAATCTCCAAGCCCAAATTCTGAAATGTAAAAACACTAAGTAAAGAATGCATGGATACTACTAAGATACAAAAAATAGAGCAAGACAGTAGAATAATGTAATATAAACTTGTCCAGAATATAATCCCACCAAAAGAAAGAGTCTATAAAAGTGAATAAAAAAGTTCTTGAAACTCATCCGTAAGAAACCATACATGATTGTAAAGGTAATGGTCAGTTGTCTGAAGCTATAGGAGCACACCCTAGTCTATCTGAACTCACCAAGCACCGTCTGCTCCTAGTTCTCATGGAACTCCATAATAAGGCCAATCTTCTGCACAAGACATGACATGTGTGGGAAAATCCTATGCAGGGGTGAGTAAAACAATAATCAGCAAGACACCCAAAAAACACAAAGTAAAATACCCCAGAGGAAACATAACTATGAAAATATAGTTATCTCAAAATTGGTACATGTATATAGCACATATAGTAAGAACATCCAGATATACTCATAAAAGTTTCCAAGACTAAAAGGTATCATTCATTGTCAGTCATATTGGTTTGTTTGTTGCATTCTCAATACGAGAGATCTCACTCCTCAAACTATCTAATTGTAAGCATGTAGAATGGGTTTACCAAAAGTACCCAAGAGAACCTGATGTTCTCAAAAACATAATCAGTTTCTTTGAGACATACAGTCTCACTAATACATTGAGTTTCAATAAGACACAATGTTTTAGTAATACACATGGTTTCGGTAAGACACAGATTTTCGGTAAGACACAGAGTTTCAATAAGACACGGAGTCTCGATACACATATAGGGGGTCAATTGTGCCTAGGGATCACTAAGGGGACTCCTGGCCTTATTGGAAACATAATCCTAGATATGGGAGAAGTGTTTGTGTAAATATTTGTTCACACCAGCTCCAAAAACCATATCTAATGTAACATGAAGAGAAGTGAGGACCACCAGGCCTCTCAGTACGATAGATGCTCCAACTCGCTGAGTCAACTGTCGAAGCTCGACTAAGACAACTCACTTCTGAACACGAGTAATAATCTATGATGGGAACTATATCTAAGGTCAAACCATAATAGGAATAGACAAAGGCAAAGCTCCAAAACATATCTAGTCTAACTAAAAACCCACAAATATATCTCAAAAGGACCACCTCGTTACAAGTGTATCAATGATGTATAAAACTCATCAAACTAACACATTGTTAGAATGTTATGGATTTTTTACTTATAATGTCCGACCTGGGTTTTTTTTCGGGTATGATCTGACTCGTCAGACTCGGCCTAGCCCGGTCTGGTCTGGTATGACCAGAACCTACTGGTCCCTCAGGGATGCTAGAGCAGCCCGACTCTCATTGGTACAACCCATCGCTTGTGGGTCACCTTTGCTCGGCGCAGATGGCCTGTCCTAACCACATGCTCCACCTAGTGCCGCAGTGCTGCAACGTCCCACGTGGTCAGCCCATCTCCACCACGTGCACCCTGAACACTACGCCTGCCCCAATATCTCTCCACCAACATTGTCTCTACGCATCCCTCCTACCACATACACAACCTCCTCCTCAACGCGTACCTCAGTCAGATTCTTCGATCCAACGTTGCACCCTTCAATGTTTCATCTCTTCCGGCTGCCCCGCCAGCGTCATTGCCCCAACGGCTCACTATCCACCTGAATTGGCCCCCCTGGACCAACACCACCACTCACCTGGACTGGCCGGAGCCACCGCCGTGAAATGTTGCCTTATGCCGCTACCCTGGAAAAATCATGGGTATTCTTCGCTGTCGCTCCTCTGTTGTTCCTTTATAAGGTTAGAACTTCAATCTCGGATCATGGTGCTAGGAATTTTAGGAAAAAATGATCAATATTTCCCAAAGGGGTTTCAAAGAATGGGGAGAATATGAAGCATACACAATGAATGTGAGCTATTTAGGGTAGAGAATATAGTCACATGAAAAACCGAAGAATGTATCATAGATTTTGTTCATGTCGGCCTCAATTTGACCTTGTTAGAAGGAATAATGAAGAAATATAATCACAAAGACATATCACCCATCAAAACCCCACAATTTAATAATCCGAAAAGAATGACCGAACCTTGGATCAACCTATTCATGGGTTGTTATGCATTCATTGTCGAGTTTATGAACATGGAAAGAATCGCAATGAAGCAACTCCCTACACCAATTTGGTTCGATCACAGACAAATAATGGTTGTCATGTCATTATCGTGGTCAAGATCCCTTGAATATGAGGTTCATCATTCTTGATTGGATAGTTTGTCAATGTTCATTGGAGAGAGATTTGTCCCCCTGCCTCAGAGGATTTCCTGGGATATTTCGTAACCCTGGTTTCCTGATAATAGGAAATATTAAAATAAGACCAACACTACACAAAATGTTTTTTTATTAAATTATTTTAATGATGTTTATGTCCAAAAACTATCTTTCACAGCCAGCCTATGATAGCCTATTTTAGGACTTTCCTAAAAAAACACCAAAATTTGAACTCAACGACGATATCTTATTTCCTATCAAAGTTACCATTCATGATTTTTTAGGATTCTAAAACAAAAGATTTTTTTGATTATTTTATTTACAATTTCATCCTTGATGACTTTTCTTCAGATGAATCACACCTACCAATGTTAGATCATGCCTTGGGTAAATCTTATTCTAAGATGAATGGTGACCTTATATTTCTGATATGAGAACTTGTTTCAAAGTTATTTTACATTTTTTAGAAAACTTATGTGTACATGATATTAAAAGATTAACATTTTTCATGAAATTATTCCAGGAACCCTGTGATTTATAATCACATTCCATATTATTGCCTGGTATCATAATTTTTCCAAATAATTTCTAAAAATAAAATTGGGAAAATCCTAGTCATTAAATTCTCCCAACTTATATTTTTACGTCCCTAAAATTCAAAACAAAGTTATACTAAAAAAATTGAGGCTACTGAGCATGAATCTAAGCCTCCCTCTCTCATGTACTCTCCTATAGATTCCTGTGCTACCAACAAACAAGAACTATAGTAATCAACTCTCCATGAAGGATCCCCTCATGTCGATCCTTAATCTCCATTGGGTACTTAGAAAAATTCACCCCATCATCATGGTCCAGATCACCCCTGGAAACAACACGTAGTGAATCATACATGTATCTCATTAGTTGATACAAGTGGAAGTTGTTGTGTACCTGGTCCGACTATGGGGGTAGAGCCAAGTGGTACACCACCTCACCAAATATACATAATATCATGAAATGACCAGTGAATCTCATAGATATCATGTTGTTCAAGGATAAATCTCTATATCCTGCATCAAGGAGTGACCTGAAGGAACGCATGGTATCCCTATTCTAAACCAAAGGCCTTTATCGCCTGTTATCATAAGATTTATGATGGATACGTGTAGTCTTCATCCAATCCTAGATGACCAGAACCTTCTTTGTAGTTGCCTACACCAACTCCGGGCGCATGAGTGCCAACACTCCTAGGTTAGTCCAATAAAGTGGTGACCTGCAGGGCCAGTTGTACCAAGACTCAAATGGTACCATACAAATGGTGGATGGGTAGATATTTTTATATGAAAACTCCACTAGAGGTAGGCAATCCTCCAAACTATGGAAAAGTCTTAACATGAAAGCCTGAAGTATTTCCTCCAAAACCTGAAGGGTCTGCCTAGTCTGGCAATCAGTCTGGGGGTGAAACATTGTGGTCAAGGAAAAATGAGTCCCAAGAACCTCATGTAATCCCTTACACAATTGGGATTTAAAGCAATAATCAAGATCTAAAACAATCTTCAATGGAACTCCACGGAGTCAAACTATCTTTTGCACATAGAGGCGTCTCATGCTCCCTACTGAACTCTACCCCAAGATAGCTTGAAAGTGGGATGACTTGGTGAGTCAGTCAACGATCACCCAGATAGTATTGTGCCTCCTCAACAAATGTGGTAACCCATCACAAAGTCCATTGTTATTCCATATCAATTCCATTATGACACCACAAGGGGTTGAGTTAAACCTAGTGTAACCTGATGCTCAACCCCACTTGTTGAAAAGGCATCCATACACAAACTCTACAAATTTATTCTTTATTAATGTCCACCAAACTGTTGTCAGAGGCCCTGGTACATAATTTCCACACCTGCATGTAATGATAAAGGGGTTGAATGAAACTCCCATAGAACCTCCTCTCGCTACACCACATGTATCGTCATACATCCTTTGAAAAGAACAGCATGCTCCCCCATTTGGAATATCCATCTGTGGCATTCCTTGTGGAAATTTAAGCATATATATCATTGTAGTGGGTATCAATAAGTTGCACCACCCTAAATATCCATAATATTGGAGGGGTGACAACCATTTACTAGAGATAATATACTCAATGTCCATCTACAAAGGATATCTATAATGTGGCTAACTGCTTTGATGCCTCATTTATCAACTGTAAGCTAGAATACATATTGAGAGAATCTGTAGCCATGTTCCCCTTAATAGGAGCATAAAAAACTTCCAAGGAATAGTCCTAGAGTAACTCTATCCATATAGTATATATCATTTTACAATCCTTCTTGGATAATATATAATCAAAACTCCTTTGGTTGAAGTAGACAATAAAGCACTCACCCATCAGGTAGTGTCACCACATCTTCAATACGGAGACTAATACTGCTAACTCAGGATCATGGTACACATAGTTATTATCATGTGATTTCAATTGATATGAACCCTAGGAAATAACTAATTACCACTATATCAGGACACAACCATGACCACTTCTTGATGCATCATAGAACACTAAATACTCGACACCCTCCTCTGGAAACCTCAATATGGGAGCACTCATTAAACTCTACCTCAACCTTTACTGGATCCAGGACTAACACTTAATATGCTTCCTGTAAAGCTGGTGCTCTCAAAGTGTGTCCAGGACCATCCTCAAGTGTCTCAGGTTCTTCTTCTCAGATTTCAAGTATACTAGGATGTCATCAACAAATTCTACCTAGGGCCACCCATGAAAAAACACTAGGTCTCCTGAATCCCTTCATCTACAAGTCCTCCAAATACACCCTCATCTCACGAAGCTCTACGGGAGCCATCCGATATGCTAGTGTAGATATCATTTCCATCCTGTGGTGTAGATAAATGTAGAAGTATAACGACTGGTGGGGAGGTAAACCTGGAACATCGTTAGGGAAGACATCCTTATACTCCTCCACCACTACAAGAAACTTAGGACTTATAACATCCACTACATCGAGGGTAAGTCTAGCCAACTAATGAGTAATTGTATGTACCCTCCAATGCATGCGTCCATCCTGAGTTGCAAGGATTTACCTTTCTATGATAAAAAGGAAAATATGTTTCTATTACCATGGATGAACCACACCCTTTGCCTAAAAAATCCATCTGAACATGAATTGTGGCCACTAGTCCATACCAAAAATGACATCGTAAGGCCTCGATGCTATTACCAAGAGACCCCAATAAAAAAACTATCCTTTAAGAGTTAGGTAACACTATTGGATCCAGTGTGTGATCATTGAGTCTCCTCTAGTAGGTTCCTCTAAGAATAAGGTTCAAGTCAATGTTTTAACCAGATTCTCTAAGTATAAAACAAGAAAATTGGAAAGAAAGGAATTACTAGCACTAGTTTTTATCTACTAAAACTAAAGTAGAAAGGAAATGATCATACCTTGAACCAGTCATGAATTCCTAGGGTTATAAGACTTGAAATATTGCAAATGTATCCTCCCCTATCCTCTAGATCCTTGAGTCTAGTATGGACTTCCTGGGGGTGGTTGTGGTAACACATCAAAACGCTGGCCACCTCCTACAGTTTCCCCAGCTTCTCTAACATGTTTTCTACCTGAAAGATATATCTGCTCCTACTGCTGCCTCTTCCTTAGAAGTTCATCAACCACTTCTCCGAATGTATCATGAACGACGGAACAATATCACATGGAATTTCCTTTTCCACACAAATCATAGAAATGCCTCTTCCTTGAGGAACTAACTTACCCCTAGAACTTCCAAAAAACTCAAATTCTGTAGACTACGTTGTTCACCTACTATTGGTAGGTCTAGCTGACCCTACATCCAAGGGAATCACTACCTTTAAATCCTATGATATGTACTTGAAACCTACATATCATCATCCATCACCAAAAGAGACATGCACGACTTATTCTGGAATGCTACATCCACCTAAATCATTATAGGTGGGTATGAGAACTGATCAAAAGGATAAAGTGCCACCTTCCGACCATCCTGAAGAAACAAAACACCTTGAATGGCTCCACTCAGGGAGGCCTCATAAAAAATTAGGTTGAACTCCCAATCCTACTGTAGAAATGTAGCTGACTGGCATCGTGAATAAATTCTTTAAGAAAACAAGATGTATCATAGTCAGAAGAGTATACATGGTGAGCAGACTAAAGGACATAGAAAACAAAACCCATTCCTATATGATGAATTTAGCTTAATTTTTCCATGAAACCAATGTTTTCATGTACTTAGTCAAAAATTAGGTGTACATAGTCTTAGTGTATGTATACGTCAGCCGCCACACCAACACTGGAGTCCCTGTCCTGAAATATGAACTCGAAACATTTAACACTATTGCTCCAAACCAATCTCACAGACTCCTGATCCTAAATTAGAACCAATCCCACTCTGATACCACTCTTTCATGACCTGTACCAGTAGGGATTTTTCCATGACTATCCAAAGCCTGCCTTTAATGGCCTTGGGCTGAAGACTAGCACCAAGTAGGCATATCCCAAAAATGGGAAGAATGTTCCTAAGTACCTATACACACACAAAAATCTCCAAGATAAAATGATGAAATGTAAAAACACTAAGTAAAAAATTCATGCATACTACTATGATACAAACAATAGAGTATGATAGTATTAAACTAGAAAGAAAATAAGAACATAATACAATCCCACTAAAAGAAAGAGTCAATAAAAGTGAACAAAAAAGTTTCCAAAAATCAAATGTTGAAAACCCTACCTAAAGGGGAAGGTATTGTTCAGCTCTCTGAAGCCATATGAGTACACCTTAGTCTTTCTGAACTCACCAAGGCACTTTCTGGCCCTTGTACACCTAGAGCTCCATAACAAGGTTGATCATGTGAACAAGAAATGACATGTGTGGGAAAATCCCGTACATGGGTGAGTAAAACAATACTCAGTTGGACACCCCAAAAACACAAAGTAAAATACCACAGAGGAAACATCACTAAGAAAATATAGTCAGATAAACATAGTTGTATGTATACATAACATATAAATAAATACCTAGATATACTCATAAAATAATCCAAGCCTCAAAGGTGTTATCCATTTCCAGCCATATGATTTCGTTCATAGCATGCTCTATCCGAGAGATCACACTCCTTGAGCTATCTGATAGTAAACAGATAGAATAGGTTAACCAAAAGTACCTAAGAGAACATGATGGTCTCTAAAAGTTATGTAGTTTCCATGAGACATCGAGTTTCTCTAAGATGTAGAGTTTTGGTAAGACATAGTGTTTTAGTAAGACATAGAGTTTCGATAAGACTTGGAGTTTCGGTAATACAACGAGTCTAGATACATAGAGTCTTGATACATATATTGGGGCTCAACCATTCCCAGAGCTCACTAGGGGGACTCCTAGCCCTACTGTTGTAACATCACGTTACATTTCCAGGTACTTTTGATGTTTCTAAGCACCTCTATTTTGGAGTAGTGACTTGGGGGTGCGTTTGGGTGAACTTTTAAGTAAAACAAAAGGGCAATGGCTTGTGCATGGTTTGTGCACGGTTTCGCAAACCGTGCGACCAAAATGTGCCAACCAAGCAGCAATGGACAAAGAGGTACGCACAGTGTGCACAAAGTTTGATAAACCATGTGACCAAACCATATAGAATTTGCATCTCTGGATAGTGAGGTCCGCACGGTGTGGGCATGGTCATGTGCCTCTACCCAGGTAAACCATGTGAAAAGTTTTTAATTCCAAATTTTTCTTTTAAAACCCCCCGAACCCCCGGGACTTCCATATTTTCAACCTTGGATTGGGATTAACTCATTTTAGGTCATTCCAAAGAATCCTGGAGATATTCCAAGGTGATCCGAACATCTTTATTTAAGATTAAAGGCTCAGATTAAAGATATGATATCCTCCTGGTAATTGGATTTCATCCTGTTGTGTTTCTCATTTATTCCTCTATCTTTCCTTGATCTTTTCATGAGAGATTTATTTTGCTTCCATGGATCTAAACCTATTATTTGAAGTATAGATCTAAGATTGTGAATCTAGATATAGTTTTTCAATATCTTGATACCTTTGGTCTTAATTTTGGTTTTAAGGATTTAGATCCAGATTTTGATTGACGTCGTTCTGCCGCTTGATTTTTGGGGTTTCTCATCGGGCTAACTCCCATAAATAAATTGAGGTAGGTGGTTCCATTCTGAATTACCAAATTGATTATAATTGTATTTTCTTGATTTATTTCAATTGTTTATTTAAATTCAATTTCTCAAGTTGCTTTTAATTAAATTGATAAAAATTCAATTCCATCGATTTGAGATATTCGAAATGGTTTTGGCATAGAAATTTGGGAAAAACCCTAATTCTATTGAATTGGGTGTGTTAATAGAAAATCGGTCGATTTAAATTGTTTAATTTAAATTGTAGATTAGATGGAAATGTTTTCAGTTAAATTATTGAATTTAATTGTGGAAATGAAATTTGAAATGATGAAATTGGTTTTGAATGGATTTCAAATTGGTGAAAATGGCTTAAAATGATTTGATAGAAACCCAGTGGTTTTTTCTTGTGAAAAAGGAATGTTTTGAATAAACCCTGTTTTGGTTTTAAATGGAATGAAATTGGAACTTTTGAAATGGAAGAATGGGATTGATCGAATTTTAAGCATTCTTAAAATAGTTCGCCCATCATTTAAGAGCTCATGCAAGCCTTAGGTAGTTAGTGAGTTATTTAGATTTTCTCTAAGCTACGACAACGTTATAAAGCTTACATGCAGCGGGTCACATACCTAATGGGATTGTGACAAGTCTCCTTTGGCCAGTGTCATAGGGAAGTGTGTATACACATTTTTCTGAGTTCACATAGAGAGTGCAGAATCCTATAACTAGTTACTACTATCGTACCTTTTGGCAGATGACCATGTTGCTCGCTTGTTTATTTATATTTGAGATATAAATGTATTCCAATGCTTTTAAACTGCCTTACATGCTTGCTGAATTTATATAAACTATTTTATATAAATGTTTTTCTTATGCCAATGTTTTAGAAATATTCCATCATTTGTAAAGTCTTTGATTAAAATATTTATTTCCATCATTTGAAAATGTATAGAATATTTTGTTGGAATATCCTTTGAATTTACAAACCTATTTATTTGAAAATTAAAAGCTTTTATTTGGATAATCTATATTTAGAATCCGTTATGGAATCTTTGGTGGTATCCTACTAGGCTTAGGCTCACACCCTTATTTTGCCTTTGGGTGTTTGTAGACTTTCTCCTTCCAGAATCAAGCAGAGGGAAGGGACCTCTTGGAGGTGGATATAGCTGTTAAACTTTGGTCTTAGTGATTTGTGTCCTTAGGGACCTTGGGGCTGTTTTCCCATTTTTAGTACTTGGGTTGTAGTACTTTGGGCTTTTTGTTCCATTTTATATTCTGGTACATTACTCCCAGTAGAGTTTCTTTTGTAATGCATACTGTTTATTTATCTATTGTTTTCGCATTCTTGTGGCAGAAATCATTCCCACTTGCATGTTGTGTGATGCCAGGTACTATTCACCGACCCGTGGGGATCGGGAACGCCCTTCAGGCTATTTCAAGGTCGGCTTGGTTATCGGGTTACCAGGGTACCTGGGCTGCTTTGTGACAAAGTGGTATCAAAGGGAGGTTAAGCATCTTGCCTTGATGATAGTATACATTTGAGTATTCTTGTTGGGACTTAGGAGGTAGTTGTGATTGAGTACCTGGCCAGATCTCACCACAATGAACCTTAAGTCACCAGGGTTGGTTAGGGAAATACAACTTGTGGATTAGTTCTAGTATTTTCCCTTTTTAGATTTGGATAGAGTGGAATCCAAATCTTGTTATCCCTTCATTTAAGAATAGTTTTCCTTGTTACATGGTTTGGGTTTTAATCTATATCTTTTTATGCTGTGAAGCACCATACCTCCGAGAAGACGCAAAAATCAGATCCAAAAAGAGGCTGCTACTGAATCTCAGCAAGCGAGTCCTATTGTGGATCCGAGTCTGGTTGAGGTGATTGTTCGCACTATCCAAGTTCTAGGACAGGCGCCACCTCCAGTTCCTGTTCAAACTCCAGTTGTAGATCTTCCTAGTGATATTCTTTGACATTGTTCTGAAGAGTTACTATGCCATAAGCCACCAGTTTTCAAGGCTCCACTGATCCTCAACATGCTGAGGAATCGTTGAGAAAGATTGAACGTCTGTTTGGGTTCTTAGAGACACCTGATGAGATCAAGGTGAAGTGGGCCACCTTCGTACTGGAGGGACCATTTAGGAGACGGTGGGACACAATGGTGACGACTGAGAAACATGAGGGTCTGGAGTGGAAAGACTTTAGGGTTATTTTCACTAACCATTTCTATCCAAAATCAATGGTTTTGGCCAATGCTATGTAGTTTTTCAAGCTTGAGTTGGCCAACAAAACTGTGACTGAGTACTCAAATCTCTTTTTGAGCTGGTACAGTTTTCTCCTAAGATTGTATCTAATGAGAGGATGTAGGCTCGATGATTCGAGTTGGTACTTCAACCAGATATCTGTTTTCAGGTTTTCCTACTGAAGCTACCCACTTATTATGATGTGCTGGATAAGGTGATGATGGTTGAGATGGACTTGGTAGGAAAGTCAGGTTTGAAGGAGGTTCTTTTCCCTCCTAGTGGAAGTGTGGGTTCCTTTAAAGGAAAACAGAAGAGTAAATTTTCTCATGGTAGTTCTCGATAGCAGAGTCATCCCAGATCTCCGGTAGCAGGAGGAGGGGATTTTTTAACATGCTATTAGTGTGAGAACCCAGTTCATTCTAAGAGGGCTTGCACCGAGGCACCCAAGAACTGTAGCTCCTGCGGACGTTTAGGGCACCTACAGAGATTTTTCCATCACTTCTATACTCCACGTGGTGGAAAAGTATCATTAGAACATCCAAATATTGTGGGGAAATCTAATGATTCACGTACAAAAGGGTTCCAGCCACAAGCATCCAGAACGAAGCTTCTTCACGTAGTGGATGCGTCTCCTGAGGTAGCTGATGTGGGTCCTGCAACTGTTAGAGGTACCATTGCTATATCTTCGACTTTAGTGAAAACTCTTTTTGATACTCGTGCATCTCACTCTTTTATTTCAACCCATCTTGTTAATCTTCTTAATCTGCCTATGGAACTTTTATCTTGTGTGATGGATATTACTACACCCCTTGGTATAATGAGAGAGAAGGGTCTCTGTAGTCCTGCTTGTGTCTTCTATTTATCAAATGTTTATCATGTTTGGAGTTTCTTAGTTCTCGACATGAAATATTTGGACGTCATATTTGGGATGGATTGGCTCATTGCCAATAAAGCCCGAATCGATTGTTATCTTTGACGGGTCTACCTTACTACACCCAGTGGTGTGCCTCTTGTTTTTCAAGGAGACTGAGACCCAAGGTCAAGCAGAGCTGGACCCTCTTATCTAGAGTTGGTGAAAGTTATATCAGTGTTTGATTTTTATCTAAAGATAGTTTCATTGTGTGGTGATCTCCCTCCAGTCGTCGCTGAGTTTCCCTCTGTGTTTCCTTCTGACTTCTCTGGTTTTCCACCAGTTAAAGAGGTCAACTTTTCTATTGAATTAATGACTGTTACTCAACCAGTTTCTATTCCCTCTTACCAAATGGATCTAGAAAAACTGAAATAACTAAAGTCTTAGTTACACAATCTTCTTGATAAAGGTTTTATACACCAGAGTGTGTCACCTTGGGAAGCACCAGTTCTCTTCTCCAAGAAGGTTGATGATTCTCTTCGCTTATGTGTTGATTATCGAAAGCTCAATCGAGTAACGATAAAGAAAAAATATCTATTACCATGAATTGATGATTTGTTTGATCAATTGAAAGGGGCAAAGTGGTTTTCAAAAATTGATCTTCAGTCGGGTTACCATCAGTTGAGGATAAAAGAATCTGAAATTCAAAAGACCGCTTTTCGGAGTAGTTATGGCCATTATGATTATCTTGTTATGCCCTTTGTCCTAAAAAATGCTCCTTCAGTTTTCATGGCTTTGATGAACAAGGTTTTTCCATGAGTATCTAGATACTTTCGTGGTAGTCCTTGTGGATGACATTCTTGTCTACTCCAAGTATGAGGAGGAACATATGCATCATCTGAGAACAGTTCTGAGTCTTCTAAGGAATCACCAACTTTATGCCAAGATTTCAAAGTGCGATTTCTATATTTGGGAAGTGAAATTCTTGGGACATGTCGTGTAAGAACAAGGAATATCAGTTGAACCTGAATCGATGAAGGCTGTTATGACTTGGGAGAAACTACGAAATGTTTTTGAGATTCGGACCATCTTGGGATTAGCAGGATATTATCGCCAGTTTGTTAAAGACTTCTCAAAGTTAGCTTCTCCAATGACTTCTCTGACTCGAAAGGGAGTGAAGTTTTCCTAGAATGATAAATGTCAGAGTTCTTTTGTGGAGATAAAGCATCTCTTTGACTACTACACCGGTGTTAACTCTTCCTGACACTACTAGAAAAACAGGTATTTGCGACGGGGGCCCGTCGCAAATGCCCCGTTGCTGAAAACGACGTCGCAACAACACTTATTTGCGACGGGCCCGTCGCTAAAGCCTTTTTTTGCGACGGGTATTCTTCCTGTTGCAAATAGTACTCCGTATATTTGTAAAAAACTTTTAAAATAGTTTTTGCGATGGGCCCATCGCAAAAACTATTTTTTTTAAAAAAATAAAAAACTATTAATAAATTATTTTAATGCATATAATAATAATACTATTTGCGACGGGTCCATCGCAAAAACTATTTTTTTTTAAAAAAAATAAAAAACTATTAATAAATTATTTTAATGCATATAATAATAATACTATTTGCGACGGGCATAGTATCCCGTCGCAAATACTATAAAAAAATAAAAAATAAATAAATTATTAATAAATTATTATAATTAATATAATAATAATCCAATTATAATTCAAAAATAAAAAATAATAAAATATGAATAAATGATTTTAATTAGTATAATAATAGAATTATAATTCACAAATAAAAATAATAAATTATTTTAATTAATATAATAATAATAGAATAATAATTCAAAAATAAAAAATAATAGAATATTAATAAATGATTTAATTAATATAATAATATTAGAATTATAATTCATAAATAAAAAAAATATTAATAAGTTATTTTAATTAATATAAAAATAATAGAATTATTTTACATTCAAATATTAAAATAATTCAAGTATTACAAAAAAATATAATTAAATTATAATATTATAAAATTTTAATATATATATAAAATTTAATATTATAAAATATAAATAATATTATTATTCATATTAATATTGTTATTTAAAAATATAATATTATTAATATTTTATAATGAGACAGAAACTACGAATAAAAAAAAATCGTATTTTGATTTCACAAATTTTATAACATAAATAAAAACTCTAATCTGAAGGAGGGGGGGGAGGTGGGCGATCTGCAGATGGTGGTGGAGGAAACTTCATCCCTAAAGCATGAGTGAGTCAGCGCATGTACTCCATCTGCTCCTGATGCTGCTGCTACCACCGACTCGTCTGCTCCTCGTACAGCTGCTGCTAGCGTCGACGCTCCTCCTCATGCTGCTGACGCATCTGCTCCTGCTCCTGTCAGAGAATCTCTATCAGTGCAGTCTGAGATCGCAACTGATCCTCATACTGTGTAGTAGAAGAAGATGCATGAGCTCCTCTCGAGCTGGACGCCGACATCGCAGCACTGCCATAATAATCTCCGGGAGTCAGTCGAGAGCCGATACCAACTACCCGACCCTTCTCAAAGGCATACTGGGTGGCCTGCATCCATGCCGCCTCATCAAACTGACGGCCAGTGGTCTGATCTGATGACTCGGCCTGACTCTCAGGCCGGGCCTGTGACGCTGCGGCCTCATATGACTCCTGTAGTTGCAATTTAAAATTAAAATTGTGAATATATTATATGCAGTTAATTATTAAACTTGAAAACAAATAATACTGACCACGATGTGATGCTGACAATCACCTCTGAGCTCCCCAGTAGCAAAATCACTATACATCCCCCGATATACGTCGTACTCCATAATATCGGGGTGCTCGATAGCCTATAAGAATAAAAAATAAACTGTTAATATTTATAGTTATATAAAATATTTATAAATAATGTACGTACCAGATGCTGTCTATGAGTACTGAAAGAACGACTCCCAGCTCGATGATTCACCTCCTGTCTCCCCCGATTCTGCCTCCCCACTGATGATCTCCTCTGAAAGGCACCACTCAACCAGTGCGCACATAATCCATCCCATACATGGGATGAAATGTACTCTGGTCGGTGTGCTCTACATGACTCGTCAAAATCTGACACTCCTACTTTCTTCATGGAAGCTTTTCTTAAATTGTGCAAAAACTGACGAAGGCGATCACGCGTGGCCACCTCCCATGCCTCGTGGATGGCGTCACGCATGGTATCCTCGATCGGATACCATAAACCCTACAAATAAATCAAAATATCAAGTTAGAAATGAAATAATTTTCAAAATAAAAATTATTTATTTACGTACGTACCAACCAATGGCCGAACATGGCCTGCTGCACATCAATGGGAATCTGCTCCCATGTGGTCCACGGTTGAGAGAAATAGTTGCGCAAAATAGCGCTGCCCTGTCCGACTGCTATATGCGAAAAACTGTAAAAATAATAAACATTTATTATGTGAATAGATTAATGAAATCTTAGTCAAATCCACAGGTTATCACACAGGTTATCACACCTCCGTGTGCGTGGATCAAACCCAAGACATGGACGTCGCTCGGGGATGGGGTTAGGAATCATCAATTGTGCAAGACCGTGCCCCCTCCACGTACTCCCTGGAGCGCCTGTAGGGTGAGGGTCATCTGCCAGCAACTCATCCGCATCGAAAGGCAGGTCAGCATCTGCCAACTCACAAAATGTGGCGTCATCCATCTGAAACAGAAAATGTTAATGTTAGCAAATAATTGATAATTACTATTATATATACATATATACATATTATGATTGTATATAAATACCATGGAATTCTATCAGTGTTCATCTTCATCATCATCTTCATATATGTCAATGTCATCTTCATATTCCTCCTCAACATCATCGATATCCATTCGAGTTACAGTTGCTTCATCTCTTACCATTTTAGATTCATATGTGACATCATTAACATCATTGTCATCACCGACTCTTAAATGTGGGGTGTCATCATCGATACTCATGTCTCTTTGTAAAAAAGATTGATTTTGAGTACTCTCTTGAAAAACTTCAATTCTTTGCACATCAGTGAAAGCACATTCACTTTGACTAAAATGATTGTCTCGAATTTTGATTTTTATTACACTCCACCAATCAGTCAAGTCTCTTGATGTAGCACAGTACTTTGCGTAATAAACTTGATATGCCTGTTGAGCCAATAAGAATGGTTCATTTACTGCGAGAACACTTTTACATTTAATATCGATGATTCCATGAGTCGGATGAACACACACGCCTCTCTCTGTATCCAACCACCGACATTTGAACATGGTTATGTAATGTTGTCCAAGATAACAGAGTTCAATGATTTCATCAAGTAGGCCATAAAAGTCAACTTCATTTTCTCGATGATGAGATCCTCTCAAGCTAACTCCACTGTTCATTGTTTTTTTCGATTCCCCATATGCATGTGTGTGGAATCGAAATCCATTCACCACATATGCATTATAAGTTTTAACAAGTTTGGAAGGTGGGTTACTCAATATACACAACCGTTTGTCAATTTTATCAGCATGTCGAGACACCTAAAAATTTGTGAAATAATTATCAATATGGTAAACTATACATTGAATGAGTTGCTGAAAGATAAAGAATTTATGTTACTAGTTTTTGAAACCACTGAGAGAAATTTTTCAGTCGACGTTCTTCGAGAGCAGCTGCTGTAATTTGTGGAATTTGTTTCTTGATATGATTATCATACAACCTATAAAAACCAAAGTTATTTACTGTAACATAAATGATAGAATAAGTGATATAAACACTTACAGTACAACTGATGTCATCTCTTCACAGTTGAGCAGAACATACATATGAGCTCTATGATGTTCATCATCTGAAAGCCAACGTTCATAAACTCCACAAAAACCAAGCTCTGACTGGTTGAAAACAGATAATTGATTGTTTATTTCATCAATATTCCTCTCGTTCTGTCCCATTCGGTTGTGTTTTGAAGGATACTCAGATTCAAAATAATGGGAGCAGAAAAAAGATATTTCCTCTTGCAAATAAGCTTCTGCAATAGATCCTTCAACAGATTCTTTGTTACGTACTTTTCTTTTCAATTTTTGCATGCATCTTTCAAATGGTTACATCCATCGAAACTGTACTAGACCTCCACATTTGGCTTCATATGGAAAATGTAACATCAAATGTTCCATTGAGTCGAAGAAAGACGGCAGAAATATTTTTTCCAGTTTACATATAATTACAACAACATCTTTTTCAAGTTTGCCTAGAGCATCATAATCTGTCGTAGCCGCACAAATTTCCCGAAAAAAATGAGACATGTCTGTTATGGAATCCCAAATCACAGAATTCAACAGACCTCTTAATCCAATGGGTAGAAGTCTCTCCATTATAACATGACAATCATGACTTTTTAATCCAGTAATATGACCATTCTTTACACATCTACCCAAATTGGAAGCACAACCATCTGGAAGTCTCAAATCTGCAATCCACTGACAAAATAATAAACGGTTTTCTTTAGAAAGTGTATAAGATGCTTTTGGTTTCAGTAACCTTTCTGTTCTGACATTCTCAAAGAGTTCCAATTCTGGACGCCTGCAAATTTGGGCAAGATCTAAACGTGCATTTACATTGTCTTTTCTCTTTCCTGGCGTATCCAAAACTGTATGAAACAAATTATCAAAATAGTTCTTCTCAATATGAATGACATCTAACATGTGTCGGACCAACAAATCAGACCAATATGGCAAATCCCAAAATATGCTACGTTTAATCCAATTGTGTTCTTTCCCAAAACCAGAAATTTTCTGTTGGTTTATTTTGGGACCAAAAGTGATGGGAGGTAATGAAAATACAACTGATTTTAACTCCGAACCTGATAGCATTTTTGGAGTTTCATCCCTTTCAACTGTTCCTTTTCTGAAATGAGATCTGTTTCAGCTAAAAGGATGATCAGCTGGAAGAAATCTGCGATGACAGTCAAAATAACAAGGTTTCTTTCCATGAATGAGAATAAATGCTTTGTTCTCTCCCATACAGTAAGGACATGATTTATGACCATGTGTACTCCAGCCAGATAACATCCCATAAGCCGGGAAGTCACTTATTGTCCACATAAATGCTTCTCTCAGTATAAAATTCTGTTTTGTTGCAACATCATATGTACTGACACCGGTACTCCACAATAAATTTAATTCATCAATCAATGGTTTCAAATAAACATCAATATTTTTCTTCAGATGTCCTGGAATTAGTAAAGTCAAAAAGATATATGGCTCCTTCATCAACATCCATGGAGGTAAATTGTACAGAGTTAAAAAAACAGGCCAACATGAATATTGACTACCATAAGATCCAAACGGACAGAAACCATTAGTGGAAAGGCCCAGTCGAACATTTCTAGCTTCTAAAGCAAAGGATGGATGCACTCTATCAAAATTTTTCCATGAATCACCATCGGCTGGATGATTCAATCTTTTATCGGTTGAAATATTCTCTTTATGCCATGAAATCATTGTCGTTGTATTCTTAGACATGAATAAACGCTGAAGTCTAGATGTAAGCGGAAAATATCTCAACTATTTTACAGGAATCAAACCAGACTTCCCGTGTTGTCCTTCTTTATATCTCAGTTGCCCACATGTGGGACAACTATCCAACGACTCATTTTCCCCAGAATATAAAATGCAGTCATTTGAACATGCATGAATCTTCTGACAAGTAAGTCCCAAATTTCGAACCAGCCTCTTACTCTCATAGTAATTTTCAGGTAAAACATTTCCTTCGGGTAACAGTGTTTTAAGCAAAGAAAATATCTGGTCAAAACAGGTGTTTGACATTCCGTTATCTGATTTGATAGCCATAAATTTTTCAACTGCTTCTAATTTTCTCATCTTGCAGCCAGGATATAATGCATCCTTAGCAGACTTCAACAACTCATAAAATTCAGACGGTGCCAACTCAGGATTTGAAGCTATATCAGCTGGAGTTTCTATATGTTGAACAGATGAACCTGCAACATCATGTACTAAATCTTGAAACCGAGATGGATCCGGAATCAAGTTGGTATCACCTGCTATGGAACTGCGTTCACCGTGTTGATACCAAAAAACATAATCTGGTTAAAAACCAAAACACAAGAGATGTTCTCCCACTTTGTCAAACGTGTCAAACATTCTCAATGCATATTTTCTACAAGGGCATTTTATTTTGCCTTCTGAAACAAATTCTGGATTTGATGTCTCAAATGATAAAAAAGTCTCCACACCCTCTACATATACTGGATTTAAACCAGAACCGTTTGGATTTCTACGTTGATTTATCCATATGTGGTCACCTAATAATGATTGTTGACGACCTCGTTGTTCCATATTTTTCTATAAAATATAAAAGCATTACTGGTTTTGAATAATTTGTTAGAAAAAACACTCAAGCTAGGATAATTATAGAGTTTAGATCATAAACGACTGACGCAAACTTTTTATTGAGATAGACCTAAAAATTGACCCTTTAAGAATTAAATATGTTGAGAATAAAGCAAAACATGTTACAAATATTGATAATTTTAATATTATATAAATTTTTTATTATTTTCATAGTACTAATATTATTGGTAATTAATACTAATTATTGGTAATTATTACTAATTATTGGTAATTATTGATAATTATTGGTAATTATTGGTAATTATTACTAATTATTGGTAATTATTACTAATTATTGGTAATTATTACTAATTATTGGTAATTATTACTAACTATTGTTAATACTAATTATTGGTAATTATTACTAATTATTGGTAATTATTACTAATTATTGTTAATTAATACTAATTATTGGTAATTATTACTAATTATTGGTAATTATTACTAATTAATACTAATTATTGGTAATTATTGGTAAGTATTGGTAATTATTGGTAAGTATTGGTAATTATTACTAATTATTGGTAATTATTACTAACTATTGGTAATTATTACTAATTATTGTTAATTATTTCTAATTATTGTTAATTATTACGAATTATTGGTAATTATTGGTAATTATTAATAATTATTACTAATTATTACGAATTATTGGTAATTATTACTAATTATTCGTAATTATTATTAATTATTACTAATTATTCCTAATTATTATTAATTATTACTAATTATTGGTAATCAGTACTGATTATTACTAATTATTACTAATTATAACAAATTATTGGTAATTATTACTAATTATTACTAATTATTGGTAATTATTGGTAATTATTGGTAATTATGGGTAATTATTACTAATTAATTCTAATTATTGGTAATTATTGATAATTATTACTAATTATTGATAATTATTACTAATTATTGGTAATTATTATTAATTATTACTAATTATTACTAATTATTACTAATTATTGGTAATTATTACTAATTATTACTAATTATTACTAATTATTACTAATTATTACTAATTATTACTAATTATTACTAATTATTGGTAATTATTACTAATTATTACCAATTATTGGTAATTATTGGTAATTAATACTAATTATTGGTAATTATTACTAATTATTGGTAATTATTTGTAATTATTACTAATTATTGGTAATTATTACTAATTATTCATAATTATTATTAATTATTACTAATTATTCCTAATTATTGTTAATTATTACTAATTATTGGTAATTAATACTAATTATTTCTAATTATTACTAATTATTACTAATTATTGGTAATTATTACTAATTATTACTAATTATTACTAATTATTGGAAATTATTGGTAATTATTGGTAATTATTGGTAATTATTACTAATTAATACTAATTATTGGTAATTATTGGTAATTATTACTAATTATTGATAATTATTACTAATTATTGGTAATTATTATTAATTATTACTAATTATTACTAATTATTACTAATTATTACTAATTATTGGTAATTATTACTAATTATTACTAATTATTACTAATTATTACAAATTATTACTAATTATTGGTAATTATTACGAATTATTACCAATTATTGGTAATTATTGGTAATTAATACTAATTATTGGTAATTATTACTAATTATTAGTAATTATTGGTAATTATTGGTAATTATTGGTAATTATTACTAATTATTGGTAATTATTACTAATTATTGGTAATTATGACTAATTATTGTTAATTATTACTAATTATTGTTAATTATTACGAATTATTGGTAATTATTACTAATTATTACTAATTATTGGTAATTATTACTAATTATTGGTAATTATTACTAATTATTGGTAATTATTACTAATTATTGGTAATTATTACTAATTATTGGTAATTATTACTAATTATTGGTAATTATTACTAATTATTGGTAATTATTACTAATTATTGGTAATTATTACTAATTATTACTAATTATTGGTAATTAGTACTAATTATTGGTAATTATTACTAATTAGTACTAATTAATGGTAGTTATTACTAATTATTGGTAGTTATTACTAATTATTTGTAATTATTACTAATTATTGGTAATTATTACTAATACTTGGTAATTATTACTAATTATTCCTAATTATTACTAATTATTACTAATTATTACTAATTATTGGTAATTATTACTAATTATTGGTAATTATTACTAATTATTGGTAATTATTACTAATTATTGGTAATTATTACTAATTATTGGTAATTATTACTAATTATTGGTAATTATTACGAATTATTACTAATTATTACTAATTATTACCAATTATTACTAATTATAACCAATTATTGGTAATTATTGGTAATTAATACTAATTATTGGTAATTATTACTAATTATTAGTAATTATTGGTAATTATTGGTAATTATTGGTAATTATTGGTAATTATTTGTAATTTTTGGTAATTATTACTAATTATTGGTAATTATTACTAATTATTGTTAATTATTACTAATTATTGTTAATTATTACTAATTATTAGTAATTATTACTAATTATTACGAATTATTACTAATTATTACGAATTATTACTAATTATTATGAATTATTACTAATTATTGGTAATTATTACTAATTATTGGTAATTATTACTAATTATTGGTAATTATTACTAATTATTGGTAATTATTACTAATTATTGGTAATTATTCCTAATTATTGTTAATTATTACTAATTATTGGTAATTAGTACGAATTATTACTAATTATTACTAATTATTACTAATTATTGATAATTATTACTAATTATTACTAATTATTACTAATTATTGGTAATTATTACTAATTATTACTAATTATTACTAATTATTAGTAATTATTGGTAATTATTACTAATTATTACTAATTATTGGTAATTATTGGTAATTATTGGTAATTATTGTTAATTATTACTAATTATTCCTAATTATTCATAATTATTCCTAATTATTCCTAATTATTACTAATTATTACTAATTATTACTAATTATTACTAATTATTGGTAATTATTGGTAATTATTGGTAATTATTGGTAATTATTCCTAATTATTACTAATTATTGGTAATTATTAGTAATTATTACTAATTATTGATAATTATTAATAATTATTACTTATTATTGGTAATTATTACTAATTATTGGTAAGTATTACTAATTATTGGTAATTATTACTAATTATTGGTAATTATTACTAATTATTGGTAATTATTACTAATTATTGGTAATTATTACTAATTATAGGTAATTATTACTAATTATTGGTAATTATTACTAATTATTGGTAATTATTACTAATTATTGGTAATTATTCCTAATTATTGATAATTATTGGTAATTGTTCCTAATTAGTAGTAATTAAATGAATAATTACCAATAATTAGGAATAATTACCAATAATTACGAATAATAACATTATTAGTATATTTTATTATTAATATTAAAATAATATAATTTTCTAATTTATATACAATTCTCCTTTCATCTGTGTGTTTTCTATATCCACATACAAATAATATATGTGGAGACAGCAAACACACAGATGAAAAGAGAATTGTATATATATAAAAAATTATATTATTTTAATATTAATAATAAAATATACTAACAATATAATAATTTTATTATTCCTAATTATTAATATTTATTACTAATTATTAATATTTATTCTTAATTATTAAAAATTATTACTAATTATTCCTAATTACCATTAACTATGAACAATACTAATAATTTAAATTTATTAAGTAACAAAACAATGTAAACATAATTAAATTAGAACTAATTAAGAATAATTAAAACTAATAAAAAATTAAAAATAAATATTAAATTAAAATGAACATAAATACCTTGAAAATTGATCTGCTCTGATCGTTCTTCAAAACTTTAATATCAACTCCGAAGAAAAAAATTAAACTTGAGAAAAACTGAACTTTAGAAATAAAACTTTGAGAGAAGAAGAAGATGGAGTTTGAGAATGATTTGAAGAAAACGGATGGGGTATTTATAGGTTAGATTATTTGCGACGGTACCCGTCGCAAATACCTTAGCCATCATTTATTACGGTCAACGGTTAAATAGTTATTTGCGACGGGTCTCGTCGCAAATAACCACCTGCCGACATACTATTTGCGACGGGGAAATATTCCCGTCGCAAATACCTTTTACCGCCGCCGGTTATTTGCGACGGGAATATTCCCCCGTCGCAAATATGTTTCCAGCGATTTGGCGCGCAACGCGCGCCAGTTCTTTTGCGATGGGTAAAGCAATCCCGTCGCAAAAGGCTACTTATTTGCGACGGGCAAATACCCCCGTCGCAAATACCCATTTTTCCCGTAGTGTGAGGTTGGGATAGGTTATGTGGTCTTTTGGGATGCATCGGGTTTAGGTTTAGGGTGTGTACTTAGGCAGGGTAATCATGTTGTTACCTATGGATCTCGTCATCTAAAGCCTCATAAGAAGAACTATCTGACCAATGTACTTGAACTTACAACTGTAATGCACACACTTAAGTGTTGTGAAATTACCTTTATGAAGAAAGGTTTACTGTGTATTCAGACCACAAGAGCTTGAGTTATATCTTCTCTCAAAAAGATTTGAATCTCCACCAAAGTTGTTGGGTAGAGTACCTGAAATATTTCAACTTTGACATTGCCTATACCCTGGGGAAAGGGAATGTAGTTGCCGATGCATTAAGTAGGAAAATTCCATCACAGGCTGTGAAATAATCTTCAGAAGAGTGGAGTTTGATGGCTCTTTTTGCTCAGTTGCATATTGGAGTTCAGTGGAAGGGGAATGGAGTTTCTTTAGCCAGTGTTCAGTTGACTTCTAGTCTCCTAGAGTTAATTCTTCAGGAGAAACAATTGGATGATTAATTCCATAGCATTAGGGACTCTCTTTATGGTGGGGAGACCGATACCCATTGGTTTTTCTCAAAAGAGGGTGTTCTGTGTTATCGAAACCGTTATGTTGTGCCGTTAGAGTCAAGGAAGGATGTGATGGAGGGTTTCTATAACTCTCAGTGGGTTGTGCACCCAGGAACCATGAAGATGTTCTATGATATGCAGGGATAGTTCTGGTGGCCAGGTATGAGACGAGACATTACTGAGTTTGTATCTCTTGGTTATACATGCCAGCAGGTGAAAGCTGAGAACTAGAAACCTTCGGGTTTACTTCAACCACTTCCAGTTCTTACATGGAAGTGGGATAAAATCTCTATGGACTTTGTGGTTGGGTTACCTCAAACCCATAGAAAGAATAACGCGATATGGATTGTGATCGATAGATTGACTAAGTCCTCTCACTTTATACCTATTCGAGATACAACCAAAGTTGAGGAGTTGAGAAATATCTTTGTGAAAGCGGTTGTTCGTTTGCATGGAGTTCCGTATGCTATAGTCTCTGATAGGGATCCTCGGTTTACTTCTCACATTTGGAGAGGCCTTCAAGAGGCACTGAGATCTCAGGTTCATTTGTGCATGGCCTACCATCCACAGTTAGATGGCCAGACAGAAAGAGCAATTTAGACCCTTGAGGATATGCTCTGCGTTGTGTTCTTGACTTTGGGGGGTCTTGGGATGATCATCTGGGGCTAGTTGAGTTTTTTTATAACAACAGTTATCAGTCTGCGATCAGAATGTCTCTTTTTGATACATTGTATGGCCTTCCTAGTAAATCTCCTTTATTTTGGTCAAAGATTGGTGAAAGCTCTTTGGTAGGACCGAGTTTGGTCCAAGAGACGACAACTAAGATCCAGTTGATTCATCAGAAAATGTTGACTGCACAGAGTCGGTACAAGTCTTATGCTGCTCTTCACCGTAAACCTTTAGAGTTCTCATTGGTGACTAGGTGTTCTTGAAAGTTTCACCCCGATTGGGTCATCGATAGCTTGAGAGGCAAGGGAAGCTTGCTCCTCATTTTGTGGGACCTTTTGAGGTTATTGGTCTTGTGGGGAATGTTGCTTACCGTCTAGCTCTACCACCACAGCTGATGTCGATACATAACGTGTTCCATGTATCGCAGTTTTGAAAGTATCTCTCTGATCCATCTCATGTTGTGAGTTGGAGTGATCTTGAGATTGAACCAGATTTATCTGTGACTGAACGACCAATCAAGGTTGTTGATTCTGAGACCAAGGTAATTCATGGGAGAACAATACCTATGGTTCGTGTACTCTGGCAGCATTGTTCTGATTCTCATGAGACGTGGGAAAGGGAGGCACTAATGAGAGAGCAGTGGCCTCATCTTTTTGACGTGGAGGTTTCTTCATAGGATTTCTGGGGACACAAAGATCTTCTGGTGGGAAGGTTGTAACAACACGTTACATTTCTAGGTACTTTTGATGTTTCTAAGCACCTCTGTTTTGGAGTAGTGACTTGGGGGTGCGTTTGGGTGAACTTTTATGTAAAACAAAAGGGAAATGGCTTGTGCACGGTTTGAAAAACCATGCGACCAAACCGTGCCAACCAAACAGCACTGGATAGAGAGGTACCCACGGTGTGCACATAGTTTAACAAACCGTGTGACAAAACCATGTGGACCGTGTATCTCTGGACCGCAAGGTCCACACGTTGTGCGCACGATTTGACAAACTGTGTGCCTCTGCCCAGGTAAACCGTGCGCATGGTTTTTATTTCTGAAATTTTCTTTTAAAACCACCCAAACCCCCGAGACTTCCATATTTTTCGACCTTGGCTTGGGATTGACTCATTTTAGGTCTTTCAAAATCCTCCTAGAGAGATTCCAAGGTGATCCGAACATCTTTCTTTGATATTAAAGGCTCAGATTGAAGATTCGCTCTCCTCCTGGTAGGTGGATTTCATCTCGTTGTGTTTCTCATTTATTCCTCTATCTTTGCTTGATCTTTTCATGGGAGATTTCATTTTCTTCCATGGATCTAAACCTATGAGTTGAGGTATAGATCTAGGATTGTGAATCTAGATATAGTGTTGCAAGATCTTGATTACTTTGGTCTTAATTTTGGTTTTAAGGATTTAGATCCAGATTTTGACCGACATCATTGTGCCACTCGGTTTTTGGGGTTTCTCATTGGGCTAACTCCCATCAATAAATCGAGGTAGTTGGTTCCATTCTGACTTACCAAAATTGATTATCATTGTATTTGCTTGATTTTTTTCAATTGTTGATTTAAATTCAATTTCTCAAGTTGCTTTTAATTAAATTGATAAAAACTCAATTCCATTGAATAGAGATATTTGAAATGGTTTTGGCATAGAAATTTGGGAAAAACACTAATTCCATTGAATTGGGTGTGTTTATGGAAAATTGGTTAATTTAAATTGTTTAATTTAAATTGTGGATTTGATGGAAATGTTTTCTGTTAAATTGTTGAATTTAATTGTGGAAATGAAATGTGAAATGACGGAATTGGTTATGAATGGATTTCAAATTAGTGAAAATGGATTAAAATGATTTGATAGAAACCCAGTGGTTTTATCTTGTGAAAAAGGCATGTTTTGAGTAAAACCTATTTTGGTTTTAAATGGAATGAAATTGGCACTTTTGAATGGAAGAATGGGATTGATCGTATTTTAAGCTTTCTTAAAATAGTTCGCCCATCATGTAAGAGCGCATACAAGCCTTAGGTAGTTAGTGAGTTATTTGGATACACTCTACACTACAAAAACATTCTAAAACTTACATGAAGTGGGTCAAATCCCCGACGGGTTGGTGATGAGTCTCCTTTGGCCAGTTTCATAGGGACGTGTGTATACACATTTTTTTAAGTTCACATATAAAGTGCGAAATCCTATAACTGGTTAATAATATCGTACCTTTTGGAAGATGAACATGTTGCTCACTTGTTTATTTATATTTGAGATATAAATGTATAACAATGCTTTTGAACTGCCTTACATGCCTGCAAAATTTATATAAACTATTTTATATAAATCTTTTGCTTAACCCATTGTTTTAGAAATATTCCATCATTTGTAAGGCCTTTTCTTAAAATATTTATTTCCATAATTTGAAAATGTATAGAATATTTTGTTGAAATATTATTTGAATTTCCAAACCTGTTTATTTGAAAATTGAAAGCTTTTCTTTGGATAATCTATATTTGGCATCTGTTACAGAATCTTTGGTGGTATCCTACTGGGCTTAGGCTCACACCCTAATTTTTCCTTCGGGTGTTTTTAGACTTTCTCCTTCCAGAATAAAGCAGAGGGAAGGGACCTCTTGTAGGTGGATCCAGCTGTTGAACTTTGGTCTTGGTGAGTTGTGTCCTTAGAGACCTTGGGGCTGTTTTCCCATTTTTAGTACTTGGGTTGTAATACTTCGGGATTTTTATGCCTTTTTGTATTCTGGTACATTACTCTTAGTGGAGTTTCTTTTGTAATGCATACTATTTCATTATCTATTGTTTCTACATTCTTGTGGTAGAAATCTTTCCCACTTGCATGTTGTGTGACGCCAGGAGCTAGTCATCGACCCATGGGGATCAAGAACGCCCTTCGGGTTATGTTAGGGCCGACTCGGTTATTGGGTTACCAGGGTACCTGGGATGGTTCGTGACAACTGGAAACATCATCCTATATAGGGATGTAGTGATCGTGTAAATATTGGGCACACCAGATCCAAAAAACCTATCTAAATTAACAAAAAGAAAATTTAGGACCATCGGTCCTCTCAGTATGATACATGCTACAACCCGCCGAGTAAAATGTCAAAGAAGGGATGAGACAAATCACTTCTAATCATTGGTCATCCTCTATGATGGGAATTTGATCCTTCAACAAAACCTAATAGGAATAGACAAATATAATGATTCAAATATCTTATAGTCCAACTAAAAATTCACAAAGTTATCTCAAAAGGACTGCCTCATTACAAGGGTCCCAAAACCACATACGTATCATAAAACAGTTGCATCTTTTGAATGTTATGCCAGTTTTACTAAAAAGGTATAACCCGGGTATGATCTACCCATAGGAACCAGCCTAGACCGGTTCATTCCTGCCTGACTCAACCTTCTAGGCAGCTAGGTCATCCCACTAGGCTAGCTGGACCATGACCTACCCCCCCTGGTCTAGCCTGCCGCATGTTGGCTGGCTTCGCTCTTCGCATGTGGTCTACCTTCACCACGTACCCTAGATAGTGTCGTAGGGCCACCACATCCCATGCAATCATCCCACCACCTTTGTGTGCTACCCGCACGCTGTGGCAGCCCTATGGCCTTATCACATCCACATGCTATATGTGTCTCACCTACTTTGTACATGGCCTCATCACCACCGCGTCCCTAGGTCAATAGTATAGCCGCCTACCGTGACTCCAATGTGTACCCTATCATGTTCCGTCTCTGCCGGCCACCCCACTGGTGGCCTCACCCAACCAGATCTCTATCCTCATAGACTGGCCCCCTTGATCGACACTATTGCTTTCCTGGATCATCCAAAGCCTCCACCTCCATCCACCACTATGCGCTACTGCCTTGTACCACTTCCCTAGACAAATTGCAATGCACCTTCACTGTCAGACCTTCAATGTTTCTTTAAGGGGTTGGATCTTCGATCTCAGACCATTGCACCCTGAATTGGGGGCACAACAATCAATCGTTCGGAAATGGGTTTCAAAGAATGGGGAGGAGATAAATAACACACAAATAATTTGAGAGATTTAGGGGAAAGAATAATGAGACAATAACACCCGAAGAATGGATCTTAACCTTTGTTCGTGTCAGCCTTGATTAATCATTTTTAGAAGGAAGAATGAATAAATATAATCATTCAGATATATCACCCATCAAAACACCACAATTTAACTATCCTAAATGAATGACTGAACTGCATATCAACCTATTCATGGGTTAGTCAGTGTTCATTATTGAATTTAATAATGAGGAAGAAATAAAAATGAAACAATTCCCTACCTAGATTCAGTTTGATCTTTTATGAAGAACTATCCTCATATCATTATTGTGGTCAAGATTTTTCAAATCTGTGGTTCGACATTCATGATTTGCCAACCCATCTGTGTTCATTAGAGAGAGATCAATCCTCTTTCCTCAAAGGATTTCTAGGGATATGTCCTAACCCTAGATTCTTGACAATTGGAAATATTAAAAGAAGACCAAAACTACATCAAAAATAATTTTTATTAAATTATTTTATTGACGTTTACATCTCAAAACTATCTTTCACAACCGTCCCATGCCGACTAATGTTATGACTCACCTAAGGAAAACCCCACATTACTTACTCAATGGTGGTATCATTTTAACGACTCAATGTTTTTCAATGGAAATTCCATTCTTATAAATATGTCATTAAATCACATGAAAACAAAACATAATGAACTAGTAAGTGATAAGTGACCTTTAAACATAAGTTTATCACTTCTATATTTTGAATTTTGAAAATCTGACATACACATTTGTGTTCAAGATGTTTTTTGAAGTCTAATAAAATAAAAAATAATTTTTGGTGAATAGTAACCTACCCTTATGAGTAATAACCTACCCTTATGAATATTAATATGACCCTTATGAATAGTTAATTTTCCAAAAAAAATATTAACCTTACCCATGAATAATTAAATAAAATTTTGGCATTTTATAAGTGATAGTTTGACCATAGTAAAAGTAATGGTATTTTTGTAAGTCATAAATAAATAATTATAATTAATTAATTTAAAAGAAAATGAATTTTATTAAAATATGTTCATAAATTAACAAATATATGCTTTATAGTTTTATGATAATTTTATAAGACCTCAAGTAATTTTTGGAAGCATTATAAAATTAGTTTTAATTAAAAAACTGTATTTTCAAGAAAATTATGATTTTAATTAGAAATTAAATTAAACATATTTAGAAAATTATTTTTAAAAAATTGACTTCATTTTTGGATTCTACACATCAAAAAATGGTTGGGGTTAATTTTTGGGAATTTTTTTGAAATACTTGAATTATTGTTGAATAGTGAAATACCATAATTTACAAAATAAGCCAAATAAGCTAATTATAGAGTCATGTGTGATGTTCTGCTGATGTAAGCCCACTTGGTTCGGGATAACATGATAAAATTAATTTTCTTGGTCAAGGAATACTCACCATTCCTTATCTTGTGGAGAAATAATAAACTAATGAATTTTAGATAAAGGAAACCCCTCTCCCCTCCACTATAAATACCACCCTTCACACCCTCATTTCTTCCCACCTCCAAAGCATCAAGCCATATCTAAAATCTACCCAAGAATCTTCCCTAGACCCTCTCCCATGTACAAGATATTTTGGTCTCATAAAATTACCAACCCTAGCTTTCTTAAGGAGGATCTCAAGAGGAGGATTCAAGAGGTAATTTCCCTTCCCCTTTCCTTTAATTCCCTTTCAATTTCAAGTTCTTTTCTTATTCTATCCCCACCTATATTTGTCCAAATGTTATGGTACCTCCAGTATCATACATATACTATAATTATATGATACTAATGGGATATTATACCATCCATCCTCTTTATATTATTCCTTTTATTTTATAAAAGAAAACGTTGTCCGTGAGGTGTTAATCAATCACCTCCAAGAACGACATGTCTTCTTTTTCCATTTCTACCTTCATATCTGGTCATGACACCATTTTTATTGTTCAAAAAAATATTATACATGTATTATGTCCTATTTAATGTTCATTAAGTAAATTATGTACATATTACTAAATGATTAATCAAAACAAGTTCGTTTTGGTCAAAAAACCGCCCAAATTAATTCAAACAACCATCATTTAATTCTTAACAAATGATTCATCCACACGGTATACAATATAATTAATTATAATATCATTTTAAATTATATAATATTATTAATAACATGTAATATATGTTCTGTATGTTTATCCATGTTCTACATGAATATCAATTCATGAATACATGTGAACCGCTCAAGAAAACCATAAAAATGAACATTCCCGAACAATGTTTTTAAATTCTATAACTCATAAAAAAGGCCCATAAAATAACATAATGAAACCAAAATGAACCCTATTAATGTATAAATGGTTCTTTAATTTCTAATTAATGAATATAATGTCATTATACATGACATTAAAGAGAATGAATCATTCAAATACAAGTTAAGGGGAAATTCTCAAACCCAATTTCATCCTTCGGGTTCTCCATCTTTCAATCCATTTTTGATATGGTTACTCCTTAAAAATAATTTTTTAATCTTTTTCTTTACTTTTATGGGATATACATGTTCTCCCCTGGATTTTATTTCAAACAAAATGTTTTCCAAAATAACTCTTCTTTCAGAAACACTACTTTTACTTCTCACTAAAGGTGGATGGTTTTTATATCAACTATGTTATTCACTATTTATTTTGGGAAACCAATGTTTATGAATATGTTCTTATGAGATGAAACCCATTCCACTACATGGGTTAGTTATGTTCATTTTTAATTACATTCATTGTGGCATGCATGATAAATGATAATTTTATCATGTGACGGGTGCACCCAGAATTATATAGCGCAATATGAATGTTTAAATGTGTAAGGTGTGCCTGGAATTATACAGCGCTCCAATGAATTTGGTAAAGTGATGAATCTCATGAGTTAATTTGAAATTATGTGTTAAAAGGATTCTATCTTTGTTCACAAGTATGTGTGGTAGTTAACCACTAAGACATGATGTTTCATTTTTATGCATTTCCACATTTCAAGTCTTATATTTATGCTTCCTCTCATGTTCATGATCCTTTACCTATGATATTATAATGCTCACCCCATTCTATATTGTTCTTATCTATCCTCTTACTAGGCTTTTATCTCAACCCTTTTTGATGTATATCCTCAGGTGACTAAATGTACTAATTATTGGTCAAGTGGTAATAAGAAGCTAGAGGAGAAATGTTTATGCTTGATGTTGTAATGGTTATGTATGGTCATAGTTTGGACAAGACAGTAAACCTTTGGATCCTATATGTATAATAATATTATGTTGTTTTTCATTAAAATTATTTAATATTAATGCAATAAATGGCCGGGTCTTTATAGTTGGTATCAGAGGAAAGGTTTAGTTAATTTGAGAATTATGATTAGTGAACCCGAGAGAAGACCTCTAGGATGAGACTATTTACAAATATGCACACAAGAATATTTACAGAGGGATCCCATATGTTATTATTTTAGTATAAATTTTTTAAATTAATAATTTATTAATTAATTTTTGACTTATGTTTTGTTCTAACCTATTCTATTTTAGAAAATGGTCGGAACCCAGAGAAACCAGGCCAACAACTCATGCGAGGGCCAATTCAACGATTTACCGAATGACATCCCTAATGATTTGGGAGGTGGAGTTCAAAACTTCATGGTTATGCTTACCCAATTATCTCAAGTTATGAACAATATCCATAATAATGGGGAACATCCTCCTTCAAAAAAGAGGGAGCAACTGGCTATCAAATGTTTTATGTTGCAATGATCACCAACGTTTAGTGGATCCTCCAATCCACTAGTCATGCAATAGAGGGTCAACTCCATGGAGAAGATCTTTTTCATGATTTACTATTCTAAGAAGGATATGGTGACACTATCCATTTATCATCTAGATGGAGAGGCAGATCAATGATGGGATTTGATTAATAACACCAAGCCAAGGGAAAAAATTGAAGAGATAGAATGGAAAGACTTTAAGATAATGTTTCTTAAAACGTATTTCCCAAGAACTCTTCCCACAAATATGGAGAGAGAATTAATAAAGCTCAAGAAAAAATAAGAAGAATCTATCAAAAATTACAAAGTGAATTTCACAAGGATTTCAAGGCATGATTTGAGTTTTATAATCAACAATGATAGAAAAATTGATAGATTCTTTAGTGGATTAAAAGCACACCTTCTAAAGGCTCTTTCAATTCGAGACTTTGGGAGTTCTAAAGAAGTTGTTAGATGTGCTCTCAAAGTACAGATGGAGTTTGGATAATGGTCCCACATCTATTCTGATAAGAAAAGAAATATGGAGTTTCAATCTAGAGGATCTAATGATAAAGGTTGGAAGAAAACTCAATGACCCACATGCCAAAAATGTGGGAAGTTGCACCATGGGAACTGCCTCAAAGTGATGGGGAAGTTATTTTAGTGTGGGAATGAAGGAAACCATGCTCAAAGAGTGTTGAAAATACATAAAAAGGAAGGAGAATGTGGTGGAAGAAAGGGGAGAACCACTGATGGTTCAATGCTACAACTGTAGGGAGCTAGGTCACTATGCAAGATAGTGCACTAAACCCCAGGTTCTCGAGGGTAATCAATGAAATCAGCCACCAAATCCAAATGAACAAGGGAAGTATTATTCCATTATTACTATGGAAGTGGATCAAGATAATAAAGTCATCCAAGTTACACTTTCTATTCACTCAAGAATGGAAAAAGACTTTTTTTTATTGTAGTTCTACACATTCCTTTATATCATGCATGTTTTCTAGAACTATAAAATCAAAGTTTCGGAACCCTGAATTAGGGATATCTATAAAAAAAAATGTGGTGAAATCATTGAATCCCAAGTGTTTGACTCTTCTCCTACTAGCATATGTGGGAAGATTCTTTCAGCGAATATTGTAATACATCCCTTAGTAGAATTCAACGCTATAATGGGAATGGATTGGATCTCTTTATATAGAGAACATATCAACTATCGGGAAAAATAAATATCTTTTCATATTCCAAACCATCCCATGCAACTATACAAATGCAAGGATGATCATGAATCTCCACTGAAAAATACGTCTTATGTGTGGGGGTTGATTCCCTATAAAGAAGCATACCTTGCCCAAATGGCCGAATCAAAAGAAGGTGCCAACCTTGAGGGAATTCCCATCATGAGGGAATACAATAATGTATTTCTCAAAGAGTTACCTGGAATTCCCCCAGATCGTGAGGTATAGTTCTCAATAGAACTCATACCCAGAGATACTCTTATCTCAAAGTGTCCCTATAGGATGGCTCCTATCAAACTGGAGGAGTTAAAGAAGAAGCTTCAAGAGCATCTCGACAAAGGGTTCATACACCCTAGTGCATCACCTTGTGGTGCACCAGTGCTATTTGGGAATAAGTAGATGGATGGAACAATGAATATGTGTATTGATTATTAGGAACTCAACAAGATCAATATAAAGAACAAGTATCCTCTTCCAAGGATTGTGACTTCTTCGATCAGTTAAGATGAGCTCAATACTTCTCAAAGGTGGATCTTCATTATGGATTTCATCAGTTAAAGGTGGAGAATGAAGATATAAAAAAACTACCATACATACAATGTATGGGAACTATGAGTATTTGGTGATTACCTTCAGAATTACTAATTCCCCTGCAATTTTCATGGATTTGATGAATAGAGTCTTTATAAATTACCTCGACAAATTTTTGGTAGTGTTTATCGATGATATTCTCATCTACTCCAAGATCAAGGAGGAACATGAAGAACATCTATGACTTATATTGGAAACGTTGATAAAGGAGAAGTTGTATGCCATGTTCAACAAGTGTGCCTTTTGGATGAAGAAAGTCACTTTCTTGGGACATGTGATCACAAGTGAGGGAATTTCTGTGGACCCTTAAAAAACAAGGGTGATTGCTGAATGGCTTAGGCCCTCTATGTCATGAAATCCGTATTTTTCTTGGATTAGCTGGGTACTATAGACATTTTGTGAGAAATTTTTCACAATTTTCAAGCCCTATAACTAAGTTAACATGGAAAGGGGTGAAGTATGTATGGATGGAAGAATGAGAGGGAAGCTTCAATGAGCTAAAGAGAAGGCTTAACTCTACCCCTGTACTCACACTAATGAAAAGTGGAGAATGTTTTGTGATATACAGTGATGCTTCAAAGAAAGGCTTGGGTTGTGTACTCATGAAAAATGACAATGTGATAGCCTATGCCTCACGATAGTTGAAGATACATGAATAGAACTACCCGACACATGATCTAGATCTGGAAGCTATGATTTTTTCCTTTAAAATCTGGCGGCACTACTTTTATAGAGAGAGGTGTGAAATATACACCGATCACAAGAGCCTAAAGTATATATTCACTCAAAAGGAGATCAACATGAATCAAAGGAGATGGTTAGAGATAATAAATGATTATGAATTCTCTATTCACTATCATCCTGGAAAGATGACCAAGGGAGCTGATGCTCTAAGAAGAAAAGAACCTGCTACTCTATCCATGCTACAGATTGAGAAAGACTATATCTTCTTGGATATGAAAAGGATGGATTTAGAAATCATAAGGGCATGTGGTACATCCTACCTTTCTCAAATGATTGCTCAAACATCCATCCAAGAGAAGATTATAGAAGCACAAAGGGATGATATGGAGATACAAAAGAGAATGAATGTAGTAAAAGAAGGGAAGCTTCAAGAGTTCCATATCAATGATGATGGTGTGATTCGGTTTGGAATGCAGCTTTGTGTGACTTCATCACCTGGGATAAAGAAGTATATATTGGACAATTCACATAGATCAACATTCTCTATCCATCCTAGGATTACCAAGATGCACCGTGATCTTCGAGAATTCTTCTGGTGGGACAACATGAAGAAGAAGATCACAGAATATATCTCAAGGCGGTTGGTATGTCAGCAAGTTAAAGCAGAGTGACAAACGTCCAAAGGGTTGATGAATCCATTGCCTATACCCTTGTGGAAATGGGAGAGTGTTACAATGGAATTTGTTATGGGTCTTCCAAAGAAGTCTATGGAAAATAATGCAATATGGGTGTGGTTGATCGGCTCACCAAGATTTCCCATTTTATCAAAATTTGGGAAGATATATCACTTAAAAAACTTGCAAAGATATATGTGAAGGAAGTGGTGAGACTACATGGTGTTCCAATCTCAATTGTCTCTAAATGTGATCTGAGGTTCACATATAAAGTTTGGAGGAGCCTTGAACATGCATTGAATACTGAATTAAATTTCAGCACGACCTATCACCCCTAAACCGATGGCCAATCTGAATGGACTATTCAGACGCTTGAAGATATTCTAAGAGCCTGCTATCTAGAATTAAAAGTTGTATGGGATTATAATCTCCCATTGGTTGAGTTCTCATTCAACAATAGCTTCCACTCAAGTATTTAGATGGATCCATATGAAGCTCTGTATGGAAAGCGATGTAGAACTCTAACCTGTTGGGATGAAGTTGGAGATTAAAGCTACTTGGACCCGATATTGTGCAAGAGATGATAGAGAAGGTCCAAGTCATACAAAAACACATCAAGGCTACTCAAAGTTGGAAAAATAGCTATGCTGACAACTATGAAGGGACATGGAGTTCGACATTGGAGATAAAGTCTTCCTTCGAATACCACCATGGAAGAGATTCATGCAGTTTAGAAAGAATAGGAAGCTAATCCCAAGGTACATTGGCCCCTTTGAGATCCTTGACTGCATAGGAGCTGTTGCCTATCGGCTTGCACTTCCACATAATATGTCTCAAGTTCATGATGTTTTTAAAATATCACTCATGAGAAAGTAGATACCTGATCCCTCACATGTACAGAACTCAAAGGTGGTACATCTGGGAGATGATATCTTCTATGAGGAGCGTCGAGTAGAGATTATGGACCGGAGAGATAAGGTTCTACGCAACAAGAAAACCCACCTTGTCAAAGTGTTGTGGAGGAACCATAAGTTTGAAGAATCTTCATAGGATCCAAAGGAGGTGATGAAGGAGAAGTACCCTCACTTGTTTGCGTAAAGTGAAATTTCGAGGGTGAAATTTCATAAGGGGGAAGAATGTAAGAACTCAAAGTTTTTCAATGGAAATTACATTCTTATAAATATGTCATAAAATCACATTAAAACAAAACATAATGAACTACTAAGTGATAAGTGACCTTTAAACTTAAGTTTTTCACTTCTATGTTTAGAATTTTGAAAATCCGACATACATGGTTGTGTTCAAGATGATTTTTGGAGTCTAATAAAATAATAATAATTTTTGGCGAATAGTAACCTACCATTATGAATAGTAACATACCCTTATGAATAGTTATTTGACCCTTATGAATAGTAAATATTCCAAAAATAATAGCATTCTTACCAATGAATAATTAAATAAAATTTAGGCATCTTATAAGTGACAGTTTGACCATAGTAAAAGTAATGGTATTTTTTTAAGTCATAAATAATTAATTATAATTAACTAATTTAAAAGAAAATGTATTTTATTAAAATATTTTCATAAATTAAAAAATATATTCCTTATAGTTTTAAGATAATTTTATAAGACCTCAAGTAAATTTTGAAAGCATTATAAAATCAGTTTTAATTTTAAAAAAACTGTATTTTCAATAAAAGTATGATTTAAATTAAAAATTAAATTAATCATATTTAGAAAATTATTTTTGAAAAGTGGAATTAATTTATGTATTCTAAACATCGAAAAATGGTTGGGTTTTATTTAATGTGATTTTTCAGAAATACTTGAATTTTTGATGAATAGTGAAATACCATAATTTACAAAATAAGCTAAATAAGCTAATTATAGAGTCATGTGTGATGTTCTACTGATGGAATCCCACTTGGTTCGGGATCACATGATAACATTACTATTATTTGTCAAGTAAGACTCACTATTCCATGTCTTGTGGGGAAATAATAAACAAATGGATTTTATATTAAGGAAACCCCAATCCCCTCCACTATAAATACAACCCTTCACACCCTCATTTCTTCACACCTATTAAGCTTCAATGCTTGACTAAAATATTCCCAATAATATTACCTATCCCTTTTCCAACTTCCCAGAGCTACTGTTCTCATCAAAAGACCAACCCTAGCTTCCTTATGGGGGATCTCAAGAGGAGGATTCAAGAGGTTACTTCCCTTCATCTTTCCTTTAATTCCCTTTCAATTTCAAGTTCTTTTATTATTCTATCCCCATCTATATTTGTACAAATGGTATGATAACTTCAGTATCATACATATACTGGAATTATATGATACTAATGGGATATTATACCATCCAACCCCTTTACCTTCTTCCTTTTGTTTTATAAAATAAAACGTTGTCTATTAGGTGTTAATCAATCACCTTCAAGAACAACATGTTTTATTTTTCCATTTCTACCTTCATATCTGGTCATGAAACCATTTTTATGGTTGAACCAGAATATTATATATGTATTATGTCCTATTTAATGTTTTTAACTAACTTATGTACATATTACTAAAAGATTAATCAAAACAAGTTTGGTGTGGTCAACAAACCGCCCAAATTAATTCAAACAATCATAATTTAATTTATATCTAATGATTCATCCACATGGTATACTATATGAGTCATTATAAGATCATTTTAGATTCTTTAATATCATTAATAACATTGAATATATGTTCTGGATGTTTATCAACACGAACTTCAATTCATGAATACATGTGAACCGCTCAAGAAAACCATAAAAATGAACATTTCCGAACAATGTTTTTAAACTCTATAACTCATCAAAAGGACCATAAAATTACATAATGAAACCAAAATGAACCCTATTCATGTATAAAAGGTTCTAGAATTTATAATTAATGAATATAATGTCATTATATAATACATTAAAGAGAAGGAATCATTTAGGTACAAGGTAAGGGGAAATTCTCGAACCCAATTTCATCCTTCGGGTTCTCCATCTTTCACTCCATTTTTGATATGGTTACTCCTTAAAAATAATTTTTTCATATTTATATTTCATATTCTGGGATATAAAATTTCTCCACTAGATTTTATTTCAAACAAAATGTTTCCCAAAATAACTCTTCTTTCAAAAACACACCCTTTACTTCTCACTAAAGGTGGATGGTTCTTATATCAACTATGTTATTCCCTCTTTATTTTAGGAAACCAATGTTTATGAATGTGTTATTATGAGATAAAAACCATTACTTTACATGGGTTAGTTATGTTCATTCTTGATATATGTTCATTGTGGCATGTATGATAAATGATAATGTTATGATGTGACGGGTGAACCCAGAATTATATAGCGCAATATGAATATATCAATGTGACGGGTGTGCCCATAATTATTCAGCCCTCCAATGAATTGGGTAAAGTGATGAATCTCATTAGTTAATGTGAAATTATGTGTGAAAAATATTATATCTTTGTTCTCAAGTATATTTGGTAGTTATCCACTAATCTATGATGTTTCATTTTTATGCATTGCCACATTTCAAGTCTTATATTTATGCTTCCTCTAATGTTCAAGATCCTTTTCCCATGTTCGGATAATGCTCACACCATGCTATATTGTTCTTATCTATACTCTTTCTGGGATTTTAGCTCACCCATTTTTGATGTATATCCTCAGGTGACTACTTGTCTTAAGGATAGGTCAAGTACCAATAAGAAGCTAGAGAAGAAATGTTTATTCTTGATGTTGTAACTATTATGTATGGTCCTAGTTATCCCAAGACACTAAACCTTTGGATACTCTATGTATAATACTATTATGTTGTTTATCTTTAAAATTATGTAATATTAATTTAAGAAATGGCTGGTTTTCTATAATCATATTTCCAATCTGAGTTACTCTTCATGAGTAATTATGATTTTAAAATAAAATAATTTTATTAACAATTACGTATTCGGTAACTTTTTCTTCATATGACCCATGCCGACCAATGTTTGGTTGCTCCTAGGATAAAGACACTACTATGAGCTCAAAGGTGTGCTCAAATTTCTTCTATGATCACCCATTTAAGAGTTATTTTACTTTTTCAGAAAATGCAAGCCCATGTGATATTAAAAGATTAACATTTTTCAAACAATTTTTCTGAGCACATAAGGCCTCATAATCACATTCTTTCTCAGTGCCTATTCTTAGAATTTTACCAAAAAAAATCTAAAAATAAAATTAGGAAAATATGAGTCATTAAACCTATCCATAAATTCCAACTTTGATTTCCTCAACACTTACATCCAAGTTAAATGAAGTCTAGATAAGGATAATTCTCTTCATCTAAGTGGTTATGTCAACCGATAACCTTCATAAGAACTTCATGTTAAATGAAAGTGTCCCAACGAGGGTTGGTAAAACACATAATTTCAAGGATTTATATCCTAATCATGTAATGGATGTCCAAGTCTGACTTAATATTTAATTGAGATATTTTATTTCATTATACATAAATTTTATCTTGCTTTATCCTTTTCATGTATTGATAATATCAAGTGGATGATACTTAATTAATTAACCATGCTGGATAAATAATTTTTGTATAATCCATTTCTTTAAATTTCCCACTTTTCAAATTATTGAATTTTTTCATGTGATCATGATATTTCATTCATAAAATAAATAACTACATAGACAGAAATAGGTAAATAATTAATTAACTCATCAGAGATATTTATATAATTATTGATTTAGTGATCTGACATTCAAATCAACCTATAAACTAAAAGAAATAACTCCTCTTTCTTGTCTTTTCTTGAGTTACAACATTCCACCTATCTACCTGTGTAACACTTGGGTTTCCATAATTGTGGTTTCATCTTGAACATCCACCACACTCCTTGGGTAACTCCATTAATTAAAAGTATTTATAACTCACATAGATGTGAGGGGAACCAAAGGATTGGTAAAAGGGGGATTATATGAGTATACTTGGATAGACAATTCTTACACAATAATGGAGGGAGAGATGAATCACATAGCATCATATTAAATTTAATAATATACCATTTTAAACCCTTGTAATAAATTGAATTAAAACATCCAACACATACACAGGTCTTGGTCAAGAACATGAACTGTCATACATGCAACATATATGAAAGTAAATGGATAACATTACTTATGATTCATTATTTATTTATCAAGATAAAAACACTTCAATTAATTAAATGATTAATTCCATTTCATCTTAATAACCATCAGAATCCTCTTGGAGATAACTTTTATAAAGTCATTAATGGAAAATAAATGGTAGAACCAATAGATTTAGATTTATTAAAATTAATTAATTGAGTTTTAGATTTATTAGAATAAATTAATTGAGAATTAAAAATTATTTAAAACCCCTATTAAATTGTCAAACATTGAAATTGAAAATTAAAGCAATATGGTTTTAATGTTTCAGTAGTAAATTTAATGTAATTTAATTCTTCTAGTAATTGGGAGACTACATGGAAAGTACTATCCAACTACACACTGTGTACCTCTATTTCCATGTATTCAGGTCATATGTCTGGGGCTTAAGTGTGTTCACTCATCTAGAGTACACAATGTGAACATGCTAGATGCACATCATGTATCCGCATTCCGTGTGCCCGAGATACTCACATGGGTCTTCGATATGTATCTCAATGGGATCATATGGTGTGTACAAGCTAACTATAATCCATGCTATCCTAATTTCTTGTGCCTATTCCAACTTCTGAAATATTCAATATGTTCTTTGGTGAGAGACTACACAACATGTGCCACTACCAATACATTATGTATCTCTAATTCCATTTTACTAGATAACTTGGCATGTATATTAGACATACGAATTGATAAAATACACAATGTGTACATTGTATACACATAGTGTATATCATAAATTCTATAGGTTTTATGTATCACGTGGACTGACCATTTATAATGACCACAAATATGCACGATTTATGCTACTAACTTATGTAGACTACACAATGTATACACCGTATAAATGCCATGTAATCCAAAAACCGTGTTTTAGGTTGGTCTGTCAACATATCATATACACCATTTATAATATCATAGTGGAATTTTTTGTATCTTGTGACATGGATAGGTGAAATGTACAAGGGTACATGGAACTTATTCTGACTACACATCATGTAACCTTATGTTACAGGCCAAAAATTGGTAGTTCCTAGTGGAATCTCCAATCATTATTCATCTGTTATTGGATAATTGAAAAAACGAAACACTAAACAAACATTATTAATGTGTCGATAACATGTTAAATCAAATTTTATTAAAGAAAAAATAATATGAAATAAAAATTCAACCATGATTATGTATGGATAAACAATCAAATAAATTATTATAAATTTAAACACGACCGCTCTAATACAAATAATTGGTTCTAGGTGAAATAGAAGTGTATGGTGGTGGGCAATATATTAAAATTTATTTTAATGTTGAGTTGCTGAAAACATAGAGTGGTGATCTTGTATGTCAAATTTATAATTAATTTATTTATATTGGAAGAAATGAATACCTAATATAAGGATTATTTCTTCAATGTAGATGTTGATAATCTGAAAATACCCTTTAAGTTTTCATTCTTTTCACTATGAGGATCCAAGGATTGAATCCCTCTAGAATTGATCCAAATGTGTACTGTTGATCTCTGAGTAATTCCAATTGATCTCTAGGTGCTAGCATGGTTAAGTGATTTTCTTTCATTATTAATTTTGATCACTCATCCTTCGATTTTGAATGAATATCTCTTAAATTTCTCATTCTTGTGAGGGAGATAGAAGGAGTTGAGAGATAATTCATTGTGTACAATAATTCTATGTTTTCAATTTCACACACTACATAATGACATAATCGCTTATTTATAGAGCTAGGGTTTTGGTTAAAATAATTATTTATTTGAATGTCATTCCAAAAATAATATTATAACCATTAATAAACCCCATTCTATATAATAATATTATTATCATTTTATGGCGTGGACTAACTTTAATAGTAAAAAGTATTATTTAACTACTATGTTAATTAATAGTTTCACCAGACATAGTATTGGTCCATTCAACCTCCTCCATAATTTATTGAAATCCTTAATAGATATTTAATTTAAATATTTCATTCATCAATAAATATTTTTAATCGATTAAAACACGAATAAAATTATCCCCCAATATTGAGAATAATATTTATTCAATTAATTATATTTAAATAGAATTTAATCATGATCATCAGAAAATCATAGTGTGTAACCCTATAGGATTATTTCTCATTGTAATTAGGTAGTCCTACCTAATGTTGATGATTACTATCTAGAAACAAGTCAAGGCACCCAAGAGAAATAACACAATGTCATAATGATGGCAACAACACAAGAATGCTAACTGTGTAATATAATTCCTTTTACACAAAATCTCATTAGGAAGGTTGATCATCAATGTCACCAACCTATATTGTTGATATGTATTTCTTTAACTATCTAAAATAAACACATTGTTACTCCATGAACATGGAATATAGAGAGATGGCTATATTCTAATCAAAGAGTCAATATATTAGCTTCCATAAAGATGGAAGGGAAAAATCCTTCCGCGACTTATCCATTAATGATATGTTAATCACCAAACACCCAATATAACATACCTCACCATGAACACATGTCATTAATGTTTTCTTTAGAAAATCTAGTGCATGAGTCTTGATGTGAAGTTATGAAAATTTTGAACTCTAGAGACCATTACACATGCTCACATATAGGAATATACGATGACACAAAAACATGTAGAATTCCTAATGGCGGTTCTGTTGTCATAATATCCCATCTTAGAGATTACCTACTATAAAATTAAGGATATGAATCCTCAGACACTTATATGTACTCACACTTGATAGTCTTTCTAATATGTGTCCCATCATTGTACGCTATCCAAATAAAGATCATCATTTACGGATATTATCAAAACCCTTCAAGGTTATAATCATATTTGGGAACTGCTATGACCACATTAATGAGACATATAATCAAATAAATTATTACATTATAGTCATGAAGGAAAATGAATGATATATAATCAAAAGTTTTATTAATATTCAATAAATAAAATATACATGTGATCAATGAAAAAATAGTTGGTCCTAAGAAACAAAATGCAACATGGTACTGATGACCAAGACAATAATGGTGACTATGATGATTATTTTTTGGATTTAGATATCTATCTTCTCTATTTATGACATCATATCTGTGAATATTTTTATCTTATAGATGAAATATCTTGACATACTACAACTCAATATTTTTTTGTATCATTTTTTTAACAATAAAACTATTTGAATGTAAAATATATATTATTTTTACTATTTGGAAATTGTATTGTGAATAGAACATATAAGTTGGGTAGCTTCTACTTTGAATGTTATAACTATGTTTATAAAGGGTGAGTTATAGGTTGGCTATAATTATAGTGGTTGGTGTGAGGCCTATACCATTGGTTTTCAATAACCATTAGTTTAGGTTTACTCTAATAGGTCTATAATAATGGTTATAATAAACCATTGGTATAGACTAGTTCTGATAGGTATATTAATTGTGGTTTATTAAACCATTCTATAGGCTATACCAATAGTTTCATAACCTATAAAAATGGTTTGAAACCATTGTAATAACCCTTATTTTTATTATCCTATGGTCCACCATCAACAAAATGTGAATTGTGAGATTGTTACAAATACGAGAGACTCAAAAAAAATCAAATATCTTCCCAAGGAGATTTTAAAATGGGTAGATTCATGTAGAGTCACGTGTTTTGGTCATTTCCCTCTTTAGTCTAGAAGATCATGTTTCTTGTACCACTTTAATGACATCACACTTCGATAATGGATAATATAACCTTTTTCCCATTAGTGTGATGGTTTTATGTCCTCCTAAAATACAACTATGATAGATATCCCTCAAAATATCTTCTTATAATGAACTATTCAGAAAACATAAATGATCTTTGAAAAATAAGAAACCATTAATTTACATAAATGGGAACATTATCAATGTATTTTGTTGTGCTGATAAAGGATGTATTCATCAGTGCTACACACAACACTGATAAAGGACATTATTAACTTTTTAAGAGTTCTAAAAGCAATACAAATAGCACTATATAACAGCTAATAAAAATCATAAAAATTTTAAATTGGATAAATTTTATACAGCTTTATAAAGGATAATATATTTAAATTTCACCATAATTTAAATACATATTACATTTAAGAATTTTAGTAAAATAAAATTACATTTATTTAAAATTAATTTAAAAATAAAAATAATTACAACCAATACAAAAACCTATCATAGAATTCCTTATCTAATGATAAAACCAACATCATAGAGAAGAAGTATGTGAATATAATAAAATATAATTAATATTTTCATAATAATACATAAAAAAATATTTGTAATGTTATATAATCCATCATAGATTTCAATTGGAATGATATTGGGTTACTTCATATAATTCAAAATAGAATTTTTGTTATTTTTCTAAATTATCATGATAATCTATATGTGTTGATTGGTATTAAGTATGTGACTCATTTTTTGAACAAAAATGCCACTTTTAATAGAAAAAACACATTTTAAGTCATATTGGCCACACTGTTTGTTATACTCACTGAAGGTTAATTTGTATGCATAAAAAATAAATTATAGATCATTTAAATAAATTATCATGAAAATATGAGGGTGCTTTCTTAGTTTAGTGTATATGATGTGTTCTTTGAAGTAAAATGTCATTTTTAAATGAAAACATTAACTTTTAATCATAATGGACACATTTTGTCTCAAATTTATGTGTTGTTAATTCATAAAAGTTAAAAATATACTATTAATATTTTTACTAAAGTATCAAGAAAATCCAAGGGAGTTTTCTTAGTTCTAAGTTTGTGATGCACATTTTGAACTGAAATGGAACATTTAAATGAAAACATAGACTTTAAGTCATACCAACCACATTTTGTGTCAGATTAATGTGACGTTAATTCATACACATCATAAATTATCTATACATTATTTTCCAAAAGTATCAATATGGTAAAACTATAGCTTCTTAGTTTTTATTAGGCGAAATGTGTTTTGAACTAAAATGCCACTTTTATATAAAAACATGTAATTTTAGTCATCCCGGCCACATCGTGTGATCGATTGAAATGACGTTTCTTATTATAAGTAAAAATTAACATTAAATAATTTTTATAAAGTATTGTGATAATATTATTACATTTTCTTAGGTCTAATTATTGGACATGTGTTTTGAAATAAAATGTCACATTAAAAAAACATGAACTTTCAATCATATCGGTCACACCATGTATCAGATTTATGTATGTTTAATCCCTATTTTTTATAAATTAATTATATATCATTTTACAAAAGAAATCAATTCAATCACAATGTGATTTTTCCGTTCTTAGTATGTGATGTGTGTTTTGTTCTAAAATTCCAATTTTAAATATAAAAATTAAGGATTTAGTCACACTAGCCAGACCATGTATCATATTACTATGTGATTAATTTATACACATAAGAAATGAGTTATATATAATTAATAAAAATAACTTTGAGTTCATTTAGTAATTTATTAGTATTTGGCATGCATTTTGAACTAAAATATAACATCATCGACATTCAAGGTACATTTTGTTTTTCAGTTATGATGTATATTTTGTTTTGTATCCCCTGGATGTGTTTATTATGGGTAGAGGCATATTGGATATATATATATTTGAGTTTGTATTTTTGTGTGGGATACATTATGGATGAAGAAATATTACTGGATAGTCGATAGGGTGCACCGTCCAGTCGATGGTGCTGGTAGTGGTACATTCAATTTTGCATATCCCACCGGCTTGCCGGTGGTTCCCAAACAAGAATGTAATTAATTTTTTTTATGTAATCCAGTTTTAGACTAACCCTCACCCTAATTAGAGAAAATTATGACCAGAACCTCTTAGATATCTCTATATTGGTGCACTACTTTTCCTATTCATCTTATATTAGGTGCTTAAAGTATAGATTGATCTGTTGGCATCATTCGAGGTAATATCTATCCATTCTAAGAAGAATTCTAATTTTTATCTAGAATTATTCATGGATACAATCCATTTGGTCTATATCTATGAATATTTATCTAGATATAATTTATTTTTCATGCTTTATTGATAGATCAATGTGGAATTATGATAATAGGTGACCTATCCTTGATCAATGATAGATATTCCTTTGTCAATGAAACTCTTTTTGAAATTTGATATAGATTTCATATCATGGAATTATATTATCATTTAATACCAATTATAAAGACTATATTATGATGTATTGTGACATATTTTAGTAAAAATTAGTGTGAAGGTATGATCTGGGTGTCGTCCCTTAATGGCTCTTGGAAATTGGTATCAACTTGCTAATGGAAGGAATTCCTTCCCATATTGGGCCTTTATATAAAGTTATTAGGAGTGATTGGTTGTATATGTTTTCTTAGTGTAGAGAAACATTCATGATATGGTATATTGGTATGAATGTATATCTTATGAGGCCTTTTTTGGTATATATTGTGTGATCCTATATATGTTTCACATTGTATATAATTATTTCACGTCATGGGGAATATTTGTTATGCCATGCTTGTTTATTTTTATATTGTGCCTTAATTGTGTACTTTACATATTCTATGGAATATTTTAATGATATATTGGTTATTTATATGTCATACCTTACATATGGATTTTTTCATATCTAGTGGAATCTCTATTTTAGTATTTAGGTTGATAGGTTGGCTTGGAAGAATTAGCTAGCTCCTTTGAGGGGGAGCAAGGATAAAATGTCTCATTGATTATAGATCTAAATTAAGGATTGATAGATCTAGATCTTGAAATGTGATGAGACTATGGGGGGATAACACCATACACTAATGGAAGATGGTCTATATTATGATATAATGTGTTGATGGGGAACACCATTGTATATGTGTATAGTTCCATTGATTTGGGAATGTAATAATGTTCTATACCATAGGAGAGTAGGCATCCATGATTCATGGGTATAAATTGACCTTAAAGGAAGGTGTATATTTATTCCTTAAAAAAGAAATGTGTATTGTCCTTAAATTTTGGACAAAGTCACATTGCATGATCTAGGTCATATAATAATTACCTATGAAATACTTTAATCATGTAGATAAAGTAGGTACAACCACAACTCATGGAATCTTGGTTTTCACATGATCTCTTTGTATATGATCGGATGTATTCTTGTATATACATTTAACTTTATATCATTACATGAACCACTATATACTTGTAAACTTGTGTTAAGGACACATTGGTGGTGTCCTATTGGGTTCATAATCACACCCCACATGAGTATCTCAGTGAGCACGAAAACTTCATGATCAGGGACCGAGAGAAGGGTTAAGACCAAATAGTAGGTTTCTAGGGATGTTGGAGTTACTAGATGGATACAATACTGAGATGGAATCTGGATAACTGTTACAACATCTTTTATAGATTTTACTCTAGTTATATTACTTATAATTTTTAGTAACAACACTGGGGGTCTATTTGGTTATTATAATATAACTTTACCCAACATCTATTTTAGAATCATACTTATGATATTTTCACTAATGTTTAGTTTTCTTATGTATATGTTGTTACATTATGGTGTATGGATATGATTACTAAGGGTATATTTTCCTTATGACATCTCTATACCCTCACCTCATGTTTCAAACTTCTTACGTATGAGAAGACTAATATGAGATCTTATGGTACATTGACCCAGACCTAGTGATTTGGGTTAGGGTGTTACATAAAATGTCATTTTAAATGAAAACATAAACTTTTATTCAAAAGGTTCTCACCATTTGTAAAATTTAAATGAGGTTAATTCCTACACATCACAAATGAATAAGTAATAATTTTTATAAATAATAATGAAAAAGTCTGTTTACTTTGTTTTGAGTATGTAACACATGTTTTGAATTAAAATGACGCTATTAAATGACGAAACAAATATTTAGTCATACTAACCATATGATGTGTCATATTATTGTTTTATTAATTTCTGAATATCATAAATGAATTATATATCCTTTTTATAAAATAATAATAAAATATGATTGAATTTTCTCATTTTTGAGTAGTGATGTGTGTTTTGAACTAAAATGTCACATTTAAATTAAATTCACACACCTCCAGTAATACCAGCCATTCCATACGGAATATTGATGTAAGATAAATTCATACATTTCAAAAATTAATTATGGATCACTATTATATATTATCATGAAAATACAAGAATTTTTCTTCATTTTGAGTATGTAATATTATTTTTTAACTAAAATTACACTTTAAAATGAAAACATTCATTTTTAGTTTTAATGGATCTCAACATGTATTAGGATTATGTGAGGTTAATTTAAACATTTCATAAATGAATAACCAATAATTTTCCTAAATAATCATTATTATCTGAGCATGTTTTATTAGTTTTTAGTATGTGATATGTGTTTTTGAACAAAAATGTAACTTTTAAATTAAAAATGTGCAATTAGTGTACTCTATGAGATCCATATGAATTAGTATCTCTATCACATTAAAAGAGATATTCCAGAAATAAACTCTTCATATAATAAAATTTAGTTATGTGGTATTTTAGGGCTTAAGGATATTTTAATACGTAATTTCACACTACTTAAAATGTATATCAAAATATACAACCAACAATATCATAAGGGTTTTTTCATATTCATGTCATAGTATACAAATGACTATTTATTATGGAATTTTATTTGAATCATTTCCACTATATTTGATAGTTATGGGAACTAAATGATAATGGATATCATTCAAAAATAATTTCATTTTTATCTATCATCAACCAAACATTTTATAAGTTGAAATGGACAAGAGATTAATTTTTATTAGTGTTTCATAAATTGACTATGAGTTATAATCCAAGAATACAGTAACTTGTAACATAAAATTTAATACATGTATAGTTTATTAGATCCCTTGGGATCCAGATATGGTTACTACTTACATGAGATGGAGGTGGGGCTTTCTCTTTCATACTTGGAAGAAAATACCTTACCATAAAGCTCTCTATTTTTTATTTCACCTTTTCACTATGTGGTGATAACACACCATGGTGAGAAAAGTAATCACACCCAAAATTATGGTGATTCTATTGCTCATGGATACCTCTAGAGGAGGGACATATTATGGGAACCTATTAGTGATTTTCATAAAACCCATATGACTATGGTTGAATATAGTGTAGTGGCTGTAATGGTGTAAGTTACAAACTAATAGATTCTAAATTTATATTTTATATATGATTTAATTTTTATTAAAATAGTGATATTGGATATAGGTTTATTTAATTGATTCTAATATTTTTAAAAAGAGTTTTTAGATCCATTGAAACTTGGTAAAAAATGAGCCTAAATACCTAAAATGATTAACTTTTAAAATAACATAGGATTCAAATATCACATGCAAAAAGTTACTATAAAATATAGTTCTCAAATGAAAATCTATATATTAAATCTCATTCCTAATAAAATTAATAAATATTGATTCTAAATTCTCCCTCCATAACTATAACATAAAATGATAAGAGAATTAACAAAATTTTTAGTAGATAAACCAATAATTCATACTCTCTGAAAAATAAAATAATTATAAACTTGATAGTAAATCACCTCTTAGTGATGTATGCAAACATTAATAAAACATATAATATGTCAATTTTTTTAAAATGTTGGGGTCGAATCCTCAATTCATTATTTGAAAGCAAAGACCTCTTTAGACTGGGTAGAGGGAGACCCATTACATAGCCCGAAGGCCCAAGACCAAGTGGCCTGAATACAAGGCTTGAAAGCCCATTTTTTTGGCCCAAAGGACCCCTCAATGAACAGTACTGCTACAGTACCCACATTGCTACAGTTCCTGCTACAGTACAGCCACCGCTACAGTATCTCCTACAGTCCCTCCACTGCTACAGTGCTGCAGCTGCTATAGTGCCGCCGCTGTAATAGTTCCTGGTATAGTACTGCTATAGTACTTGGAAAATTTGCCCCTGCCCGGATTCGATCCTGGGTCTTTTGGATGCCAAGCAAGAGCCTGTACCACTAGGGTACAAGCTCCTTGTCACATATAATATGTCTAATAATTATTAATAAAATAAAATTATTTTTTAAATATGTTGAAAGATGAAAACCCTAGTTGTAATTAATATATATATATATATAAATGGTTAAAAGATATTATAAATGAAAATCTACTTAACTTTAAAAATATCTCTTCGAGGATTAAATATTGTGGATTGGAGATGATATGTTTTATAAATTTAAAAATTTAATTACCATAATAATTTTAGTTACATTATTTTGGAAACTACAAAAAATTTATAAAATAAGTATTTTTTGGTATAATTTTTTACTATGAAATATTATTGAATATACTTTAATACTTTCCAATTTGTAGAAATCCATTGGATTCTGGTGTGTATTGGTCTTCCTCATACTATTATGTTGATGAAATATAAACACTACCATGTCATTAAAAAATAATTATTGAAAAATACTATAAAACATATTATATTACATTTATTTGTTAAATATTAAATGTATTTTATGATGAATTCATAAGAGGAATCAGGTGTGGCCAATTGTTTCGGTATAAATGCTTTGGATCCAAAAAATTAAATTGTTGTGGAATCCAAATTTATCACAATTATATTCTAGTGATTCTTAAGAAAATAAAAAGGAAAATTTAATGGGAAAAATGAAAATAATTTTTTTATGATTAGATTGTAAAGTTTTAACCAAAAATTAAAGTTACTAAGAAGATCCCATCACCTATTATTTTATTTTCAAATGATGTGTCTAATTTTATTTCCCTTACTAAAATTCCAACATTTTCTATTGAATTTTTATGTATAAGTGACATGAGGGATCATACATTTTTTTTGTTCACTAGGTATTCCATTTATATTTTTGTGATATAAATACTTGTAGAAAATATTAATGTTATCAAACTAAAATTAATAGAGTTGATAAATTATTAGAAAAATCTCTTAAAAAGTTCACTTCATGTATATATTCATAACTAAGGATCCCCACTATTAATTCTTTACAATTTTATATATGTTCTAAATATGAATGATTTCAGTACTGTCCTACATATAAATTTATTTTTTAAATTTAATAGAGGCTATATTTTTATCTTAAAACATTGTAATGTCATGAACATGAAAAATTAATAAATTTGGTAATGAATTTTGTGGGGTGAAGGTAATCATGGAAGGTCTTATAATTTTATTAGTTGATATCTAGATTTTCTTGACTCGATATTCAATTTCTACTTCTATAATAACATTACATTGTTTGGAACATTTTTTTTATTAATTTTAAAAGGTTTTTTCATATAAATTTAATTTGAAAATAAATACCTCATTATGGTCATGTATCTTTATATGATTAAAAACCATGATATGAAAGTTCTAATAAAAAATTTTTTTTGTGTAAAATTAAATATCATAATGGGGGATAGGTAGTGTAATATTTTTAGTTTTCTACTTGAATCCATGATATCAAATTATATTTTGGAATAAGTTTATTATACAAAAAATATTCCTTGAAATTTTTCATTATACCAGTAACAAAAAATAGATTAGTGAGTGATGATCAATATAAATGAAAATAAATTTCACCATGTACAATTATAGTATAAGAAAGGTATATGTGGTTATTTGATTCACATTTAGATGATGTTGTTTTGAAATAATTGATTACCTGATGTATGGTATGACTTTGAGGGGAATGGTTAGCCTAAAATCTGGGGGAGGGGGTGGATCTTCATGTTATGGATACCATGGTTTTGATTATTCTCATTAATAACTTTTAAGAAACTGATTCATCACATCAGTACATAAAAAATATTTTTCTTTTAGAATATTTTTTTGTGCCTAAATGTTTTACATTTTATAATCTATATCCACATATTTATTTTCTTTCTCAAAGTATGATTTATATGATACACCAAAGTAAAAATCTATAACATGGATATATTTTTATTGGTACTTCAAAGGAATTTTATTTCTTCATTTATTAGGTATAATAAATATTGATTTTTATGACTAAAACATTTAAAAATACTAGAAAATAAGCATTCATTGTTATGTAAAACTATTTCAAATTAGAAAAAACTTATTATGTTATACTTACACATGATTCCCATAATTTCTGTTTGTTTTCATCTAATATTTTTCCCTTTATATTTACATAATTTTTATTCCATAACACATGATGTGGGATAAAGGTGAATTTAGATTTTGAATCATCAATCTGCATATAAATAAAAGAACATAACTATCTTTTTGTTTCTTATCAAATAATAAAATTAACTATATATTTAAAATAGATAAAAAAATTTATTCTTGTAAATAATATATTATACTTTATTTATGGTCATGGAATTTTTGTTTTTATGCAAATTTTTTATTTTATATACTCTTTAATAATATCAATAATAATTTTTTGAATAAAAGAAATTAATACATATAATATCAAAAAAAATAATCTAAAAAATAATTCAACTTAAAAACTTCTACCTTATAATGGAAAATGAAACAGTTCAGGTTTCTTGGTTTATGATTTGTGCATATATAATTAGTGGTTGTTGTTTTAGTTTCCTCTGAACATCATTAAGACAACTTTTCATAAAAGTGTATGAAATTATGAATGATTCTATCTAGTGACCATCCGTATAAATTTCCTCTAATATAAATGTATCCAACAAGGAAGAAGAGTAAATCTACATTTTATTATTTTAATATTCAGTAAAATAAAGAAATTATATCCTATGATAAATATGTTACTTTTTCTAACAGGGGTATATCTATTGGTAAATATATATTTCATGTTGGTAATGTTTTTCACAAACAAATCTATCCCTATCACTAAATTATTGGTAAAAAATCCATTTCTTAATAATATTCTAATGATAAAATATTTCTGTTATAATAATAATAATACAAGAAATAATATATATGTTGGTAAAAATGTTTAGCAATAGATTCATATGAAAAATTTATTTTTGATAATATTTTTGCAATATTTATCTTTTCATCCCTAACATTATTAAAATTATTTTTTTTCAAATATTATTATCATACCATAATTAATACATATTTTTAAATTAAATTTTAAGTAACATATTATGTGTTTGTATTCCAATATTTTTTTCTAAATGTTATAATAATTATTTTAATCAAATTATATATAATATATTTATTATATAATAATTATAAAGTTAGCATATATGAAACTCCAATAAAATGAGGTGTTATTTGGAAAAAAATTCAAAAAAAATTAAAAACATGTTCACTCTCTAATAAAAGACCCTAATCTACAATAAACATGTAGCAAACATATTTAAACATGTTAAAACTCTAAGGGAGTTTATATTAAACTCCATAAAACTGTATTTGTAATAGTTTTCTCTTATAAATTAGTTTCGAATTTCTTGGTTCTCACTTGAAATGGGGTCAAAACATGTTGGAAACCCACTCAGTCATGGCATGGAGATAATGGAAATGATAACCTATAACATGATCATATTTATTAGATGAATTATATCATCCCTAATTTTGGACATAACTGTCTAGAAGTAGCTAATCATCCCTACTCATGTAAGATGGTCCCATTTGTTAAACATGAGGATGGAAGTAGTTTATCACAAATGAGTATGGAAGTAGTTTATCACAAATATCACACTAAAAGAAATAAGAATATTCATATAAAATAAAATAAAAGTAGATTATATGCCTATAAAATGAAATAGAACATCAAATAAGAAAATTTAATATTTGAGTCAAATATGATTATAAATCATAATTAGTTCTTACATATTTTATAAAAATTAAAAAATATAAAATGAACTTTTGTATTACTATTTTGAAATAATATGATAATTTTCAAACATGAATCTTTCATGACCTTAACATGAAAACCCCTCAAACTAGGCTCCAAATCTGATTGTGTGAGCACTCAAAGGGCTTTACTGATCCCCTATGACCTGAAAACCTACACCATGTAATCCAAAAAATGACTTGGAAGAATTATTTTATCAACTTGAAAAACCAACATGGCATACATATAGAGAATTATAACATGAAATAGAATATTCCATAACTATAAACCAATAATGGTAGTGATATAACTCATGAAATAACCCAAAACCAAGGTACTTTTCCAATGAAAAAACCAATGGAAATCCAAACTACTGATATATAATATGTGTCATACATTGGAAACATCCCAATATATTACCACTATATACCCATTCCCAACTAACATGAAACCCCAACTCCTCACTAAGGTGCCTTTCCCATTACTAAATTAGTCAAAACAAGGTTTAAAAACCCATAGGGAGTGTGCGTGGTATGAGAAAAACAATCATAGTTGGACCGCACCCATGTGTTCTATATAAAGTCTACGTAAAATAATACCTATATTCTCAATATATAGAAAACATACAATAATAAAATAGTTTTGACATTTATATCAAAATCATGGTAAAAAATTTCCCATTTTCATTGTTATAAATCATATTCTATATAATATAGGTCAAATCACATTTTCAAATAAACTAATTATAAAAGCACGAATCATTTTAATATTAAGTCCATAAAAAATCTAATACAAACAATGAAAAGAAAAATCGACATCAAACCTAGGATAAAATAGGTTCGGGATGGCTACGTATCCCATACCTCAATGATAATGTTAAGAACTACTGTGAAAAAAAAATTCCCTAGAACAATAAGGCCTAAGTAATGGAGGAACACCACCTGGTAGAGCCCCATATGGAATGAAAGAAACAATTACATAGAAAACCAAGTCATAGATAATAAAAAGAACACTTCATGAGTGAACACCCTATAGAAATAAGTTTAAGGCAAAATACTAGATTCCCATCCAACTTACATAAGTCTCCCATGTTCTATATAGGTCAAAATATTTCAAGGGATCATATAATTTCCTAAAACAGTTTTCAAACAACCCTTTTCCCATAAAAATCATGATTTGAAAACAAATTCAAAAAACCATTTCATTATTCCATGAAAACATAATTCTTTTACCAAAATAAGGCTAAACCCATATTTTGTAAAATACTATTTAAAAATATATATCAATAAGATCAAGGATCATGCCATTCACATTTTGAAAACTAGTTAGAAAACCAAAGCATGTGGGGTTCACAAAAAAATACAATATATGGAACTATCTACCTCACACTAGGGTTTTCACAATAATAAAAATGGGATACACACACCAGAAGGAAAGGGAACAAACAAGAAAGAGAGGGGATTCCCTAGACAACAATTCCAATATCTTACAATATAATTTCAATAAAAATAGGGTCACTGAAGAAATCATGAGATCACATACCTCATAGTATAAAAAATACACACCCAACCATGATCCAAACTTTAATAACCAAACCCATAATGGATCTTAGACATATCATATAATAATAACAACCTTATTAGATCAAGGGGACCAAATCACCCAAGGAAGAATGAGCATCCCAATATCTTAATAAAATCATATGATTTAAAAACCAAGGATTGTAATTATTGATGAAGTCTTAATATAGAATAAAAAGGAGTCAAATTTGTATTAAAAACCTCCTAAAAAATATTCCTTGTTTTTTCCCTCAATAAGAGTAATGTCTTCCACAAAAAAACAAGCAACCACTTTGGAGGATTGAATTTCCAAGACATATGACACCATGATATAATGGAGGCTCACCACACCCATAGTTGTCTTGATTTAACCACACCATGAAGCTTGAAACACCCATAAAACACACTATTATGCTAAAAACTTGTCTGTATGGGTCTGTCTATGGCCTCTATGACACCGTGGAATGACCTTATTAGTCGTGGTGCACATGACCACCACTAAATTTCCATACCTGGGACTATTCTCAACACTTGGAATGGTGGATCACCTTGTGTTATATAGGTACTACCTAAGAGAAAAAACGCAATTGGACTATAATGTCTTCTTGATTTTTTTACCTAGAAATTTTTAGGTATATGGATATCGATCTTATAATTTCTCATTAAGTTCTATTATATTTTTATGCTCCCAAATAACCTCATTTTTTATCTAATAAATTCTATTTGATTGGATTTCAGTTCTATAATATTTTTATTTTTATTTTAATTTTCCCAGAATTATAGAAGTTTGAGTTTCACAATAATCTTTTATTTAGGTGAAATATTATTCTCTAAAGTATTCAGGAATTTTTGATGAGTCAGGAATCACTGTTAAAAATAGATTTCATAACATAACATTGGTATCCAACCCTATGTTTATAAACCCATATTTATAATGAATATTATGCATGCAAAATGAAATTTTGATGAGGAACATCATGTTTGAGTACGTAATGATATGTTAGAAACCTCATGTTTGTGATGAACATTATGTTCAGGAATATAACTTTTGTTAAGGAACCTCAAATTCAAGTAATTAAAATTTGTATGTACTTAACATAAGTAACAAAACATTGGTATCATAATTCACACTCTAGAACAATATGTTTGGAATCAACCAAGAACTAATAACCATATTTATGGATTTATCCTCATGTAGAGAAACCCCATATTGAATCAGTCATTTGTGGGATTTTGAATTTTGAATTTGTGATATTTCTTCTATGGTTTTACTAGAGTAAATATATCAATAAAATTATTCAAATAAAATTTTATAAGTTATTAATAAATGTATTAATTCATTTCTACGAATAAGGGAAGTTATGATTTTTTTGATGATTATGTTTTGGTTTCAGAAACACAATGATTTTTTAATATCATGATTTCTCTAGTGGATTTTTAGGATCTGTTTGACCAAAATTAAATCAGCTTAATTATTTAATTCTCAAGTGAAAATGTCTTCAATGACGTGTTGATCTATTTTTCCATTTTTTTTTCATTTAATAGCAATAAAAATATCAATCTATTTCTCAAAATCTACATCATATATCTCTCATTAAATATGATATTATTATTTATGTTGTAACATGTTATTCTTATCAATGATATATTTTCTATAGTTGCTTGATGATTTTTAATATACTTCCATGGGTTCAACCTACTACTAAGACGTTTTTTCTATTGTTGTGTTATCTATATATTCTCTAAAAAACATATAAATAATTCTTGGGTAAATTAATTGGAAGTTTTTCATCTATAATTATAAATATCTCTTTGTTTTATAGTCACATCATTTTCATGTGAATGATTTTAAAGAGTCCTTCTCCAACCAAAAAAAAAAAAAATATTTGTTTGATCACTCAGGTGATTTAGTATTTTAGGGGTTTTTTATATTAATATTTTAAATACTTATTAAAAGATTTATAAGAAGTTGTATTTTATTTTTCTCAACTATCAAGATCCCATGTAAAAGGATATTCTATTGAAAATCACAATGCTCTCGAAGAGAGTGTTGATAGAGTGGACTAAGTGACCTTTGTGCCCTGAAACACTATAAAAAATCACGAAGTTCTTTTATTTTATTTTATACAATATAATATATTTAATGAATATTTATTTTAATCTCTAATAATCTTGAGTTAAAGATCCAATTAAAGAGTAATTTTAGTGGATAATCTAAAGTAAGACTTGTCTATTACAATGAATCCATATTTCAATGGTTGAAATTATGGATACTGAAAAGATCAAATGATTATATATTTGAAGAGTCTTATTTTTGATTTTTTATTTAAAGGCTGTCAAGCCATATGAAATTCCCAAGTATGAACTATATAGATAGGATGCTACCAAATATAGTTAATATGAAATTTATTGATGATAAATGAATGATATTATTTAAATACTTTTTCTATATGAGTTTAATCATGTCTCTCGATTTTATAATATATATAAAATGTGGTGGACAATGAAAATTTCTTATGAAGGGACTAACAATGTGAGGTAATTGAGATAAAATAATTCTAAATTAAATTATGATACCTTAGAATGCATGAAGGTTAAATTATTACTAAATGAATGATAGATTTACTGAAATAGTCAATTTTATTTGTTCTGTCGAAATGATTTTGTTTTATAAAGACATGATTTGATAGTTCTTAGAGTCTTACCATCTAGGTGGAATAGAATATCAGAAGCTATCATAAAATAAACTCATGAAAAAAATTTAATGATAAATTAATTGACTGGTACTCCCATAATGTATAAAATTGAGATAAAAAATGATGAAGAATTTCATAGAATGGTCAAAAAGAAAAATAAAACACATAAAGATTATTTTCCAAAAAGTGAAAAGAAGTCAAAAGTGGATGTTGTATTCGATTATGATTCATGTTTTTAAAATTCTTAAGAGGGACTTTCCCACCTAGGTATAAGACTTAATAAGTTTTATTAAAGTAATAAAGGCTCTATGAAGTCCTTAAATGATTATAATAATAATTATTTCATTATAAAATAAATTATATTTTATGTATGAAATTATTTGGGACATATCAAACTTTATTGTACACAGCTAAATGAAAGGATAAAAATGGAAAAGAAGAAAAAACCTAAAATAAGTGATGAGTGTGAGTAAAAATGTAAGAAGGCTACAAAGCCTACCTAGAGTGTATATAAAGACTCCAAAAGTTCTTCAAGTTTTGAATTTGGGAAAAAAATCAAACCATAAAGAAAATATATTATTTATAGATAAAGAATATGATGTAAAATCTTAATAATATTCTATTTATGATTATGAATATGAAAACCACTCTAATAACATATTAGTTAAATATTATTCCATGATAGAATAAAAATATGAATATTGGAATAAAATTCACAAACATCTAAATAATATTTACAATTACCAATAAATTAATAAAGATACCATGTTAAAACAACACCTATAATAAAAATAAAAATTAATAGATTCTAATTCAAACGGTATTATTCATGAAAATAAAACTAAAGAGATACTAATATAAGGAAAATATTTTAAATGTATTAATAGTGTGTTTATTAAGGGATTTGAGTGTTTAAATAAGATTTTAATAAATAATATTTATAATAAATATTAATTTGTTATTGGAAATAAGGGTGAAAAAATCAAGTTGTATAGAAATTATTTTTCCCTAGTTCACAGAATCACAATATGTCAAGTGTTACATATTTTTATTATATAATTATAGGACATAATGATAATATTTTTTTGTTAAATAATAATTATATTAGTATTGTTAAAAAATATTATATTTCTAGAGAATCATCTAAAGTTAGTTCTCACTTGATTTAAAATATATGGTTTCCCATATCTTTGCTCGCTAGAACGGTAGGACCCAAGATCATTTGGGTGAAAAAATAGTTTTCATTGATATTTTGTGTGTGTGAAAATGCGCATATATAGTAATGAAATATGGTATGTGGGTAGTGGTTATTAAAGACACATGAGTGAAGAATTATCCAATTTCCATGCGATATAAAATGTTGATGGAGTTTAGTTTAACTTTGGTGACATTGCTAATAGAAATATAATTGGAGTTAGATTAGTAGGAGATCCAAACTCTATCATGATCAATAAGTTTCTCTATATTATAGGGTTAAATCATAATATGTTATATATATATCAACTATGTGATGATGGATTTATGATTTATTTTTATAATAATTCTTGTTTTATCTTTAAGGATAATCTTTTTCTGTTTAGAAAACCTAGAACTGAAACTATTTACACTTTGTATCATAGTTCCTTTTATGAATGAAAATTGAAATATTTAAGTTCTAAAATATGTTAATCCTAGATATGCCATAAAAGGCTTTCTCATTGTAATATAATATCATTATAAACATTATTTAAGAAGAAATTAGTTTCTGATATGCTCAGTCTTATGTTTGATGAGAAAAGACTTTGTGATTCATATTAAATTATAATGAAATATAAGTCATATTTAAAATAAATTAACAAGGTTTCTATATATATATATATATATATATATATATTTATTTATAACTCAAACAAATTTATTTTTTTATACCCACTCGAGTAGAAAGCATGGCTGGTGGATTATTTGTCTTTGTGTTAGTTGATGATTTTTTTAAATTTATGTGGGTTTAATTTATGAAGTTTAAAAGTGTATTTTTTTTGATTTTTTTGAGTTTTTATATGCTTATTAAAACTAAAAAATATTTCAAAATCATTTCATTAAGAATGGATCATATAAGAGAATTTTATAATCCAGAATTTAATTATGTTTTCTAAAATTTGGTTATTAAATATATTTTTTCTATGCTAAGATCAACTCAATAAAATGGGATTATAGAAAGAATAAATATAACTACACAATAAATGGATATAAATATATTTAATGAATATTGTTTACATTCCTATTTTTGGGAAAATATTTTAATGTTACTTTACATATCATGAATATATTTTAAATTAGAATTATTATTAAAAATAAAACTTTTTTGTTATGGAATAATAGAAAACATAAAGTATAATACTTTAATGTTTTTGGATATAAGTTTTATATCCTGAATACTATGAAAAACAATGGTAATCTTGATCCAAAGGATGATGAAGGAATATTTATTGGGTATTATACTACTTCTAATGTTTATATAGTGTTTAATAAAAATTCAAGGATAATTGGAGAATATTTTCATGTGAATTTTGATGAATGTGATCTATTTTATCACAAAAAGATACTAACACAAGAATTAATTGATTATATAACCAACATGATTCTTGAATTTTCAAATGATAAGTTTGAAATAAAATTAGAAAATGATCATGGTCAGTCTAGTTATAAATAATATGAAATTGAGAAACCTAAAAGTGGTTTTCCTAGAAAAACTAGAACATTGAAATATCACCCTTAAAATATTATTATAATAGATATAGATGAAGGATTTAGGACTAGTATAAATTTTTCGAATTTTAGTTCAACTATCTTCCTTTATATCCTAGTTTAATTTTATTTATTTATAAGAAGACTTCGATTATGAGTGTTGGATGTTTTCTATAAAATAAGATCTAAATCAGTTTAAGAGAATAAAATATTGGGTATAAATTAAGACTCATGGACCATCCTATAATAGGAACAAAATAGGTTTTTAGGAATAAACAATATGATTAAGGTGTAATTACAAAGAAGAAGTCTAGGATAGTTACCAAGGGTTTCAATCAATAGGAAGGAACCGAGTAAAGTGAAAAAGTTTCCTATATTTATGGGATTGAAGCCAATTGGATATTTTTAGCCTATGTGTCTTATATGAAATTTTAATTATACTATATGGGTGTTAAATCTAATTTTCTAGTTTGTTATTTATTATAGTAATTTCATGTTGGACAACCCCCATGTTTTGAAATTCCTCACTTTCAAAATTCTATTTCCAAACATATGAAAGATATCTATGGTCTTAAATAAGAACCAATGGATTGGTATAAGGGAATGGGTTCTTTTCTTTTAGAAATTTTTTTATATAAGTTTATATGATCATACTCTTATTAAGATAATATATTCTTATGATATTTTTTTAGTTAAAATTTATGTTGATGATGTTTTTTTAGTTCAACTAATCAAAAGATTTATATTTATTTTACAAAACTTATGAAGAAAGAGTTTGAAATGAGTATGATGAGAGAATTAAGTTTATTTCGTAGATTTCATATCAATAAAAATAATGTTGTATTTTTTAAAATCAATGTAAATATATTTTTTATTTATTGAAAAAGTTTTGTCTTAAAAATAGTAAGCTATATACAACTACCATGTCTAATAATGTAAAAATGGATTAAGATAAAGATAGTAAATTAGTTTACAAAAAAGTTTCAAAGAGTTATGACTGGTCAATCATTGTATCATACTATTAGCAGAGTAGATATTATGTTTTATGTTTTCCTTTTTGGAAGATTTAAATAAAATCCAAAATATTCTCATTTAATTGACGTTAAAAGGTTTTTTAGATATTTAATAGGAACTATTTATCTACCTTTTCTTTATCTAAAAACCAATTTTTATGATTTAATTTCATATTCAAATGAAAATTTTGGAGGCTATAGATTAGATAAAAAAGAATCTCAGGAACCTATAACTTTTTAGGAAAATCCCCACTTTTTTGGTTTAGTAATAAGAAACATAAAATTGTATTGTTAATGGCTGAAGCATAATACATATCATCTGGTAGTTTGTATGCACAAGTATTGTGGATGAAATAGAAACTTCTGGTATTTGGACTTATTTTTGATCGTATTACTTTATTATGTGATAATAATAATACTATAAATATTTTAAAATAATCTAGAGATCTATTCTAGGACTAGGAATATTGATATTAAACATCACTTTTGAAGGGATCATGCCTAAATAAGGGATATTTTTCTAGAATTTGTTAATACTAAATATTATCTTGAGGATATTTTTATTAAACAACTTCCCACTACAATTTTTGATTTTATAAGGGGGATTTATATTTATTTAATTTTATGTAAAGATTTTAATATTTTTGTTAATATATATTTAGATTAATAATTTTTTAAGTTACATTTTAAATATTTTTTAAATATTTATTTATTTTATTATTTATTTGGTCTTAATTTATTTTATTAAAATTTCAGTTTTCATAATTTATTTTTCAAAACTATCTTTTCAATTTAAAAAATATGAAGGATTACACTGAATTATTTGCTTGAGAAACAAAACCTTCACATAAAATCGTTAGTGTTAATTCTTATCCCTCTCATACCATTTAACAAATTCCATTTTGATCTCTTGAAATTTCAATATCTTGAAAAAAAGTTTTTCTAAAGCCTAAACCATCTACTGCATCACGTGATGGTGAAGATAGATTAGGTAGATTAGGTCAGTAATAGTGGTTTGAAGAGGAAAATATCTTCCAGTTAAGATAAAAAAGTGACAGAGGGAAAGATGTGGGCATCAAATGGATACTTGAAACAAACTTGATATTGAATCAAATATTAGAATTTCAAGTAATATAAATCAAGTTTAATGGAGGGAATATTGATAATGACATTGAGAGATAGGTAAAGAAATTTTATGAAAATACCAAGTATATCTATGGTGAAAGTGAAGATGTAATCTCTTTAAAAGCTAACAATAAATATTTTTTGATCTCATTAGTTGAAATAGATGAAGTATTTATGTTAAATCATAAAGGAATTTATATTTCAGCCTTATATCAATTGGAGATAAAGTTTTCAAGTCTATGTACATAATTTAATTCATTTTCAAGGAATATTAATTCTAAAAGATGATGGTCAAGGATTCAAGAGATGACCAGAAGGTGTTGGTTGATCGTACCACGATTCACTGTTTTTTTCCACCCTTACACCATTGTTTTAAACTAGTTTTGTAATGAATATTAAAAATATAATAATAAATATCACTTTATGTTTGAATCATTTAATTAATTTTAATCAAAATTATAATGGGAAATGTTACTTGTTTTTATTATTTCAATGTAGGTGGAGGTGATTTGGAGGGCCCTTGATGATGTAGAAGAAAAATGGGCCAAAATTGCATGGATCCATGGACATCTGTCCACTATTTTGCATAGTATAAGAAATACGTGCATCCAAATGGGCTACATTTTTTGGGCATGTCCAAAATTTAATAGGCTACATTTCATATTAAGGAACTCAATCCTGATTCGGCTTCTATGAGGCCCATTCAAACTGATCTGTCCAAGCAACCAAATTCGGACCAAGTCAAATGCGGTGTTCTGTATTGTATCAATATATTGAGTTGTAGTTGTCCAAACGGTGCCAAAAATTCAGTGGAGATAGTCAAGAGGTATGGATACAAATTTTCTATTTTCTCCAAAGCGAGATAAGACTGTATGAAGGACGAAACGTGTGGTGCAAGTAGATTGATGAAATCTGTGTGCCTAAAACCACCTTCTAATTTTCCTATAAAAGGGCAGCAAGGAAACCTCATTTGTAAGTTCGGAGAATGAGTGAAGTGCTGCCAATTTGGATTCCTAGAGGAGTCTCCTAATAAACTTAGAGGTTCTGGAGGCCCCTATCCTCATATGGGAATCAAGGATGAAGAAGGAGTTCCACCCGAGCTTCCTCCTCCTCCCGATGTCGAGCTAAAAGTTGGATGTTCGTTGTGAGGGATCTACACACATGTAAAGGGAGTTATGATGCAGAAAATAGCTACTGGTTTGGAGTAATTTGGGTGTTTAAACATTTAATTCCTTTTATTTTATTTTATTTCAGATTTTAATGCTTGATTTGATGCATGTGAGTGTTATGCTCTTAATTTCTCACCGATCGGTGTGAGGTTTTGAGTGCGTGACTTGTGTTGTTCTGATTGGACATCACAAGAATCCTTTTAATACCCACCTTACTAATATTTCAATCTATTTTGGAAGCTCTTATTCTATTCATAAGTACTGGACCTTGACAATACGATTGTTATGTCAAGGTTTGGGTCCTTAAAGCATTGAAATAAAAGCATAGGAATTAATCAGGATTCCAATTAACTCCAACCAAATAATGACTCTAAACCTAAGATGAATCTCTATGAACAATGCACTTGATATGTGTGTAGTAAAATCTCATCGAACCTTTTATCTCATATTTTTCAAAATCCACTAGGTCACTCAACTTTTAAGCTATTTCAACTAAGTCATTGTTTTAAACTCTTTTCAAAACCACCCCCTCTCTTAGTCATTTTTATTAAAAATACACACTCTAAACCCACCAAAACTCCCTGATAGATGACCTAGGGTCTACCCTAGACAATAAAAAAACCTTAAAAACATAATCAATTTGACGTGTCACGACAACGCGGTCAAATTTTTGCACCGTTTCCGGGGAGCGCTTTGGTTTTTTTGCGTGTTTTTGATAAAAGTTTTTGTAATTTTTGTGAATATTTGTTTGTTTTATATTCTACCTTTTCATTATGTTTAAATTTATTTATTGTGTTGGTTCTATGTATGACGCGTTCTAATCTGGGATACTTACAAACTTTTGAACCCAAACCAGAGAGGATCCTACATCAACGAAACCAAGACATACAAGACCACACTTTGAAGGAAGAGACATCACATCTTAAAATTCTTCTTGATCCTTCTTCTTCTTCTTCTGAAACCAAAGTTAAAACTGAACATAACTTTTATAACATGGCTGAAAATAATAAAAAAATGAAATAACTAACCTCACCTGATGTTGATATCTGACCCACTTACATTCAATTACAAGGTGATGCACCCAATTTTGAACTAAAATCTGGTTTAATTCATTTATTACCAAGATTTCATGGACTGCCTAGAGAAGATCCATATAAGAATTTAAAAGAATTTCATACTATGTGTTCAAAATTAAAACCTGCTAATGTGGATGAAGAACAAGTAAAACTTAGGACATTTCCATTTTCATTAGAAGACACGGCTAAAGATTGGTTGTATTATGTTAATTCACCTATTAGAGGTTGGGTGGACATGAAACGACTTTTTATTGAAAAATACTTCCCAGTCACTCGAACTGCAACAATAAGGAAAGAAATATGTGGGATAAGACAATCTCAAGGAGAAACCCTTCATGAATATTGGGAATGCTTTAAAAGATTATGTTCATGTTTTCCACACCACAAAATAAGCGATCAAATTTTAATACAATATTTTTATGAAGGTCTAATTCCAATAGATCGTAACATGATTTTTGTTGCTGCAGGTGGTGCACTAGTGGATAAAACCCCAATCGCTACAAGTACCATAATTGAGACCATGGCATAGAACACTCAAAAATTTAGTTCAAGGTCCAGTGTACCCATTCGAGGTGTCCATGAGGTAAAAAATACTGAATTCGATAAGAAGGTGGACACAAAGTTTGAAGAGGTGAGTACCATTCTACGACAACTTGCACTTTCCCAAGGGAAATTCCAATCTCCTCCTCCCATACATTGTGGTATATGCTCTTCCGATACCCACTATTCTAACCAATTCCCCCAATTAAGAGAAACTTCTGAGAGTTGTAAGGCAATATTCCCAGGACGACCCTATAACCAACCCATTAGGCAAGAACCTTACTATCCATCCAACCCTTAGTGGAAAGGCAACCAAGCCTATAGGAAAGGGGGGGTATTCAAACCAGCCTCATCAACCATGGAACCAACAAAGGCAAAGTAGTCATCAACCACCACCACCCAGAATTTTTCAACCACCCCAAAGGCCTTTCCAACAACCCCCTCCAAAAACTGAACCTAGCCTAGAAGATATGATGAAACAAATGGCTGCCAATAATCACCAATTCCAACAAACCACTCAAGAAGCCATACAAGACCTCAAAACCCAATTAGGGAAACTAGATAACTCATTTGGTGAAATCCAAAGCCAATGGTCTGGTAAACTACCCTCTCGACCGCTTGTCAACCCTAGGGATAAGGGAAATGTTAGTTCCATCACCCTTTGGAGTGGAAATCAACTTAAAAGCCAAATGAACCCTCCATTAGATTCATCCTCTCCTAAGGGAATCACCATCCCAACCACTGAAAAAGGTTCAAATGAGATAGAACCTTATCTTGAGAGAAGTCCTACCAAAGGAAAGAGTGCGTCTATTGATGAGTTACCAAGCCCAAGAATTCCTCTTCCGTTTCCCCAAAGGGACACCCAACCAAGGAAACAAAAGGAAACTGAACTTGATAAATAAATCTTGGAGACTTTCAAAAAAGTGAAGGTTAACATTCTATTGATTGATGATGTCAAGAAAATTCTGAGATATGCCAAGTTTCTGAAGGAGATGTGTACCCACCAAAGGCAACTTAAAGGTGATGAGAAGGCGAGCCTGGGGAGGAACATCTCAGCATTGATACAGCCATCACTTCCACCAAGTGCATCGATCCTCGAATATTCTCGATTCCGTGCACCATAGGGGAGTATTATTTCTCCAATGCTATGCTTGATTTGGGTGCTTCTATTAATGTTATGCCTCACTCCATATACTCTTCTTTGCAGGTCGGTGAACTAAATCCCACAAGAATAGTTTTTCAACTAGAAAATCAGAGTACAACACACCCTTTTGGTGTGATAGAGGATGTTCTAGTGAGGGTTCAAAATTTAATATTTCATGCTGATTTTTATGTGCTAAAAATGGAAGATGTTAGGATGAATGGACAAGCCCAAATTATATTGGGGAGACCTTTCTTAAAAACCACCAAAGCTATAATTAATGTCCATAATGGTATATTATCTATGGAATTTGGTGGGGACATAGTCCAATTTAGCATCCTTGATGCCAGGAAGCACCCCTCAGAAGAACATTCCCCTCTCTAGGTAAATTCAATTGATGTACTCCCTTCCCCTAAAATCACTTCATTTGTTTCCCCTGATCCCCTTTCTGAATGTTCCTCTTTGATTGAAATTCTTGGTAATGAGTCATGTGTTGATTGTTGTAGTGGTCTAGAAAAGTGTCATGCATGTTTATTAATTGATAATTTCTTGAACACGGAGGATCACATGATCATCGATGATACTGCTACGCTTGTAAAAGATAATTCCTCATCTGAGGATGATACCATTGAGCAGTTATATGAGATTAGTGACCTCTCACTTTCACAAACACTCCCATAAATCCAAAATCTACCTTAATTGGAACTAAAGAAACTGCCTCAAGATTTAAAATATTCATATCTTGAGAATGGAAACAAGTTTCCCATCATCATTTCTAGTACACTCCCTCCTGATCATAAATTGCGTCTACTTGAACTTTTGAGGGAGCATAAACAAGTATTGGGATGGACACTTGCAAACATTCATGGTATTAGCCCATAAATTTGTACACATCATATTTTATTAACTGATGAGGCTAAACCAGTGAGGCAGGCACAACGTTGACTGAACCCAAACCTCTTAGAAGTAGTTAAATAGTAAGTAACAAAATTATTGGCTTCTGGAATCATTTACCCCATCTCTGATAGCCAATGGGTCAGTCTCATTCAAGTAGCTCCTAAAAAAACTGGCCTAACTGTAATTAAAAATGAAAATAATGAATTGGTTCCAAATCGTGTGTAGAATAGATGGCGTGTCTGTATAGATTATCACCGACTAAACCAACACACTAGGAAGGACCATTTCCCCTTTCCATTCATCGACCAATGATAGAGAGGCTAACAGGGAAGTCCCATTACTGTTTTCTTGATGGGTATTCTGGATAATTTCAGTTCCATATTTCCCTCGAGGATCAGGAAAAGACAACTTTCACTTGCCCCTTTGGCACATTTTCCTATAGAAGGATGCCATTTGGCCTGTGCAATGCTCCAGGTGCATTCCAGCGATGTATGGTTAGTATTTTTTCGGATTACCTGGAGGATTGCATGGAAGTTTTCATGGATGATTTTACTGTTTATGGATCCTCTTTTGATGAATGTTTAAGTAGTCTTGGTTCCGTCTTAAGTCGCTGTATTGAAAAGAATCTTGTATTAAATTATGAGAAATACCATTTCATGGTGCGACAAGGTATTGTTTTGGGGCATGTCATTTCTGGGGATGGTATCAAAGTAGATAAATCAAATGTGGATGTCATTTCTTCCCTACAATTCCCTAAAAATGTACGTGATGTGCGGTCTTTCCTAGGTCATGCGGGATTTTACCTTCGTTTCATTCATGATGTTAGTAAGATTGCACTTCCCCTCCCCCTCTTACTCCAAAAAGAATTTTTTTTTTGTTTTTGACAAAGAATGTGAAGAAGATTTTAATAAATTAAAATGGAGTCTCACATCACCCCTGATAATCCAACCACCTCGGTGGGATTTACCATTTGAGCTCATATGTGACGCCTCTAACTATGCAGTTGGGGAATTCTTATAAAAAAGGGTCGATCGAGCACCACATGTCATTGCCTATGCCTCACGTACTTTGGACCCTACCCAAGAAAACTACACCACCACTAAAAAAGAATTTCTTTCCATTGTGTTTGGCTTGGATAAATTCAGGTCATACCTTTTAGGTTCCAAAGTCATTGTGTTCTCAGACCATGCAGCCCTCTAGTATCTCCTAAAGAAACCAGAAGTTAAACCACGTCTCATTCGTTGGATGCTCCTCCTTCAGGAATTCAATCTAGAAATTAGAGATAAGAAAGGAGTAGAGAATGTGGTGACGGACCATATCTATAGGATCCCCCCATCCTCGGACATTGTCTCATCCCCCTGTATTCCAATTAATGACATGTTTCCAGATGAGAAATTATACAAAGTGAAAGATGTTATTCCCTGGTATGCTAAAATTGTAAATTATTTGGTAGCATCTTGCATTCCGACTGATTTCAACAAAAACCAATCTAGTCGTCTAAAACTTGAGTCTCGTTGGTATATTTGGGATGACCCCTACCTTTGGCGCACATGTAGCAATCAGGTCCTTAGGCGTTGTGTTCCTGATAGCGAGTTTCAGTCTGTCCTTAGATTTTGCCACACTCTTGCTTGTGGGGGATACTTTGGTCCCCAATGGACTGCTCACAATGTTCTTGATTCTGGTCTCTTTTGGCCAACCCTTTTTCAGGATGCCCATGAATTTTTTAAATCTTTTCCTCATTGTCAAAGAATAGGGAATGTCTCTAAAAGGAATAAAATGCCACAACAACCCTTGCTCTTTCATGACATTTTTGATGTTTGGGGCATTAACTTTATGGGGCCATTTACCAATTCTTTTGGAAACTTGTAAATTCTTTTGGTCGTTGATTATATATCAAAATGGGTAGAGGCACGGGCCACAAGGACAGATTATTCCAAAACAGTTGTAGAATTTTTGAGAACTCATATCTTTTGTAGGTTGGGATTACCTAGGTTCATCATCAGTGACCAAGGTTCTCATTTTTGCAACAGAACAATGAAATAACTTTTGCATCAGTATGGGGTTGGCCATCGAGTATCTACTGCATATCACCCACAGATAAATGGTCAAGCCGTGGTGTCAAATTGAGAGGTAAAACAAATTCTTGAAAAAATGGTCCAACCCAACAGGAAAGATTAGAGTCTTAGACTCGATGATTCATTATGGGCTTACCGTACTGCTTTTAAAACTCCTATTGGAATGTCACCTTATAGGCCTGTTTATGGAAAGAGTTGTCACCTCCCGGTTGAGATTGAGTACCGAGACTACTGGGCCATCAAACAATGCAATTCCAATCATTCTGTTGCAGGTGCTCAAAGGAAGTTGCAGATTCCGGAGCTAGAGGAAATGAGAATAGATGCATATGAAAACTCCAGGATTTATAAGGAGAGAACCAAGGCTTCCCATGACCGTCTTATCCTTCATTGTCAGTTCCATATTGAGAAAAAGTTCCTCCTCTATAATGCAAGGCTGAAATTGCATCCCGGTAAGCTTCGTTCCAGCTGGTTTGGACCATACATTTTAACTAATGTCTCTCTATTTGGTGTTGTTCAGGTTCAAAATGAAGAAACCAAGCAAACATTCACTGTCAATGGGCAGCGGCTGAAGCACTCTCATGAACCCATTCTGGAGTCCCCGATAGAGGAACTCCAAGTTGAAGAAGAAAACTATGAATGACATCCACCAGGTTTTATCCTTACTTCCCACATTCTCTTTTACTACAGTGAGGACATTGCATACTCTAGGTGTGGGGGGTGGATACATTCCTGGGTTAGTTAGGAATTTTCATCGTTTTCTCCTTTTTTTTTCTTTTTGGCTTTCTTTATGGTATTTTCATTTTTCCCGATCAACAATTTTGAAGTTCCATGATTTGGCGACCATAAAATGGGGAAAGTAAAAATACCATAACGAAGGCTAAAAAGAATTTGTGTATGATTTTACCATCAAGGAGTGATTTTTTTAGTGAATTGGTTTTATGTCAATGATATAAATGGTTATATCACTGTGAAAAATTTGAGATGATTGATGCCCCTTGTGTGAGTAGTTTTGGGAAAACTGTGTCACTAATATCTCCATACATTTTTGCACCAAACCACAAAGTGTGAATATTTCTTACTTAATATAAGGTAAATATATGTTGGGTTAATATTTTTCATCTTGAAATGATATTTCCATACGTTCGTTCCTTATCCGATCTGTTTCATTACTGTACCAGATTGACCTATGCGTGTGTGCCTAATGTCCGACTATTGTATGCCCTCAAAAGAAAATTGGTTGTGTCTTGGGAAGGTTAAAAACCACTCCTCCTCAACCTTTTATCTTGTTATAACTATTGCAATTAGTGTCGTGAGGAGATCAAACAAGGGTTGAGAGATGAGTGTGAGATTTGTTCCAAATGAAAATTCAAAAAAAATATATATAATAAATTAGGGGAGTGATTAAATGTGCAACATATGGTGATATATAGATTGGGAGATTATGGTTTGACTTCTAGGAATTCTTAAATGAGTGGGTCTTGAAATATGATTGCAAAGGATGTAGGACATTTTTAGTGGAAAATCATTTAAATCTGAATAACGTTAAAATAATCTATATTTATTTGCTAGAAAGTAGAAAGAATATCATGGAATGGTTTTCAAACACACACATGGAGAGTTAGTATAATGGTTGACCTTTGAATTCCTTTCTCATGTTGGTGTCATAAATCTCTTTGAATTTTATTGTGATATGATTTATGAGACATATTTTTCCATTTTCACTGGGAAGAACTCCTTGGTGTGGTTCGTGCATTGATTAAATTACATTAAATAAAATTTCCTCAAATATTAAATCTTCATTATGTTGGAAATATATATGTATATGAATCATTTTATTTGGATATGTGATTTTTCCCAGGAGTGCAAATGATTAGGTGTGGGGGTGTGATCGTACCACAATTCACTGTTTTATTCCACCCTTACACCGTTGTTTTAAACTAGTTTTGTAATGAATATTAAAAATATAATAATAATTTTCACTTTATGTTTGAATAATTTAATTAATATTAATCAACATTATAATGGGGAATGTTACTTGTTTTTATTATTTCAATGTAGGTGGAGGTGATTTGGAGGGCCCTTGATGAAGTGGAAGAAAAATGGGCCAAAATTGCATGGATCAATGGACATCTGTCCACTGTTGTGCATAGTAAAAGAAATACGTGAATCCAAATGGGCTGCAATTTTGTGGTCCTGTAAAAAAATTAATAGGCTACATTTCATATTAAGGAACTCAATCCTGATTCAGCTTCTATGGGGCCCATTAAAACTGATCTATCCAAGCCACCGAATTCGGACAAAGTCAAATGCGGAGTTATGTATTGTATCAATATCTTGAGTTGTAGTTGTCCAAACTGTTGTACCTCTCGTACCTCTCGTGGTTTAATTTTTATGATCACAATCACTGTCTTATTTATCTAATCTTGTTTTAAGTGTTTTTGTTGATAGGCAAAAGGTTGCCAAGGAATTGGGCCAAGAAGGACTGAAAGTGGACAGATTTTCAGTCCACCGGCCAACCGGTGGATGACCACCGGCCAGCCGATGGTGCCTGGGCAGAAGGCATCCCTCTGTCCAGACCACCGGCCAACCGGTGTCCCATCACCGGCGAGCCGGTGGAACCCAGACAAATAGTGATAGCTACTGTCTCAGCACCGGCCAACCGGTGGCCTCCTCACCGGCCAGCCGGTGGTGCCTGAGCCCGAGCCCTCTCCCTTTTCCAAAGCACCGGCCAACCAGTGGCCAAGCACCGGTCAGCCGGTGGAGCCAGTCAAACTAGCCATTGGGCTTTGACCAGACTTGTCCACTTGCCTCCCAACGGCTCCGAAGGCCTCTCCAACGGCTCCCAAGACCCCCAAAGGCCATTTGAGGGTTCCCCCTCTATAAATAAAGGACTAGGAAGCCCCGGAAACGTAAGGAAGCCCACGAGAACATTTTTGATCATTTGGCGAACCTCCGGCACATTCCTCCAAGGAACCCCCACTTTCTCCATCTCACTTCCACATCCAAGGAGCACCACCATAGAAGCTTGGGATCGCTCTTCATCAACTTCATCAATCCATTGGCGCCCAAGACTTCTCCCATTACGGTTTTTCTTGTTTTATCTTTTTGAGCTTAATTTGGGTTTGTGCCTACAAACCCCTCTTTCTCTCATCTTCGTTTGTTTGGGTTTTCACACCACCTTCAAGGTGTGAAGAGGTTAGTCAAGCCTTCCCTTTAAAAGGATTGAGTCATAGGTGAACTAGCCTTCACCTGTAAGAAGGCTAGTGGGTTCTTGCTTAACCATTAAAAGCAAGTGGGTTCTTGCTCAACCATTAAAAGCAAGCTGTAATAGGTTCTAGACTACCTGAAAGGTCTAGTGGGTTTCTTGCTAAAACCATTAAAAAGCAAGCGGTAGTAAATCTCTCAACGGTTGAGTTGGGAGCGGAGACGTAGGCTTGGGTTTAAGCCAAACTCCGTTATCAAGTTTTGTGTCTTGCCTCTTTTATTTCCGCTGTGCTTTCACTTTGATTTTAAATTGTAAATTAATTTTTAAAAGGCAATTCACCCCCCTCTTGCCATCACTCTCCGCCCAACAATTGGTATCAGAGGCAAAATTTGAGTAATACCTTCACCGGTTTCAAATTCAAGATCCTTTGTGATGGCTTCAACCTCTTTCGCCCCCGAAGGCTATTCTTTGGGTCGTGCTCCATTCTTTGATGGAACCGACTACACTTGTTGGAAAACCCGCATGACCACTTTTCTTAGAAGTATAGGTTATCTTATTTATAAAATTGTCATGCATGGTTATTCTCTTTGTTCTCCCGATGAATCCAAATGGACTCAAGCCGATATTAAAAATTTCGAGCTTGATGGCAAAGCCATGAACGCTCTTTATTGCGGCCTTGATCGTAATGAATTCAATCGAGTTCTTACTTGCACCACTTCTCATGAAATTTGGAAGCTTTTGGAAGTGACCCATGAGGGCACTAACAAAGTCAAATACACTAGATTAGATATGTACCGTCAAGATTTTGAGTCTTTTACCATGCATCCATCTGAATCTATTACGGAAATGTTTACATGCTTTACTGATGTTTGCAATGGGAGGAAGTCCCTTGGTGATGATGTGTCTGCAGAAACGATGGTCAAGAAGATCCTTTGGATCCTACCAAGCTCATGGGCACCAAAGGTGACGACAATTCAAGAAGCGAAGAATTTAAAAGAAATGCCGGTCGAAGAGCTCATCGGATCACTTATGACCTACGAGATCACCATGAGGAGGCAAGCTGAAAAGGAAGGCAAACCGATCAAAGTTCCAAAGAACATCGCCTTCAAAGTCCAAAAATAAGTAAGCTCCTCCTCCTCATCTTCTTCCTCTTCAAGCGGCGATTCAGAAATGGAGAATCTTGCCCGCAAAATGCAAAAATTCATGAAGAAGCACAAGAAGAAGAAATCCCGCAAGGCTCAACCCAACGAAAAATCCGAGCCCGAGGTAACATGCTATGGGTGCGGCAAGAAAGGCCATTACAAGCCCGATTGTCCACTCAACAAGAAAAAGGCCAAGCAAAAGGAAAAGAAGAAGGCATTCAAAGCCACATGGAGTGATAGCTCCACATCCTCCTCCTCCTCCTCCTCAAGTGACAACGGTAAAAAATGTCTAATGGCATTTCATGAGGTATCCTCTTCCGACTCCTCATCCTCTAGTTCTTCCAATTATTTTAATCATTTATCTTATGAGGATCTCCAACATGAAAGAGATCAATTGGAGGAAGGTTTTCACAAACTTTCTTCCAAATTTGTTGCTTTAAAAAAGAATTTCAAAAAACTTTCTTCCGAAAAGGAACAACTTCTCAAAGAAAAGGAGGAGTTGTCCCTCAAGGTCCAAAACCTTCCCGATGTCGAGTCTATGGAATCAACAATCAAAGATTTAAGGGAATCTCTTGCCAAGTTCACCCAAGGTGAACAAAATTTGACCAAATTACTAGGTTCCCAATGCATATCTAGAACCACCCAAGGGGTTGTCTATTCCAAGAAAGCTTCCTCTTCCCATGCTCCAACTATTTTTTTAAGGGGGAGCTCCCAATATAAATTTTTCAACTATTGTAAAAAACCCGGGCACTTAATTTAGGAGTGCGATTGCAAAAATGCCCGGTATGGAAGGCCCAAAACTATTTTCTTTAATGATGAATTTCATAGGAGAAGACCCGCCACTAAACAAGTATGGATTGAAAAATCCCTTTTAGCGAGTCTCACCGGACCAAAATTTGTCTCGGTTCTCAAATCCTCTCCCTGGTGATTTGTTGTTTTTATTTAGGGGGAGTTAGGATCGTTTAAGCCTTTTTGCATTTTTATTTCAAAACTTTCAAATTCAAAACTTTCAATTCAAAACTTTCAATTCAAAACTTTCAATTCAAATTTCAAAAATTTCAATTGGTTTAAAATCTCTATCTTGTTTTTCAATTCTTTCCCTCAATCAAGTTTTATGCCCCGTGCTATTTTGATAATCACAAAGGGGGAGAAATTCTTGGTTGATTGGGGGAGAAATCTTTCTCTCATGATTTGCTTTACTTTGTTTTATATTTTAAAGCATGCCTATCATTTCAATCTTTTACATTGCTTGTTTTGGTGATTGTGATCATCAAAATAGGGGGAGATTGTTGTACCTCTCGTACCCCTCGTGGTTTAATTTTCATGATCACAATCACTCTCTTATTTATCTAATCTTGTTTTAAGTGTTTTTGTTGATAGGAAAAAGGTTTCTAAGGAATTGGGCCAAGAAGGACTGAAAGTGGACTGATTTTCAGTCCACCGGCCAACCGGTGGATGACCACCGGCCAGCCGATGGTGCCTGGGCAGAAGGCATCCCTCTGTCCAGACCACCGGCCAACCGGTGTCCCATCACCGGCCAGCTGGTGGAACCCAGACAAATAGTGATAGCTACTGTCTCAGCACCGACCAACCGGTGGCCTCCTCACCGGCCAGCCGGTGGTGCCTGAGCCCGAGCCCTCTCCCTTTTCCAAAGCACCGGCCAACCGGTGGCCAAGCACCGGTCAGCCGGTGGAGGCAGTCAAACTAGCCGTTGGGCTTTGACCAGACTTGTCCACTTGCCTCCCAACGGCTCCGAAGGCCTATCCAACGGCTCCGAAGACCCCCAAAGGCCATTTGAGGGTTCCCCCTCTATAAATAAAGGACTAGGAAGCCCCGGAAACGTAAGGAAGCCCACGGGAACATTTTTGATCATTTGGCGAACCTCCGGCGCATTCCTCCAAGGAACCCCCACTTGCTCCATCTCACTTCCACATCCAAGGAGCACCACCATAGAAGCTTGGGAGCGCTCTTCATCAACTTCATCAATCCATTGGCGCCCAAGACTTCTCCCATTACAGTTTTTCTTGTTTTATCTTTTTGAGCTTAATTTGGGTTTGTGCCTACAAACCCCTCTTTCTCTCATCTTCGCTTGTTTGGGTTTTCACACCACCTTCAAGGTGTGAAGAGGTTAGTCAAGCCTTCCCTTTAAAAGGCTTGAGTCATAGGTGAGCTAGCCTTCACCTGTAAGAAGGCTAGTGGGTTCTTGCTTAACCATTAAAAGCAAGTGGGTTCTTGCTCAACCATTAAAAGCAAGCTGTAATAGGTTCTAGACTACCTGAAAAGTCTAGTGGGTTTCTTGCTAAAACCATTAAAAAGAAAGCGGTAGTAAATCTCTCAACGGTTGAGTTGGGAGCGGAGACGTAGGCTTGGGTTTAAGCCGAACTCCATTATCAAGTTTTGTGTCTTGCCTCTTTTATTTCCGCTGCACTTTCACTTTGATTTTAAATTGTAAATTAATTTTTAAAAGGAAATTCACCCCCCCCCCCTCTTGCCATCACTCTCCGCGGCTCCGAAGACCCCCAAAGGCCATTTGAGGGTTCCCCCTCTATAAATAAAGGACTAGGAAGCCCCAGAAACGTAAGGAAGCCCACGGGAACATTTTTGATCATTTGGCGAACCTCCGGCGCATTCTTCCAAGGAACCCCCACTTGCTCCATCTTACTTCCACATCCAAGGAGAACCACCATAGAAGCTTGGGAGCGCTCTTTATCAACATCATCAATCCATTGGCGCCCAAGACTTCTCCCATTACGGTTTTTCTTGTTTTATCTTTTTGAGATTAATTTGGGTTTGTGCCTACAAACCCCTCTTTCTCTCATCTTCGCTTGTTTGGGTTTTCACACCACCTTCAAGGTGTGAAGAGGTTAGTCAAGCCTTCCCTTTAAAAGGATTGAGTCATAGGTGAGCTAGCCTTCACCTGTAAGAAGGCTAGTGGGTTCTTGCTTAACCATTAAAAGCAAGTGGGTTCTTGCTCAACCATTAAAATCAAGCTGTAATAGGTTCTAGACTACCTGAAAAGTCTAGTGGGTTTCTTGCTAAAACCATTAAAAAGCAAGCGGTAGTAAATCTCTCAATGGTTGAGTTGGGAGCGGAGACGTAGGCCTGGGTTTAAGCCGAACTCCGTTATCAAGTTTTGTGTCTTGCCTCTTTTATTTCCGCTGCACTTTCACTTTGATTTTAAATTGTAAATTAATTTTTAAAAGGCAATTCACCCCCCCCTCTCGCCATCACTCTCCGCCCAACACAAACGGCTCCAAACATTCAGTGGAGATAGTAAAGAGGTATGGATACAATGTTTCTATTTTCTCTAAAGTGAGATAAGAGTGTATGAAGGATGAAACACGTGGTTCAATTGGATTGATGAGATCTGTGTGCCTAAAACCACCTTCCAATTTTCCTCTAAAAGAGAACCAAGGAAACCTCATTTGTAAGTTCGGCCAAGGAGTGAAGTGCTGCCAATTTGGAGTCCTAGAGGAGTCTCTTAATCTCCTTGGAGGTTTTGGAGGCCCCTATCCTTATAGGGGAATCAAGGATGAAGAAGGAGTTCCACCTGAGCTTCCTCCTCCTCCCGATGTCGAGCTAAAAGTTGGGTGTTCGTTGTAAGGGAGCTACACACATGTCAAGGGAGTTCCAATGCATAAACTAGCTACTGGTTTGGAGTAATTGGGGTGTTTAAACATTTAATTCCATGTATCTTATTTTATTTCAGATTTGAATGCTTGATTTGATGCATGTGAGTGTTATGCTCTTAATTTCTAACCGATCAGTGTGAGGTTTTGAGTGTGTGACTTGTGTTGTTCCGATTGGACATCACAAGAATTCTTTTTATACCCACCTTATTGAAATTTCAATCTGATTTGGAAGATCTTATTCTATGCATAAGTACTAGACCTTGACAATACAATTGTTACGTCAAGGTTTGGGTCCTTAAAGCATTGAAATAAAAGCTTAAGAATTAATCGGGATTCCAATTAACTCCAACCAAAGAATTACTCTAAACCTAAGATGAATCTCTATGAACAATGAACTTGATATGTGTGTAGTGAAATCACATCGACCCTTTTATCTCATATTTTTCAAAATCCACCAGCTCACTCAACTTTTAAGCTATTTCAACTAAGTCATTGTTTTAAACTCTTTTCAAAAACCACCCCCTCTCTTAGTCATTTCTATTAAAAATACATACTCTAAACCTGCCAACTCTCCTTGAGATATGAACAAGGGTCTACCCTATAATATAAATAAACCTTAAAAACATAATCAATTTGACATTTCACGACAACGCGGTCATTGATAAATTTTATTAAGATAATGGCAGTTCCAAGTATTTTTGATTATGAGAAAATACTTTTTCAAAACATGTATATTATGTTCCTCATGATGATTTAAATAATGTTCTATATAATTATATACATTATAAGGTACATGAACCATTGGATTAAAAATGATACTCATAAATCTTTTTTATCCCTATGGGAGATTGTCAAATCTTGTTATTTATAAGAGTGTGCTATTTTATGACATCTGAAGAAGCTTACTAAATCATTATATTAATATTTTTTCTTTAAGAACATTATGGATATTTGGTTTATTTTGTAGCATGAAAATTGGAAAGTTAATTCTAGTTGTTTATAAAGAGGATGTTTTATCTAGTAATCATGATGATGTGAAGCATAAGAGTTTAAAGTCAACTTGATCTACAAGGCTTGGTGTAGAGGATATTAGAGAATCTCAAGAAGAGGAATCGACCGGATTGCCACATGTTTCTAGAAGTTTAGGGATTATACTATGGTGTCAAAAATATCCTTATCAGTATGAGAAGAAAGTAGGGTTTTCATGAAAATATTCCTCTTAGATTTGTATAAATTCTTAAGTTTCCCATAGGTAATCAAGATCCTTAGGATAAATAAGATAGTGGAGATATGATTTTTTGGAGTCCACAAAGAAGATATATCCCTACACTATACTTTAATTAGTTTACTTTGCTGCTAGAGAGGTTTTTAATTTGGCTATGGTTGCTGAAGAAAGTGATGAGAAAGTTGTTCAAGGTGTAGAACATCAAATATAGAAAGCTTCTCATACTCAAGTTTCTCAGTGAATAAAAGAAAATTTTCTTGATGATTAACAACCTGATAATTATTTTTTCCCAAAAATTGTAAAGGATAGAGGAAAATAATTATTTTAATCAGGCGAGTAATCTTGTTTCTTCTATGAGTGAATTGATAGAGAATGAATCAATTTATTTTGTTGAGAAGTCATTGGAAAAAACTATAAAAGGAATTAATTGGTCACATAAGTTTTTAGAGAGATAACCTCTCATGATGGAGATTATTTGGAAGTTTAGCCTCTTTAATTAGATGAAGTTAGAGAACCCTATTAAAGGGTTGAGACAGTACCCTCAAATTTGAAGTATGATTCTTGTTTTGAAACACATGGTCAATATTTTCCTAAACCGATTATATATGGATTTTATATGTTTAGAGATAAGGTTATAAATATTCAAACAGAACTCGAGAGTTCTAGGAAGGCTATAAAAATATTCAAATTTGAAAGTATTAATAGAACAAATTTTGAATCTCTATATATCCAGTATTAGATTTTAATGTAAAATTCATCCTCTAAGAATGATTTTGATTATTTTAAAAGGGATGTAGCTAACGAGGTTAGAAATATTAAAGGATAAAAAGTTTCCAAATCAGATATTAGTGATTTGAAGAAATATTTTCCTGCTAGTATGAACATTTATTGCTAGTAAGTTTAGTCATAGGGGATCAACCACATATGGTGGAGTAAGTTTTGATGATTTTTTTAGAAGGGTAAAGAATTAATCTAATAACATTTCATCTCTGAATTAAATGATTCAATGTTTTCAGTGTGTTACTGTACCCCTGCACACTCATCTATAAGACCAGAAGGATTTGGTTGAATGATTGACTTTTACAAAATAAAGAGTCAGATTTTTGGTCAAATTTTTTGGAGAAACTATGGATAGATATTTTTAGTCTTATGATACTGTTCATAATTTTCAACAGGTGAATATTATAGAAGTTATGAAGATGAATTAAGAATAAAGTTTATGATTATAGAGTGGGAAGTTCTGATGTATCACAATTTCAAGGATTTAATGGTGGAGATTAAGGATATTCACAAAACCCTTTGAGATTCATTATTTAATGACAAAAAATTTATAAATTAAATTCCCTTTTAAATAAATAAATAAAATTTTGATTTATGTAGTTATATAAAACACATTATTTACTATAGATATTTTGGATGAACATAAAATATATATTTTCTGATTTAAAAAGCAGTAAAAAACATTAAATATTGATAATATATCAATTTTATAGTGACCGTTATGATTACTATATATTAAGGGTGGTGATAAAATCCAATTGAAAAAAATTAAATAAGTGATAACATTGACCTGTTGGTCATACAATATAAAGTACCTTTATCAGATCTTCTAAGGGAGATGACATCAATGGAATTTTACTTTAACAAAACCCAAGATGAGATCCAACAACTAAATCTATATCAAAATAATTTATGTGGGTAGTTCAAGATTATCATTATCACGACCTAAACAATGTTCACTGAATTAACCCAAGTAGGAACTGTCATAACACAACTTACTCTCAGGATTTACCTTGGTGTGATAAGGGGATATGTATCTACAACCAAATGATAGAAATATTTATAATTTATTTTAATTAAATAATGATTATAATTATCACTTTTGATTATTAATTTATTAATGATTATATAATGAGTTTGGTAAAAATTAGATTTTCTATACGAAGAAATGAAAATTATTTTTGTTGGAAATATATAACCTCAATTAAGAAACACTTTTCAAAATTTTAATAATTTTTAAATTATATTATATTTTATTTTAATATTCTTGTTGAATAATATTTAATTAAATATAAATGTTAATATAATATAATAATGTCCAATTTATTTTTTACAAGGGAAATTTTTTTATTAGTATTATAAAAACTATTATTATTTAGAAAATAACGATTGTTTTTGAATGTGAAAATTATAATATTTAGGAAATTAGTTTTATAAAATAAATATTTTTTTTGAAATCATCATGTCAAAATTTTCCAATAATTATTTTATCACAATTTTCCGAGGATATCAAACTCTTAGGTAAAAATTAAATAGATTAAAAATATAAGATCAACATTATGAAATCATAATAGCTTAAAAATGATTTAATAAATACTATAAAAAGTACCGACAACCAAATTTTAACCCTTTAAAATAATTTGTTTCTATGTTATTTTATTATTATTTTTAATCCATTAATTTATCCTCCAAAACACATATTATATTTTAAGGTTTAAAAATCTATTCATTAAGAACATGTCCAACATGCACATCACAAGTGGTATTATTTTTATAATTTAGGTCATTGGACTTATAAAATATCTAAATCCACTAATCTTTGGTAGAACTATGGGATGATTTGTTGTTTGATTATCTTATCATAAAGATTCCAAAACCTATGTTTTGAAATTAATAAATAATTAACCTCTCTTTTTCTATAAATAACCAATAATCCTCTCACTCATCTTCACTAAAAACCCATTGATCAAGAAGTTACTACCTCTATACCTCTCTAAATCCCTCCCAATGTGTTGTCATGCTCTCAATAAGATCCTCTCAATATTTTAAAAGATCTCTATCAAGGTAAGGGATCCTCTCTTCTTCATTTTTATTTTTAGTACTTTATTTGTACTAACCCTTTAAATTTATAAATTTTCATTTTATAATATATTTTAACACATCTATTTTACTATCCTCATTATTCCCATGTAATTTGATAATACATTTCACTCTCATTAATCCCATCTAGGAATCTTTATATACACCCATTATGTGTATAAATTATCCCATGATTTTTTCATACCAAACTCTTTTATTGTGAATACCAATTCCCATTTATAGACAAGGATATTCACCTAAATAGAAATATGTTTCATTTATTTTTTCAATTATATAAATGTTACCCAATCTACTTAATTTTGGGATGAAAAGTGATGAAATATGTTCTTATGTTGTATGATATATGTGGTATAAAAATGCTTACACATGATATTAATGTGATAGGTGGGATTGGAATTATATATTTTTCGAATTCATTGGTTAATGTTTTTATCTCATGATATACCATGTATGGTTCATTTGAGTTTATCATAATAACACTATGTTATTATGTCTTGATGGGTTTCCTTGAATAATTCTTATAATGTTATGTTTTATTTCATTTCCATAGTTGTTATGTTACCTTGATGTTATCATCCAATACCATGCTCAAGTGTTCAAGATTATGATTATAAAATTTCAATTAGATCATGCCATGCATATAGAGTCAATTATATTATATTATATTATACTATACATTGATTATTTACTTTCAATTATTTATAACTCAACCATTTATTATGTATGTCCCCCAATTATCCCATGCAGTAATTGAATATTAATGGATTTTAAGGAAATGTTATTGTATTTTTAAATAATGATATTATATACCTATTTAAAGTTATGGTTGTATGTATCTAATTTTCTAAAGACACAAGGACTCTCAATCATTAAGGTTTGCATTATATGTATCTTTATGTAATAAATCATGAAATAATGTGTATTTAGTTTATGGGTTTTCATAGTGGAATTTGAGGAATGTCTAGTTATTTTTGGGAATTAAGATTAGAAAACATTGGTGAAGACATAGGGATACCAGTAAATATAGGAAAACATCCCAAAATTATGAAAAAATATAGATGAAGTGGTTTCTAAGAAAATACATATCTAGATACTATAAGTTGATGTGGATATAACATAGTTGTACCTAGGATCAATAACACCGAAAAGGGTGCATTGGGTACTGACATGATCATCACTTAGTGTAACTTTTTCCCTTGAAAAACACTTGGTTTTACACTCCAAAGGATATGATTTAGTGAATTCACAAGTTCTTTATGAACTATTTTAGGGGAAACAATAATTATGTAATTATATATTAAGAAATAAAATATTGATAAGATAAATTGAATTCTAAAATTTAATAAATTAAATAATATATTTCAGTTATGATTTATCCCTTAATTGTTCATTGCTTCCCTTTATATGTTTAAAATTTTGAAAATTCTCATTCCTAAATCTATTTGGGATGAAAACAATGACTGGAACTTTATTCAAATAGGGAATGTAAGGCTTATTATACATTGATAAACTAATAATGTCCTATGTATCAATGGTTGTATGCATTATTTCATCTAATAAATGTTTATTATAACTATTCAAACAGAACAACAAAATATGTAAGTAGAGATATCCTTAAAAATAGGAAAATGGGAAAAATATTGCATCCCATGTATATAAATCCTCGTGTTTCTATATTCACAGACTAAACTTTCTAAAGAACCTTGTGATACTTTATTTAGAAGAAGTTAACAATATTCTATGTAAGTATTGGGTTTCATTGTATAGAGCCAACAAAAAATTCCAAGAGAATGAAATCACTCTCTGTATCATAGATCACCCTTTGATCATATATAAATGAAATAAATAAGATTGGTATTTTTTGGTATCATCATCTCAAAGATGGATATTATTTCTTTATGATCAAGTGTATATAGGTCAAATTATTTTGACCAAGGAAAATGTCATCCATGAGGACATTGCCATTCCCTGAGAAATATTATAGTTTGTTTTCTGAATAAATTCATGGCCTTCCTATGAGTCATGAGGTTGAGTTATCAATTCAGATCATACCCAGATCTTTTCAAATATCTAATAATTATTATATAATGACCATTATTAGACTTTAAGATCTAAATACAAAACTATAGGATAATATTGATAAAGGTTTTATATTCCCATGTTATTCACTGCGGGGTGCACCAATCATTTTCTTCATGAAAAAATATGGGTCAAGGAACCTTTTTATTGATTATTGTGATTCAAAAAGGTCATGATAAAGAACATGTAATCTTTACCACGTATTTTTTACTTTTTTGATCAACTATGTGGATCCCACTAATTCTATATGTTGTTTCATCAGTCATGATATTATCAAGTAAAGGTCAAGAGGTAGGATATCCCCAAGAATAGTTTTTATATATTACATGAGCACTATGAGTTCATAGTGATTCCATTTGGACCCAATAATTCTCCAACTATCTTCATGAACTTAATGAATATATTCATTAGGGATTACCTTGATAAAATTTTTTGTAGTATTTATAGAAGATATTCTTATCCAATTCAAAAGAAATAAAGAACATGAGTAACATTTGAATGTTGGACTGAAGACCTTGTGAAAGGAAACTTTATATGTAAATTATTGTTAGTTTGAGTTTTTGATGGATCAAGTAACAACCCTAAGGAATTTTATAACAAAAAATTGGATATATGTGGATTATTTGAAAATATAAGAAATTTAAGGATAGCCCAAACCAACATCTATGAAAGAGATCCATAGTTTCCTTAGACTACACGGGTACTATTTTCAATTTTAAGAAAATTATCATGATTTTAAATCCCTATAAAATAGACAACTTAGAAGGCATTGAATTTTCTATAAAATGATGAATGTGAAGATATATTTAAATAGTTAAATAAGAGTCTAATAACTACACCTATACTCACATTACCCACTAGTTGGGAAGGATTAATGATATGCAACGATGCTTCTAAAAAGGACTTGGGTTGTGTACTCATTAGAGATGAAAAAGTGACACCCTATACCACACACCAATTAAATATACATGAGTAGAAATACCCAAGTCATGATATTTAATTGGATGTAGTAATCTCCACATTTAAGATTTGGGGGCATTATCTCTATGGGGAAAAGTGTGTCCTATATACAGATAATAAAATTATAAAGTATATATTCAAATAAAGGATTTGAATATTCATAAATAATGTGTCTATATTTGATAATGTATTATTATTATCCAATACATTACCATCCTGGGAAGGAGAAAAAAGTGGTGAATGATCTGAGTATAAAGGATCCCACAAATTATTCCCGATGAGTATAGAAAGGGATCCAATATTCATGAATATGAAAAGGATGGATATGAGAATAATAAAAGTATATTAATCATACTTTTATCAAATAATTTATAAACTATCCATTATTGAGAGGATCAAGGAGGCCCAAATATATTATGAGGAGCTATAGAAAATGGTAAAAATGTCCCAGAGTTTTAATTTGTCAAATATGGATTTATATTGTTTGGAACCAAAATATGTATCCCATGAAAACTATAAATGAATAGGATAATTTAGTATTATAATGATATATTATCCTTCTCTATTTATATAAGAATAAGTATGATGTATAGATATCTAATGAAAAATTTATTGTGGGATAACATGAAGACATAATTTACAGATCTTTTTTCATGATGGATGGTATTCCAAAAAGTCAAGGATGACTGATGATAGTATATTGTTATGATGCCAAAATTTCCAATAAAAATATAAAAATAAGAAATCATAACAATGGATTTAATTATAGGACACCCCATTACATGTAATGGAAATAACACTATCTGGGTTGTAGTTGATCACCATACAATGTCAACACATTTCATTATTTTCAAAGAAAATTTTTATATTAAAAAACTAACCAAGATATATTTAAAGGAACTGGTAATACTACATTGATTTCCACTATCTATTGTATCTAATTGATATTTTAGGTTTACCTTGAGGTAGTGGTAAAATCCTTCAGGAAGTGTTGGATATAGAAATGAGTTTTAGTACTAAATATCAATGAAAGAAGGATGGTTAGTTTTAAAGTACCATTTAATCATTATAGGATATTCTAAGACCATGTTTAATGGATTTACAAGGATGTTGGGATCATCAACCTCCCCTAGGAGAGTTCTTATATAACAATAGTTTCCATTATTTCATTATGATTGCACCTTATGAGGATATCTACGGGAAGAGGTTTCATACTCCAAATAGATAGGATGAAGTTGGAGAGTGGAATCTTATGGGACCTGATAAAATTTAAGAGATTTCAAAGAAGGTTTAATCCATTAAATTTTATATAAATTCTACACAATTTTGATACAAATTCTATCCATATAATCATAAATTAGACCCAAAGTTTGAGTTTGGAGATAAAGTGTTCCATCATATATCACCAAAGAAGAAAGTCATGAGGTTTGGGAAGAATGGAAAACTTAGCCCAAGATAAATTGACCGTTTAAAATCATTCACCACATTGGATTTGTGACCTATCGATTATCAATCCCACTTAACCTATCTCATGTACATGATATGTTTCATAAATCCCTCTTAAGGAATTACATATTATACCCCTCATATGTAATGAATCCAAAGGTGGAATATTTTTGAGAATTATATCTAATATGAGGAGAAAATGGTTTAGATATTATATTGTAGAGATAGAGTTATATAAAATATGACAAATATCTAGGTCAAGGTGCTATGGTGGAACCACAAGTTTCAAGAAGAAACATGTGAATCAGAAGATTTGATGAAAAAGAGGTACCCTAATCAATTTTTGTGTAGGAAATAAAAATTCAAAGGAGGAATTTTTGAAGGAAGGAGGAATATAATATAATGAAATTTTATAAGTGAAATTTCTTTCTAAATGAATACATTCCTTATTAAATAATTTAGATATTAAAAATGCATCCACTACATTGGCTATTTTGGATGATTATAAAATATATCTTATTGAATTTAATATACTTATAAGAATCTTAAACATTTATAATATAGTTTTTGTATAGTGATTGTTATGATTAGTATATATTAAGGGCTATGATAAAATCCAATTGACATAGATGAATGAAATAATGACCATGAATAATAGGATCAAACCTTATGAAGTCCATTTATCAGAGCTTCTGAAGGGGATGGGATTATTAGGATTTTACCTTGTCAAATCCCAAGATGAGACCCAACAACTAAATCTTGAGTGAAACCATTAAAGGGAGAAGTTCAAGCTTATCTTGATCATAATACTAATAATGTTCACTGAACCACCCCAAGGAAAAACTACCATCACACACCATACCATTGGGGTGTACGCTGATGTAATAAGGGGATATACATCTAGACCTAAAAATACTAATTTTATAATTTATTTTAAGGAAATAATTATTATATTTATCCCTTTTTATTATTAATTTATAAATTATTATATAATAACTTTAATAAAAATTAAATTTTAATATGAATAAATTGAAATTGTATTTTTGGGAAATAAATACTCTCAATCTTGAAAATATTTTGATAATTTCAATAATTTTTTAAATAAATTTTATTTTAATAAAATATTCATATTAAAAAATATTTATTTAAATAAAAATGATAATAAAATTGAATGAGGACCAATATAATTTTTATAAGGGCTAGAAATTTTTTCATATCTTAAAAAATATTATTTTTTTAGTAAATAATGATTTTTATTTAAAAGATATAATTATCATTATTAGGAAATTATTTTTGAAAAAAAAAATATTTTTAAAATATGCAGGTTGAAATTAGCCAACGATGATTTTTTTAAAATATTCTAAGATAACTAAATTTTGGGGGCAAATTAAATTTTGTATAATTATACAACATGTATTATGATATCATAATATTAAAATATTGATTAAATAAAATATATAAGGAGTATAGACAGCAAAAATTATGTTTTAGTTTTAAAATAATTTGTTTTTATGTTATTTGATTAATTTAATAATACTTTAATGAATCCTCCAAAACCTGTATCATATTAAAATATTTTAAAATCAATTATTTATGAGCATGAATCGTTTCCATATAAAAAATGGTATAATTTTAATAATTTACATCCTTTGTGTTATAAAATATTTAAACCCACTTCTCTTTGTAAGAAACTGTTGTAAAAAACCATGGTATGTTTTTTTGTTTTGATTATTTTATCTTATAGATCCTAAACCATAAGATAAAAAATTAATAAATAATGCCACTCTTTTTCTCTATAAATACCCACCCACCCTCCCAATCATCCTTATTAAAAATCCATTTAATATAAATTTCATCTCCCTACCCATCTATAAATCCTTCCCATGGTGTTCCCAAGAGCTTTAGAATCTCATTTTAATCTTTTAGAAGCACCCTCTGAAGGTAAGGGATCATATCCAGTTCATTTTCATTAGGAGTACTTTATTTGTATTAAACAATCTGATTTCCAATTTTTCATATTGTAATGTGTTTTTAAACATCCATTTTACTTCCCTTATTATTACTATATAATGATATAATACCTTTCTCTCTCATTAATCTCATCCATGTACCTTTATATACAACTGTTATACTATCAAAATTATCCCATTATTTTCCATGTCCGACATTTGTATTGTGAATAACCATCCCCATTTCTATTAAATGGTGTCACCTATATGGAACTATCCTTCATTTATTGGGGAATTCCAATCATGTAACTCACAATCCTTAATCAGGGGATTAACAGTGAAGAAATACATTCTAATGTTGTATGATCGATATGGAACACAAATGCATGTACATGATATGGATGTGATGGTTGGACCCAGAATTATATAGCTTTGTAACATATTGGGTAATGTTTTTATCTCAAATAATACCATTTATGGTGTAGTTTAGGTTTTCATAATAACACTATGTTATAATTTCTCAATGGTTATCCTATACTTATTCTTATGATTCCCTGTTTTATGTTATCTCCAAATTCCATATTTTTCCTTGATGTTATCATATTATACCCTACATCAATGTTCAAGATTATTATTTCCAACATTCTATGTAATAATTTCATTCCAATTGAGATAGTTATACCACTTTATATTATGATATGATTTATTTTTCTCTTACTGGGCTCTATATCTCAGCCCTTTATTATGTACATCCCATGGTTGTCTTGTGAAGTATTATAAGATCAATGTATATTAAGGGAATGTTGTGGAGTTTTTAAATATTGTCAATATATCCCCATTTCAATTTATTATTTTATGTATTTAATTACCTAAATAAATCTGGCCTTTCAATATTTTTTGTTTATATTATGTGTATCTTTATGAAATAAATCATGAATTAAGATGTATTATGGATATGGGTTTTTATAACATAACCTATGAATCTTATTCCTCCTAACAAACTATAGACAATCCTTATTCTCTCTCTAAATCATTATTTTTTTATACTTGAGTGAATTTTTACTTTAATATGGTATTATTTATATAAATAAGTTTTTTTATTATTGTATTATACATTTATTTTCTATGTGATGTTATTTTATATTTCTAAGCCTACTTATTTTCAGTATAATCTTAAAATTAGATTATATAACACCAAATTATTGTTTTTTCTAATATTAATGTGTTTTAATCTATTTTTATACTTTCTATTTCTTTTCAAGTGGGGGGGGGGGGAACATTTTTGAAACAACATTTAAAATCATATGATATTTGATTAATAATTAATATGTATTTGTTTTTTGTTTAATAAATAAAAACTATATATCTTTTTATTATGTTTATATGGGTTTTTTGAAAATAAATAGGTTATATTATATAGTATATTGATGTTGATCCAACAATTTCTTATTATAATCTCATTGATATTAAAACTTATAAAAACATTCATTTTTTTACTAATAAAGTAACTTTGAGTATATTTTGTCTTTATATTTATTTGAATTTTTATTCCAATTGTACTTAAATTATAGAAGTTTTAGTTTTGTAATAATGTTCTATTTGAGTGAAAAATTATAATTTAATGTATTCTAGAAATTTCAATGATTCTGGAATTACGATTCAAAAGTGATGTTGTAACCTAACATAGGTATCCAACCATACTTTTAGAACTCCATATTTATGTTGAACATTATGTTTGCGAACCTAAATATTTATGATGAACATCATATTTGGAACATATGATTTGCGTTGAATGTTAGGTTTAGGAACAAAAATTTTGTTAAGGAACCTCACAGTCATGTACATAATGTCTGGTAAGTACCTATCACAAGAAACATAATGTTTGTATCATACTCCATATTATGAAACTCCATATTTAGAATCATCTAAAAACTGGGAACTGTAATTTTATATTAATACACACACATAAAAACCCCACATTGAATAAATCATATATGGGATATTGAATTATGAATTTTTGAGACTTTTATTTTGAGTTTTCAGAAGTAAATATCTTGATAAAGTGATTCAAAGGATGTTCAGAAGATCATCTTAAACAAATTAATTTATTCATATTTCTAAGGGAATCTACAATTTTCATTGGATAATTAAATTTATGTTTTAATCAAACTATGAATTTTGAAGACTATGATTTATCTGGTTACTTTTTTAGATCTCTCTAACAATAATAAAATATGGTTGCTTATTTAATTCTCAATCAAATATATCTTCTATGAAGTGTTGATCGTTTTTTCAAATAATAATTTTTTCTTTGATGAAAATTAAAAATAATAATCTATTTCTAAAAAACATTTCTAGGTCTTCATCATTAAATATGAGATTATTATCTATGTTGTAACTTCTTCTTATTATCTATAAAACAAATTTTTTAGTTTTTTGAAGCTTTTTAGGACTATAATTTGGGGAAATATATGTTATAATCTTATAGTGTATGTTTTTTCCTCTACTAAGAAGTTGTTTTTTTTAAATCTGTGTTATCTATAAATTCTATATGGAAAATCATATATTCATTCTAAAGATAGTTATTTAAAATTAATCATATATTCTAATGAAGAACTCTTTATTTTCTGTTGCATCATTTTCATCTGAATGGTTTGAAAAATAATTTGTCCTACCAAAGTCAATCTATTTTTTAACACTCAGATAATATAATGTTTCAATTGATTATTATTGTACTATTTTAATTCCTTGTAAAATATTTTATATCATGTTTTACATTATTGTATTCAACTGTCAAGATACCCTTGGAAGATGATCTACTAGTGAAATCACCATGTTCACGGAGAGAGTGTCAGTGGAGAGGACTAGGGTACCTATGTGCCCCAAACCACTATAAAAATTCATTATGTTATTTTATTTTATTTTACACTAAATAATATGTTTAAAGGAAAGGGAAAAAAAATATAATTCCATGTTGAAAATGGGGATGGATTTTATATTATTCAAATATTTTTTAAAGAGACACTATTCTCTCACATATCATTTCTTAATATTATTTTGACCAATAGAAATTCAAAACAACCTTTAAAAATCCACTGGAACTAACCAAAACATTTTTAACATGGAAGGGACCACCCAAAAGATCAAAAATATAACATACCTCAAGACGAAATGTGACAACCTCCCCATTATAGAACATTACACTCCCAAAAAGTCACATAGAAGAAGGAAGATCCAAAAATAGATAAGTACATTTTTCCCTCATCAATTATTCATGATCCCAAGTCTCATGATAATCTTATCCATGCCACTATAACACATTTTCTAATAGAATAGACACCCCATGAAGAACTTTCATATGATAATCATTGATCTCCATTGGCTACTCCACAAGTGATATGACTAGCTCCAACTCATCTTCCTCCCAACTTAGAATATAGGAAGGATTAGAATGGTACTTATTGAGCTGAGATACCTGGAAAAAATCATGAATATATATAAATTTATCTAGTATTACTATCTAATAAACTATCAGTCCCATCCACTCAGTGATCTTGAATGATCTAATATATCCTAGAGAAAATATACCCTACCTACCTAGATGATGGTGACCCAACCATGAGAAAAAATTCAAGAATACTATGTCACTAATAGAAAAATCTAAAGGATGGAATTGATGATCTACATAAGATTTATGCCAACTTTGAGCTATAATTAATCATTAAAATATATCCTAGATCCTCAATGATGTCTCCCAAACAAGACTATGTCCCACAAGAGAGGCCTCATGCACTGTTGACAAAAAAAGAGGCGAACTTAGAAAGGGACCATAAAAAGACACAAAAGTATCCATTTTGGTATATGACTGGTAAATTATATTATAAGAAAACTCAACTAGTATTAGATGGATCTCCCAAGATCCTCTAAAATCCAAGCTGTAGGCATGGATTATATCTTATCGAATCTGAATAGAATGCTCCATCTGGATATCCATATTTGGATGATAGCCTATAGTCAACCTTACCTGAGTGTCCATCACCTCTTGGAGACCTTTATAGAAACATTAAGTAAATAAGGGATCCATGATAAATAAAATTGATGATGGAACTCGTTGAACATCATAATTTACTATATACACAACCTACTTAGATCTTCTACCTTGGTGGTGTCCCTAATCTAAATACAATTTTTTAATTTTCCAACCAATCAATCACTACCTAGATTTAATTCATTCCTCAACGTTTATATGGTAATACAACTATGATGTCTATTGATACCTCATCCCATTTCTATATTAGTGCCATAAGAGGATGAAGAAAACTAGAAGGATTTAGGTTATCTACCTTAATCTATTAAAAGGTGTAACAATGGGACACATTATAAGAAATGTTGTGGTTCATACCCAACCAAAATAAATTTCATCTCATGTAAAAATAAATATTCATAGTTACAGGATGAGTGTACAATAAAGAACTATAATAACCATGCATCACTGAATTTCTAATTGATAAAGTGATGGAAAATCAATTCCTAAAATTAATAATTACAAAAAGGGTATATATTATCTAGGAGTGGTCTCCCCTCTATATAAACATTACTTAATTCTTATTAACACATCATCCAACATCATTCCCTAAAGAAGTAACTCAAAGGAATATTATTCTAACTAAACATTAGTTAAAACCATTCTTGAATCATCCTACTATATATCAATATGTAACTGATCAAAACGTCTTATAATATTCCACACTTCTCTCTCTCTTCCAATACAACATAAAAATTGAATTTTCTTCTGAGAGACATAGAAACAACATTCAACTTCCTATGGGTGTATGTGATATAATATTTTAATGTCTATAGGTACTCCAACCATCTTCTCTTCCTATGGTTCAAGTCCTTTTGATAGAATATATAACTTAACCTCTTGTGACCAGAACAAACGGTGAACCTCTACCCAAAAATATAGCGTTTATAACACTTGACATCATTCATATTATTATTGAGTTATAATTAATGAGTGGGATAATTATTTTCATAAATATGAGGCTGATGATAACTTTATTCCACCACATGATCATCTTTGATAAGTATGCATCCCATTCTCAAGATAGAAGCATAAAAATAAACCACATATCTTTTATCGAGTTCTTGTAAGAATATAATAAAAGCCAATTTTAAAAGAAATTTTGAATCCTCAAAAGAGGCATAACACTTTGCACCCCATGATAATTTCACCTTTTTCTTAGTAAGATATGACTACATTGACTCCCACTTCAATAAATCCATTATGAACCACTGATAATATCCAGCTAGGCCTAGGAAGCTCAGTATCTCAAAGTCATTCCATAGTTTTTCCATCATAAGGAAACAACCACAATTTTAGGTTCAACTAAGAGTCTATGTTGTGAAATCAAATCTCCCAATAACTTCCCATCTCAGATCCAAAAATTAAATTTCAATAATATCATACAATGGTGGTGACTAATCAGGATTACCAAAACTAAATTAAGATGGTTCATATAATCTTGAAAGGTTCTAGAATATACAATGATATCATCAATGAATAACACAAAAAGTTATCAAGATACTAGACAAATATATATTCCATAAAATCTATATACACAACAGGAGTGTCAGTTAGGCCAAAATACATCATGATATATTCATACTGGCCATACCTACTCCGAAAAGTGGCCTTCTAGTTATCCAACTCCATAAATCTAAGTTAATGATAACCCATCTAGAGATTATTTTTTAAAAACAATGTATCCAACTTTAAATAATCAAAATATTTATCCACATGGGTAAATGATAATTATTTTTAACTATTACCCTTTTTAAATTTTGATAATCTATGTAGATATGAATATAACAAACAAAGTTAATGGAAAAGAGAATAGGGGATTCCCATGAAAAAACATCAGGATAAACAAATACCATCTCTAATTGTCCATCCAATAGAATCTTAAACTCTTTCAATTCATCAAGTTCTATATGATATGAGGGTTTTGAGATGAGCTATGTACTAGGTACTAGATTAATGAAGAAATATTTCTACCTTTCTGTAGGAGGACAATATATTTTTTTGTTAAATCCAATGGAGAATAACAAACAATCTAGGGAAGATTAGTATGGAAGATATATCATAAAGATTAACTTAATTAGGAAAAAATATATTCATAATCTATAGGTGAGAATGTACTACATGATTAAACCACAGATCCCACTCTCCCCAAACACATGGGAGCTCCAATATATAATAATGGTTGAAACACCCTAATGATAATAATAATATTTTTCTCGATTAGAAACCATCTAGTCCATCCTAATGATAAAATAAAAAATATCAATATTAAGAAATATTGAGTCTTAGACTAGCTTAATGTCAACTATCAAAGGAGAACCAAATGGAAAATGAAACCCCTTTTCCTTCCACTTTCCAAAAGGTGTCACTATATCCAAAACATAGGAAATGAGCTCAATTTTAGGTTTCAAAGAATCCCAAAAAAGGGTAGAAATAAGATAATTTAAGTCACCAGTATCCAAATTTTTTTTATTGAAGATGAAAAAAATGGTACTACTCAATATAGATGGACCCACATAAACTTCTACTGAAATCTCCTCCACTATGTGAAACTACTTCACTCTGGTAGCCTGTGGGTTGAGACCTATTGACTTTAAATATTCTTATTGTTTTGCAGTTCCCATTGGAGTTGATTATACATAACCATATTAAGGAATACATTGATCCTAGAAGAATATCTATAGATGACCTCAATGACCAAATGCACTTTAGTTCTTCAAAGGTGTGGGGTAATACCATTAAGTGTTCTCTATATTTCCATACTAGTAGAAGGTTAAAGTTATACTACTAGTCACTAATTATGGAGTATAAATAACCCACTACTAATAGATACCTTGAACACCTTTATGATTATCATATGACTTCCTCTTTTTCCCATGTGTTCTAATGAAATTACCACTGGGTGGAGTGATAATCCCAAAATATTCAAACTTACCATCCAAATAAATATATACTATCATATATCTATAGACCATTTCATCATAGGTAGTGCGATTCAGTATATAACTCATATGATTGGATATCTACTTTTAAGACTTGCAGGTACCTATAAGCCTTTAAATTACCATTCATAACCACTTAAGAAGCAAAATGAAACAACTTAGCACAATGGTTGGTTTACTCTATCATCAAGTGATCTTTATAATGAAAGGAAATGAACTTTATAGAATTTCACATTTTCATGGATTTCAGGAAGAACAACTAAATGAAAATATTCTTGAAGTATTTCCACTTCATGTCCATATACTGATTTAATTGAATCATTTTATCCCACCACCACAATATATAACCCTATTTCTTAAATATCTCACACATCACCTATAATACTATGCTTTCTCTAGGATGTTAAAGACTGAATATTTTTTTAGAAATTCCTCTACCTTCTATGGTTCATTTATACCCTTAAAATATGGGGTATTCTATTGTAGGAACTCATACACTCGATCCTTTTCTCCACTAGCTACTGATTGATCAACTTTAGCTTGGTTTTGAGAAGGTATCACATTCTAATCCATCTCATGAAGTACCAACACCTCATCCTTGATGATATTTTGACCAATAGGAGGATTCAATTGGGGAAAATTTCCTACCTCATCCTATTGTGTAATTCAATATACATTTCTTAGGGTAATGATTATAAATACCAAAAAATATGTAGACGATCATTAAATGAAAGAATATAAATTTACAATAAAAGGATATACATATAAACTAAGATATAGTTCAAAAGGCAACATAAGAGACATAAAAACTATGATCCCATGATGACTAAAGTCTCATTTTGAAGAGAGAAAGTCAAAATGTTTCTCACAACATACCAAATAACTCCTAATTATCCCTTATCTTATCTACAAAATATCCCCAGACAAGAACACTTGAGGATAAACATCCTTAGATATATAATTGTCACAACTTAACCCAGAAAACCTGTCAAACTTGACTCTAAAGTAGACCATGACAAGACCTGAAGGGAATTTCCAATCCCTTAGGGCTAGATACTAGCAACTAGGAATCCAACAATGGAAATAGGTAATGATTTTCCCAACCTAAAAAATCCACATGACATACATATAGATAAGGAAATCAAGAAAATGAATATATAATAACCAAAAACTAACATATGTAATGATACATCTATGGTAACAAGAAAAAACTAAGGTACATGTCCAAGAAAAAAACCAAAGGTAACCTAAACTATCGATAAATACTCTATATGATATTTAGGAAACATCCAACCATCTCACCCCCATCTACCCACACTTAGCTAACATGAAACCCCACCATTTTTTCAAAATAATATCTACAACCCCAAAATAGATTGTGCAAGGTGTGAGAAAACCAAGCCTAGAAGGATCCCACCCAAGTGTCCTATAAAAATTATCTATTAACAAGTCCCAAGATTATTAATATATAAAAAACATGGAATTATGAATTTTGTTTTAAATTTATATCAAAATAATGATAAAACATTTCAACTTTTCATAATTCTGAAGAATATTCTATATAAAATCTATCAAAGAACATTTCAAATAAACTATTTATCAATGTATGTGTCATTTTAATATCAAATCTATAATGAAATTTAGTCTAAAAAATAAAAACCCAATAGATATCATCCCTCAGACAACATAGGTCTGGTTTAGCAGGGTCTATCAAACCTCAGTAAGCTAGTCAAGATATAATGCACACAAAAAAAGTCTCAATAATAATAGGTCCTTGGGAATAAAAGAAAACCGCATGGAAGAACCCCCTACCATGTCATATAATCATGTTTTTATAACAAAAGGTCATTGGGAATAGAGGAACACCCCATGAGTGAAACCCCTATAGGAAAGGGGCAAGGATCAACACTGAAACCCCCACCTAGGTACCCAAGGCTCCCATGTGTTGTGTATTATAAAATGTTTTAAGCGATCATATAATTTTGGTAAATAGTTTCCAAACAAATATTTTTTCCAAAAAAAATAATTATTTGAAAAAAATCATAAACCATTTCATAGTTCTTTGAAAATATATTTCTTTTACTAAAATAAGAGGATCCCCATATTTTATCAAAATAATTTATTCACCTATATAAATAAGATCAAGATCATTCTTGTAATAATTAAAAAACAATTGAAAACCAAATAACACTTTATTCACCAAATGATTACTTGGAACAAAACCATCTACAAGACACTTGGGTCTAAATGACATGAATAATAGAATCCACACACCAGAATGAAAGTGAACACACATGAAAGGTAGAGGAGTCCCTAAACATCAATTCCAACATATTATAATTGAATTTACATTAATACAAGGTTAAAAGATAAGATAAGAGATGACATACCCCATAACACATCAATTTCACACCCAACCAAGATATAGCCTTAGATATCCAAATATATAGTGGATCTTAGAAAAACCACACAACAAGAACAACCAGACCAGATAGAGGGGACCAATCCACTAAAGGTACAATGAACATATAAAGATATTCCTAAAACCCATTGATTCAAAAACGTAGAATGATAATGAGAAAGGAAATCTTAGAAAAGGACAAAAATAAGTCAATGTAACATTAAAAACTTCCATATAAATATTCCTCAGGTTTCACTCAGCTGGAATAATGCCTTTAAAAAAAATTGGCAGCCAATTTGACTATTCTGAATTTTAAAATAGATGGAGCCATGGTATATTGGAGGTTTACCATACAAGTGGTGGTTTCAATCACATCATACCCTAAACACTGAAACTCCCTCTAAACACACTATGGTATGAAAACCTTATCCATTTGGGTATGGCCACGATCTTCACCACTCCATTGTGGCCTTATTAGCCATGGTGCACTGGGAAAACACTGAAATTCCATACTTAGGACCACACCCTACACTAGGCATAGTGGCTCTTCCCATGGTGTATAGGTTATCCACAAGAGAAAAAAAGCTTGGACCATAGTGTGGTATGTTTCATTTTTTATCCAAAAATTCTGAACACCCTTTAATAATCCCACAACACAAACAAAAAATATCACAATCTCAGAAAGGACCATCCCAACGATCAATAATTGAATATACCACAAGACAAGATGTTACAATTTCACTAGATATAATAATTATTATTTATTTTAATAGAAATTTTTTTATGGTTGAGAAGAAACATGAAAAAATCACTATTTAACAATCGAATAAGAAGCACTAATGGGCCTCTAAAATCACCATGTATGTTTTTCTAATGAGTCAACTGCACTAAATAATCTCTTCAACTTGACTACCATAAAATTAAATTATCAAATATTCATACTCCAATTCATTTCAAAGGATTAATATAGAAATTTTAAATATGTTTAATAAAATTCTGACATGATTAGTTATGAATCAATGAAATTTGAGAAAGATAACATCTTAAAATAATCTAATGTTTTATTTTTTTTTAAATTTTGGACTTTTAATTTTATTTTTGTTATTCCAATCTAATTTAATTATTAATTAATAAAAAATCAACATAAAAATAAAAAAACACTAGTAGGGTAAAAAATTGACCATCGATCTTCAAGTGAATCATTATTTATACTGAGAATATCTAAAAATAAATTGGGAAATCTAGAATAGAATAAAGTATGATAACAAAATATGGAGTAGTATAATAAGTATCACATACCACACATGATTTTAAGGGCCCTAAATAGAGAATTGGTATAGAAATTAACATTTTACAATAAATTATGTTCATGTATTGGGTAAAAAACAACAAGTGAATAAGTTGAACATTGATGTCAATGTTTTTTGAAGTGAAATGCTAAAAATACTAGACATTTTTAACTATTTTTGTCCAATGTATACTATTAAAAGAATTAATTTTTGATTCCCGAATCATATAAAAAATATATAAATAAATTCAAATGTAATTATGTATTTCTACTACAAGAGTTTATTAAATAAATTATAAGGTTACTCTAAAGAAAATGCATAAGATAAAAAAATACGAACCACTTATTTTAAACTAATATAATTGAGTGCTTGATGAAATTAAGGTTTCACATCAAGATTTAAAATAGATAATATAAAAATCGGGGGAATAAATGTGGGAGATAATATTGGGTTAAATTTTCCAGTCTAGTGAAATGGACCTGAACTATATAAACTAGAAAATAATGGAAACCCAAAATAATTGAAACCGTTAGATGGGTCCAAGCATTTGGTTGGGACCAAATGTAAAACCAATGGCCCAAGCCTTGTCATCTTGACTGAGAACTAATCCAGATGATAACAATATGAGACAACCTATAAGATCTATTTTTTTTAATGGATTATAATGAATGATGAAAATATTATAATATATTATTCATATATTAAATAATAGAAAATAATAATCTACAAATATTACCCTAATAATATATTAATATTTAACAAATAAAAAAAACCTATATTTCATAGATAAATGATATTTCACATATTGATATATTTCACACATATTTAATGACACATATATTAATATATTAGAGATATTACATTATAGATAACAATACATTATAGATATTACATACATAACATATAAACACAATCTATTAATGCGATTTAATGAATTATAATATATTAATGAATTGTAATTAATGATAGAAAAATAATATATTTCAAAGATTATATAGATAATTTTTTATTGAAATTGGATAAATAACATGTAACAATGATTATAGAGAGATTAAACATATTGATAAATTACCCACATATAGATTATGTGGTTAATATTTTGTAGATATTACATAGATAATCAATTATAGAGAGTACAAAGATGATCTATTAATGAATTTTAATGAATAAATTGTAATGAGTGATGCAATGATAATGAATGAATTATAATTTTTTACATATAATTAATGAATTATAATTTTTTACTTACAATGAATTAACGATGCACAAATATGTATTGAATTATAATTTTTTATAAATTTAAATGAATGAATGGCAATGAATGATATATAGATAATTAATTATAATTTGTTATAGAGATTAAAAATATTGAATTGTAATAAATGATAGACATATAGTCAATTATAGAGATTACAGAAATAATACATTACAAATGTTGACATAGATAATCGATTAATGAATTTTAATAAATTATACACATATTGATATGTTAAACACAAATTATATAATATATAATAATCTATTACATAAATTACATAAATTACATAGATTATATATATATATATATATATCAGATTATATATTTTTCATATTTTACAAAGATTTTATATTTCACACAAAATACATTGATTGAACACATAAATTATTTTATAGATTACATAGTGATTCAATATTAGAGAGGTTAAACAAACCGAGCATAGGATTCAAAATTTAAAATGATTTCATATTAAAAATATATTGTGAGACAAGATTATAGATTTCATTACAACTTGGAAAATATAAAATATAGATTATTAAACATGTGAATTGTGTGTGTATTACAATACATATATTATAGATTATGAAAAAATTATTTACTATGTTTGTAGACATAAAATTATATTACACATATACATATTCAAGATTTCATAGTATAGAGTATAATACAAATTATGTCATGTGATTGATAATCCAGATTCTTACATACAGTTTCTTATTAATGTGTATATATTATTAATTAATTATTGGTTTTAGAATATAAATGTATTCATTATTTTTTATATTATGAGAATATATTATAAATATTAAACTATTAACAATGGCTATCCCAATATAGTTAAATCCAAATAATATAATCCCAATATACCATGAAACATTTTTAATTTTTATATTATGTAATCATTAACCAAATTTACCATTACATGGGTGTATTAAATGAAATTTTAAACCCTTTTAATAATTATATTTATTATTCTTTTACTACATATTTTTATATTTGTCTCTATTTACTTAATTTTATGAAATTGAACCCAAGATACTTCATAGAACAACAAAACAACCATAATGGATTGAAGGTATCATTGTTGTTTCATTTGTGTGTAATTATATGTGGGATATTATGTATTATATCAAGACATGGCTTTATATAAGAATCAAAATTTTATAATTTAAAGCAATCCAAATTTTGAGCATATTTACACCGCGAACTAAGTGAGAAATCAATCCATTTGTTTTCTCTATCACCCAAGGGTAGCTCAAGATTGATGATAAATATCATTAGGTATTTATGAATATAAAATATATCTCTATAGAGTATATTAAAACTTATTTTTTCATTAATTAATATACATATTAAATATTTTACAATAAAATTTATGATTATAGTTTGATCAAAATCTACCTTTATATAAAAACTTTTTTAATATATAAAAACATTAATAATACAATTATAAAGAATTAATATATAGAAATTTTGGTTATGAATATTTTATAACTAAAAAACAATATAATACTATAATTATTGAATGCAATATTTTAAAAATCAATAAACCACTGTAGGTAAAAATCATTTAGTGTCAGTTTTCAAAACCGCAGCTAAATGTTTCATTTTTATTTTCTTGAGTTGTGATTTTAGAAAACTATAGGTAAATCAGTTTTTTACAGTTTAAAAGTTATTAATTTTATTTTAGTTTTCCTTTTTAAATAAAAATCCAATAAATTAATTAAAATAATAAATAAATATTTATGATAAGATAAAAACTAGACCTTTGAATCAAATAATAATAAATTTTGATTTTTGTGTCCATTTCTGTACCAAATCTTGTCAAATTGAAGCTTATGAAAATATATATAATGATGCATGATAAACATTTTCTTATAATAAATAATAAAATTTTATCTGTATTATAATATATGTTAAATAGAAAACTTCAACATCAAAAAACCATTACTTTTGATTTGGGTCTCCATTTGGTCTCTACAACCTGTAAAATCAGAGCTTACATTGAGCTCTATATCATTTAGATTAGGGGAGACCAAGGCCCTTATTTTTTATTTATCAAAAATAATTTTAAGGAATCCAAAAATAATTTTTTAAATGGGATACCCTTGTTTTTAAACATTTTATAGAATTTTAGTTTTTTTAAGATAATATTCTTTCATTTATTCGGTGGTCTAGGATTTTATTCCATGTGTTTATGTTCATATAGACATGATTAGGTTGTAATTTATTTGGTATTCCATATTTTGGGGATTAGTATTTTTATTATATATATATTTATGTATTTATGTATATTTATTTACAATATATATATATATATATATGTTTATAGATATTTATATCTCTTTAAGTATCTTTATGTATATTTATAAATATTTTTATTTACTTATATATATTATATATTATATATTATTTTTAATTTATTTTTTATTTGTTTATAATTTATAATTTATTATGATTTTTTTGACATAGGGATTCAGAGTGGACTTAACATCGTTAAAAATTGATGAGATAATTTAAAACCATTTACTAAGAGGGAATATTGGGCTGCTCAGATCGGGTATAATGCTGTAAATGTGTGAGTTTTTTGTTTTATTTTTAACATCCCAGGTAATTTTTATATAACACATTTTCATATGTTTATTAGTTAATTATAAAATATTAATTTTTTTAATTAAATAGAAAAATCATTATTTTTAACCAAATTCGATTTTCAAACATTATAATTAAAGGATTAGTTTCAAAATAATTGAATTTTAATTGAAAAAATGATATTTTTTTAATTCATCATGTTAATAATTATCTTAAGATAGAGTTTGTATAATTTTATAAAAAAAATTGATTTTTTGATGAATAGTGAAAATGATTGATTTTTGTGGAAAAATTTATTTTATTTTCTTGTATTTACAAAGTGAAATTATATTTTTTATTGGTTTTATAATTTAATTTGTTTCCATTGATTAAAAAAAATTTTTTAAATTATAAATGAATTTTAAACTTGAATTTAGTATAAATTTTTTTTTATACTTGAAAAGGCATTTTTATGAAAAACCATTTTTCATCGCATTTTCATGTTTAATTTTAAATTAAATTATGCCACTTATATGCTATGAATCTTGAAAAATGAATTCCATACATTGAAAAAGATGGTATAATTTTTTAAATAGGTTATTTATTTTTATTTTTGATCAATATGAATAATAACCTTTGTAAATTTTGTTGACAGGGTTAAGGGTAAATCAAGAAATTAATGTTAAAAATAAAATTATAAGGAAAATAAAATGATCCTAAAACATTCATTAATTTTATTTTATTGTTAAATTTTATCCATAATGATTCAATGCTCATTTATATGGCCTTATTTTTTTATTTTGTTTGTGATTATAACCTTTATAATATTTTATTTAAAGAAGAGTAAGAAACATCATACTCTTGTTTTTAATAACTATAATATTTTTAACATGAGAATAAACAATAGCTATGTTATTTTATAAAGATTATTTTGAAATATAAATTATTTATCTTCATCATGGTTATTTATTTTTAAATTTTATTGAATAAACAATTACCTTAAATTATTACACAACCTAGATGTAGTAATTATTCAATTAATGGAAAAATATAATAAATGATATAAAAAATATTAAATTAGAATACTTTTATATAATTAATGTAAATTTTTTTTATATATAAATATAATTTTTTTTGGATGTATTAAAATATTTTATTCAATTTTATTTTGTTTTATTGATGTTATAAAAGTCAAATTAAATGAATAGTTCTAAAATTGACATTATTGATATTTTTTGGAAATAATAATTTATAAAATGATATAAAATTCAAAAAAATCCCATATTTGGCCGTGCAATTCTAATATGGTTTAGAATATCAACCATGTTATATTTATGGTCCATGTTTATTTGTACTGTAAATATCATTTCCCTCAATGAATAAAAAACATTATTGTTGCGGTACGTGTGAACAAGGTTCATGGGGTTTTTAAACCAAATTAAAAGGGTAAAAATGTGATCCCAACATGCCCATATTTTACTATATGAGACAATATTGAATTATAATAATATTATATTGTAATATTATCAATTTGGTTACATTTTTATATCACAATTAATTTATATTAATTTAATATTTAATTTTTTTTTAAAATTTTCCCTCCCCTATTATATAAAAGGGAACCACTTATTCTCATTTATCCACATTTAATTACCCCATTGGTTCCAAAAATCTATACCCAAACCCATTTATAATATCTCTTCTCACATTCTATATTCATTAGTTTTGTTAGAATATCAATTTTAGAGATATTAAAGTGTTAAGTAAATGGACTTTTCAAAAGAAGAGGAATTATTTTTAACAACATGTTTTTGTTTTATTTCTTCTTCCAATTCTTTAAAATATTATTTCAAAAATGATAAAATCATAAAAAATTTATCTTCCATATACCTATATGTCTTTATTTTAATAGAAAAATCGATATCCATCTCCCCTTCCATCAAATGAGAAACAAAACTATTGTTCGTGTGTATGGCGGACTACCGCCTCACGAAAAAAATAATTCATTCTTTATAACCACCTATTATTGCTGGTTATAATGATATAATTAATGTTTATATATGATATTAATGACATATTTATCATTATTATAAGATAATATATCAAATAATTTCTTATCTTTCCACTCATTAAAAAATGATAACGTCATTTGTGCGTATGTGTTGACTATTTTCTTGGCAAAGTGATGTGATTCTGTTTTCATAGCCACATCACACGGATGGGATATATAAGTATATTTAAATAATTAATAATATATGTATGATATTATTATCATTTTGGAAATATAAAATAATACTTACCTTCTTTCCATAATTATTTTTGAAAATTGTAAATGTTACTGATGCGTACATATGACCTACCATCTCTATGACTGTAACATAAGACACTATTCATAACCATATATAATGGTCCGATTTTAAAATATAATTTATATATAAAAATTGTAATAATTTAATGATTGTTATTTTATATATGATAGAATAATGATCTCTATAACCATATTCAACCTACCGAAGTCATTTGTGACTTATGACTCAAATATTGTGAAAACATCAAATGTAATCATAAATGATTAAGAAATTATTATAACATGGTAATAAGTAATATAAAGGGAACAATAAACATGAAAAATGTTCTCAATAAATTAAATCATTAACATAATTTAATTATTTAGGAATATAAATAACTTACACGATGAGTTATACTGAAGGCAATAGACCTTCTTTCTAAAAATCCTCTTTTAATGTTTCCCTAAAAACTCTCATTTTCTTATATATTTATGTTTTTAAAATTATTTCATTGAAATATTTATATATACATATGTTAATTATAAATTACACATTATCTTTATTTTAACTTTATTTCAATGGTTTTTGAAATTAGTATTTTTACAAAATGTTTTAACAGTCTTTACGAAAACAAAAAAATAAATGTTCTATTTGAAAGTATATAGAGACAAAGAAATTTCCCACTGACATAATAATAATTTTATCTTTAGATTCCTTTAGAAGATATAATTTTTATAAAAATAAAAAACCTAATTACCTATATTATAATTATTTACAAAATTATTTTTAACCTGGAATAGATATATCAATATCGGAATATGATTTCTTATGGGTGAAAATAACATTTATATGATAAAATTTTTTATGTATTATATTATGGGAATTTGAAATGATCTATGAGGATGAGTGTTTCAGTTATAAACTGAGGGTGAGTGAACCTATTATATCTCTACAATGCATCGGGAAAATGTATAAAGTGAACTGATTAGGTTTCTCTTAATAGATTATGGGAATATACTGTGATCATTATTCCAATTTTAACTACAATAGTAATTATATGTGTAACTGTGAGGGTTATTCTATATGTAACCATGAATATAATCCCATTTTTAAGAGTGATATGAAAATTATTACCCAAGTAACCTATGTGTTTTATCTATGATTGCTATGGTTTTTATGGGAATATTATGATTTCTCAATGTAAGATAATGATATTATGTTTAAAGGAATATATATGCTACTTTTTAAGGGTGAAAAGAATAACTTTGTAAAAAAAGTTATTATGAGTTTTTAATGATTTAAAAGAAACCTTATGTGTTTTAATTATACTTTAAGATTTCATATGAAAATTTTTATGAAAATATTTGGACATATATGGTGATTTCTTGGGTAAAAATGTTTATTTTTAAAACATAGTTTATATTAAAATATTTAATTTTTATATGTATTCGTGGACTAATTTTTTTTTCATTTCTATATCCCTTATTGAGATTTTTTTTCATTCCACATTTTAATATTTTCTTCACAGGGTTTAAGGATGGTTAATGGGAAAAGAATAATTCAATTTTAAAGTCATGAATATTTTTCATGAAAAGAAAATGTTTTTCAATTTAAAATTTTTATAGTATGAGAAAAATAGATACTAATTAGAAGTATACACTTTATGTGTATTTATATATATATATTTTTGTTATGCAAGTGTAATGACCTAAATCTCTAAAACTCTAAACATAAAAGATCATTGGGACCATAATAAAGTAAATTTGAGTTTAATGTCACTCAAATATGTAATATTTCATGCCTTTTACTTATAGTTGGTATCCGAGTAGTGTTTATATAACTTTAGAGGTAAGGATGTTATTTAAAGATATGTTAAAATTCTTGTATAACCAAAATTGTTTGTATTTTTTGTATAATTATAATTGTCTTGGTTAAATTGAAATAGTTGAAGATAAAATGGTTAAGGATATATTAGTTCTTATCAACCTCATATGGTAGATTATTATTATTTCATTGATATTATTGATAATTATATTCCATCCATACATATTATTGTGTTTTAATATATTAATGTATGTATTTAAATGAACAATATTTACCAATGTTTCTTGTTTTGAGTTTTTTTTTGTTATATAGAAGGATTCAACTTATGTTTGGAAAAGGAATGAAAAGAGGAAAATATTAGAGCTCTCGTAGCATGAAACAAGATTTTTGGAGATGGAGAAAGCTAGAAAACTAGACAAAGACTATTTACACATCGTTTATTCTCATCACATGATGTGAGTTTTTAAAAGAAATTTCCACCCCCAGATGTAATTCATGACCCTGTTACATGATGTGAAATACAATTACATGTTATTTATACCAATTAGATGATGTGAGTTTTTTAGGGATTACTTTTTCAAAGAGATATGTTGAAAAGCCCAATATTTGGAAATAAAATGACTACATGATGTGAAACCGCATTACATGTCTTTTCAATTCACAAGATGATGTTTAAGTGCTTAGATTCATCGTATGATTGATTTTGAATAGAATCTATAATGTAGGACCCACCTTGAAACACCATCTGACCAAATATTAATGATCCTAAACAATTAAAGATCCCATATGAAGCTTATAAAAGGATGTGTAGGTTGTTATTGTTTGGTAAATTTTGATTCATAGATCAAAGTGTGGAGAAAGAAGTTTTAGGGACCTCCCTAATTTCTTTCTTTGTTATCATTAAACATTATTTTTATTTTCCCCTATTATTCTATCATCACTAGGATGCTGGGGGTGAACTCACCATGTTTTAGGGTAATTTAATCGAAATGGGAGGGTGTGTTGGATTTATTTCAATTCATTTTATTCATGTATTTGGTTTTCCATAATTTAATATTCAACACCCAGTCCATTTATATTTCCTTTTATCATGACCATTGATATTTGAATAAAAATGGAACTTTAAAATTGTACAAGTGAAAACCTAAAAGAAGGTATGGCCATTGTTAACTTTAGGGGAAATAAGGTTTAAATATGGTATCGAGACAAAATTGATTCAGGGCAACCCTAAATTACCGGACCAAGGGAAATTGGGTATTTACACATTAAGAAGGAAATACCATGACCATTAGAAATTCCTCATCTTGACTACAAAACCAATAATTAATTAATAAACATATTTTCTTAAATATTACTCTACCCAAACCATGAAATAAAATTTGATCACAAACCAATCAAACTCCTTTGCTTTCATTTTTTTCTCTCATCAAATCAACCACATTCCATATTTTCTCACATATTTATTAAATATAATATAATTAAATCTTTTGAAAAACTAATAGAAATAATTTTACCATCTCTGTGGATCTATATCGACCTGCAATTTTACTACATTTTAATTAATCAAGTAGAATTGTTGAGTTTTTAAAAATGTTATTTATTTCATAGACCGTAATTAATTAATGACACCCTCTAGTCCTATCAATTCTCACAAAGACCTTTTTTATTTTAGTTATTGATTTTTATATCCATTCTATATAGTATCTATATATACCATAGAGTAACATGATGATATTGGATCATTTAATGAGAGAACTTCCTCTAGAATTTAGTAGGACATCTGACCCAACGCTAGACGAAGGAAATATTAAATTCCTAGAAAATTTATTCAATGTCTTGGATTTTATATATCTTCAAAAGGTAAGTCTTGGTATATACTATTTTAATGGTGAATTTTAGAAGTGGTGGTTAATTATCAAGAATATATGGGAAATAGAGGAGATTTATTACTTTTAACGTGTTGGATTTAAGAAAATCTTGGTTGGGAAATATTTTAATAAGCCTATTCAATGTAGAATTCAGAATAAATTTTTATAATTTAGACAAAATAAATAATATATATTGTCCATGTGAAAATAAATCTTCACTCTATTGGAATAAAGTGCACCAAATTTTATCCATGATCTTTATAGTAAGATAGATTAGTTTTACTTAGGATTGAAAAAAAAATCAAAGCAAGCTATATTTCTAATAATTTAAATGTAATGATAAACTTGATGAATCTATGAATAAATTATAAATATATTTTTCTAATGATCATGATTACTTTGAAAACTAATACAAAAAGTGACCTCTCTTTTCCCACTTTTAGGTAATTTCCATCTCTTTACATATTTTCCTCTCCAATTGGGTACCTTTTGGGACTCTTGATGATGGAGATTATTTTTTGTGTAAAATAACCAACTGTTCAAGGATATATGTTTTTTAAATTAATGGAGTCCATGCAAAAATTTGTTAATGTAATTTTTGTGTTTTCTCGGAGTTCGAAGGATGCCTAAGTTTTTTTGGGTTTTCATGTAAGAATCTACAGTTTTTATAGATTGTAGGAGAAATAATTTCCATGTAATGGGAGTAAAAAGAGTGTAAGTTATTATATGAATATTATATGAACTTGGTACATAACATGAATATATTACAAAACATGAAAATATTTAACTCCATGTAATGTGAAAAAGTTAATTTTTAGTAAAAAGATGTTACTGTTTTTGTTGATTCTGAGTCTGGATGATTACACGACATGTATAGTGATTACACTCTATGTAGATGTTTTGGTGTGATATTTTAGGTTTCCTCTGGGATGAAATTTTATCTCATTCATCCATAGCTCCTTTAGATATCGATCTATAGACCTTTTCCAATGATTTTGGGAGTATCTTTTTGGTATAGATTGTTTCATTTGGTGAATGATCACCATTTTAGTTGGTTTAAATCTCTTCGGGGTGGGTAAGACTTTATGCTTCTTATTTTATTTGATCATGGTACCACAACTTCATTGCGTTATTATATCAGTTGAACCACAATGATGTTTCTTCTTACTCACTTTTAGATTTGTTGTGTGATCTTGTTCTAGGGACCATTCTTTTGTTGGTTATGATCTGGCGGGTGTATGTTCTTGAGGTATGTGTTGATTCCTCTTCTACACTAATTCTTTTCATAAATTTATTAAATTATAAGATGTGTAGGTTTGTTTTAGGGCCTCAATTGTTGTTTTTTTATATTTTATTGTTCGTGTATCCCTTTTTAGGTTTGAGAAACCCTAGTTTTGTGGGAGGTGGTTCCACCTCTAGCATGTTTTGGTGAACTAAATTGATTATTTTTTGTTAAATTGTTTTATTAAAGTAAATGACATGATATGATTTATTTGTTTTCTATTTGTGAAAGTGGGTTTTTATCAAATGTGGATTCTGCTAGTTTTGGTTAACTGAAAGGGGTTTTCATAGAATTGTGAAATGGTTTTGTGAAATGGTTTTCATAGGATGAAAATAGTGAAAATGGTTTGATGAATTGATTTAGAAAATAGATCACATGTGATGCCTTGGGTACTTAGGTGTAATGTATAGTAGTAGGTATCATCCACTGTTGTGGGGTTATCTCATGGGAATTTCCTCTACTCTATAGTCTTGTTTTTATAGGGAATTACTAGACATGTTGGGAGGTTGTATTGATAGGGTGATCCTATACTCTATACAATAAATTAATATGTATAGTGTATTTTTGCGATTATGATTTTATATTGTAGGTATGAGTTACCTAGTTAACATGACCTAGCGTGATCCCTAGTGTGATGATACCTATGCTTCTTATTTTCAAATGTACTATATTGTTGTACTTTCATAGACATGATATTAGCCATTAAACATGTGTTTTTTAACATGATATATATACTCTAATATATATATATATGTGTAAATATTTTAAATTGATTTAAATAAATTATTTATAAATGTGGGAAAAGGGGAAATTAAACTCTTTTTTGATGCTTTTGATATAAAATCTATTAAACTGTTATCATGCCTTAATTTATTTAAAGTTGGGTATGCTTGGAATATAGTTCAGAGAGTTGATATGGAACAAATGAGTGAGACCCTAGTAGGAGTGTTAGCTCACACCCTATATACCCCTTCAGATGTTCATATAACTAGTTATATATTTTGATGCAAGGAAATTAAGGGCACTAATACGAGGCGACAAGGTTTTTTGTTCGCTAAGATTTGTAGACAGTGGTGAGCTGGTAAGAGTTTTCCTTCACTATCACATGGAGTAGTAATTTTTCCTATTTTGGTGGTCTATTATGGTTGGAATTGTACTTGGAGATTTATTATACTCTCGAGTTGTTGGCTTTAACTATTTGATTTCAAATATGGAAAACATTTATCTTTCAACTATTTGCTATTAGTATATATATTTTCCATGATGTTGATCTAGGTTGGGTCATATCATTCCATTTGGTTGTTTTTTGATTCCTGGGTTCTAGTCTCCAGCCTGTGGGGATCAGAACACCATTCAGGTATGTGGAAAATTCTATCTGTGTACCAGTTTCAGAGGGCATTTAGGTTGGGTTCTTCATAGTCCAGGTAGAAGATAAAAGGGATGAATAAATCAAATAAATATGATGGTAAGAAAATAATGTTTCTATTTTTTAGGGTTTGTTGTATAAATCCCATTGGGGAATTCTTAATAAAGTCTAGTAAGTGATTATAATGTGGTAAATATGGGCATATAGATCATAATTGTAATGAAATATTTTTTTGGTAGGGATACAAGAAATTTTTATAAATAGGAATTTCTATTTTTTAAATGTAATTAGATGTGTCATTTTTTACATGTGTGTTTATATAATAACCCAAATATTGAAAAATGTCTAGACTATAAGCCAAAAGGTGTGGTGAAATCCTTTATAACAACTTCAACAGATGTTGGTCCATCAATAAAAGTGATATCAAGTACATTTATTATTTATTTTAATTATGATAATATCTTGTTTGATTTAAGGATTACATATTCTTTTATTTTTGAGAAATTTTCTTGAAAATAGGAAATTACACCTTAATAAATGAATCCAAAACATATGGTAAAAACATATGGGAAGAAATAAGGGAAAATGAAATTATAAAAATCATTTTTCCATTTTTGTGGAAATAAATTACCTGAAAACATTATTTTCTTTCCACTAGTAATGTTTTATTTTATTTTATATATGGATTGGATATCTGTTTATTATGCTAATATAGATTTTAAATATAAATAATTTTTTTTCATAAAGAGTTTCAAATTGTATACAATAATGAACCAATACATTTGATAACATATCAAGAATTCAAGAATTTGTTAAATGATGAAAATGGAAGTTATCTATAATATATTTTTGAAAATAAGGGAAGTATTTAGATTAATTATATTTCAATAGTAAAAGAATACCTGAATATTTTTACTCGTGAGTTTACTGGAATTATACTTGATGCGGAAGTTGAATTTACTATTGACATAGTTCCTAATGCTAAGCCAATTTTAAAATAACTTATCAAATGGAACAAGTAGAACTTATATTTGTTAAAAAGTTGTTGTAAGAGTTTTTTGATAAAGGTCTCATTTAACCTAAAACATCATCATGGGGTGATCCTATGTTATTTTTTAAAAATAAAGAGGGATACATGGTGGTTTTCATTTATTATATTTATTTGAATAACATTACAAATAAAAATAAGCATTCACTGCCTCATATCAAGGATTTTTTTGATCTGCTCCAGAAATATCTATTTTTCTCAATGGTTGACCTAATATATAGGTACTATCAAATGATGGTGAATGATGATAAAATTAAATAAAAACACCATTATATAATTGATACATGTATAATGATTTTCTGGTTATAACCTTTCTGATGAAAAAAATCCTTGGTAGTATTTATGGATCTAATGAATAAAATATTCAATAAATATTTGGATATGTTTGGGATTTTATATCTATGATATCATAATTTATTAAAATATTAATGAGGATCATGAAAAAATATAAAGATTGTTTTGAAAACCAAAAAATAAAATATGTTATATAAAATATTTATAAAATGTGATTTTTGGTTATAAAAAATTTCATTCCTCATAAACATCATAAATAAAGAGGGTATAATAATTGATCTCTCTAAAAATAAATTGGTGTATGAATGTCCAATACCAAAAAAATTTATTGAGATTCATAGTTTCTTGGATTAATAGGATATTATTAGTGATTTTTTGAAGACTTTTGTAGAATATATTTCCCACTAACTAATTTAACATGAAAGGTAGGTAGGTTCATTTAGATAAAAGAATATGATGACTATTTCAATGAACTAAAAATAAGATTGGTGAATGATACAGTTTTGTCCCTTACCTCTAGAAATGTTGTCACGAACCATCTTGGGTACCCTTGTAACTCGATAACCAAGATGGTTCTTATATAGATCAAAGGGTGTTCCTAATCCCCATGGGTTAGAGACTTGTACCTGACAACGTAAAACATTCAAGTGGGAATGAATTTTCAAAAAATCATAACTGAATAAAAATGAAACAATACAATATGAATATAAAAAAAAGCTCTACTGGGAATAATGTACCAGGATAAAAAAGGTATAAAATCCCAAAACACTAAAACTCAAGTACCAAAATAGAGGAAAAACACCCCAAGTACCTAAGTATATAACTCACTATGTCCAAATATCAATAACTAGATCTACCTCAAAGTGATCCTTTCCAATTGCTCAAACATATAAGAAGGTAATCTACAAACACCTGAAGGAAAAAGTAGGGAGTGAGTTAAATAGCCCAGTAATATCTCACCAAGGATTCCATAACATTTTCAAAATAGATATTAACCAAATGATTGATTGTAATTTCTAAATAAATAGGATTGAAATTTTAAAGAATATTTAAAAATTTAATCCATACTATTCAAATGATGAAAAAATACTTTCAGCAAAGGCTTTATTAGTGATGGATTTTTTCTAAGAAAATGGATTAAATAAAATAGTTATATAAAATAGTTTATGTAAAATCATTAGTTATGTAAAGTAGTTCAAACAAAATTGGCATACATTTATATCTCAGATATAAATAACAAGCGAGCAATGTGGTCATCTTCTAAATAGTTATGATAATATTTCTTGCTATAAGACTCCACAATGTCTAAGTGATCTATGAAAAATGTGTATAAAATATTCCCTATAACACTAGCCAAAGGTGATCCTTCACTAACCTGTTAGGGTTATGACCCACTGCATGTATGTTTTAGAACGCTATAATATCATAGAGTGTGTCCACATAACTCACTAACTAACCAAGGATTTAATGTTCTCTTAAACAATAAATGATGGGAAATTTATTTTAAGATTACTTAAAATAAAATTAAATCAAGTTCTTCTAATTAAATATGAATTTTATATTTAAACCAAAATTGATATTAATATAAAAACATGCCTCTATCACAAGATAAAACTATTGGAATTCTATAAAAACATTTTAACCAATTTTCACTTATTTTAAATCTATTCAAAAGAAATTCCATCCATTTAAAAATTAATTTCCAGAATTAATTTCCAAAATCTAATTGAAATCATTTTAATCAAATATATAATTTATATTAAACAATTTAAATTAAAAAATTTATATAGACACCCCCAATTAAATCAGATTGGGGTTTTCCCCCAAATTATGTGCCAAAATTATTTTAAATATCCCAATCCATTGGAATTGGGATTTATCAAATAAGTTTAAATAAATTTAATGAAATTTAATTTAAATAAACAATTTAAATAAATTAATCAATTCAAGTTTAATCAATTTTGATAATCAGAATAGAACCACCAACCTTCTTCCAAAAACATAACACTTGCAACGACACCCATAAATGAGAACAAAGGTGAATAAGATCTTGAAGCACAACCTAGAATGAGATTCTGCACCATAGGGACTGAATCAATCAATTTAAGGTTGAACCATTGAAAACCTAAGAGGGGATAAAGATAAAAAATCATGGAATGAGGAAGAATGATTACTTGAGTATCACACCACAAGTGCAATAATGGTCGGAGGTAGAACGAGATGATCCAAAAGATTTGGAAGGCTCTAGTTTCACTTGAAAACATCCTTGGGACTAGGGAGAATAAACCCGAGAGGAGCCAAAAGGAATGAACCTCCGCACTGCCAATTTAAAAAAAACACATTCGGAGTATTACCTGATGTGTAATAACAATACACATCTTGGAAGAGTTGAGTTTTATAACCATCGAAACCTGAACTGTTTTATATTAATATCCAACAATCCATGTTAAAAACTGATCTCTAAAATATTCATGAAATGAAATATTTTTTCATGAAATTACTGTTCACTATGTGTATCCTTTCACGAATTGCATCCTGAAACCATTACATAGGGTGTAACCTAGTTACATGACGTGTAATCCTCTAGAATCTTGTAGAAAATCCTGGTAAAAGTAGAAAAAATCCATCAATTTTGGGACTTCACCATAACCGGTATCCTCCCAATTCCTTCTCAACCCTATCTAGTTGATGAAAAGAAAAAATCTATGTCAAGTTTAAATATGTACCTATCAAATCGATAATAGGATGTTACAAATGTTGAATTTATCATACACAATAATTCTTCTTTAAAAGGACTTGGTTAATTCCTAATACATAATGATTAGTTAATTTCTCATGCATCATGTTAATTAAAACCACATGAGAAAAATTATTTTTCACATCACCTTGAACTTGAAGATATAAGTTTTTATTTAACAAATTAGTGAAATTATTTATATGGATCGATGTGTGAAATATATACTGATCCTAAATGTTTGAAGTATATATTCACCCATAAATAGTTGAACATGATATAGAGGAGATGACTGGAGTTGATAAAGTAGTATGAATGTATAATTAATTATCATACTTGAAAATAAAAACATTAGTTGATGATTTGAGATGGCCAATTAACCATGATACATTATGAAAATGATATTTTTGTTAATTATTTTATGAATGTTGGCTTAAAATTTGTGGATGTTGGAACTTCCTAAAATTTTTTCAGGTCTCTACACAATTTTATTAATCATAAATAGTTATGAAAGCTCAAAAGGAATAATTTGAGTAATATGAAAAGGTAGAATGTGTTAATAAGGGTAATTGAACTGAATTTAATGTTGAAAAAAGGTTTTTTGAGATTTTTAAAGACATTATGTTGGCCATGTATTTCTCAATTTGATAGATAAATATTTTTTGGATGTCATAATTATCTATTTTCTATTCATACTAGAACCACTAAGATGTATAGATACCTTTTGAAGTATTATTGGTGGTATGAAATGAAAAGAGACAATGCTGACTTTGCTTTGAAAATTTTAACATATCAACAGGTAAAAGAATAATAAAAATTACTAAAGGGGATTCTTGAGGCTTTTCTAGTTTCATTGTGGAAATGAGAAAATATGTCAATGGACTTTATGATGGGATTTCTAAAGACATTGTGGGGGTAATAATGTGATTCAGGTTTTTATTGATTGATTAACTAATTTTTAACATGTTCTTCCCACTTGAGATACTATATCTTTGGATAAAATTTTATGGATTTATATCAAGGAGATAGTCAGGTTACATTTAACTACTCTCTCTATTTTAATAGATCAAGATCTCAGGTTCACATAAATGTTTTGGAAATGACTTCATCTATTAAAGAGAACTGAATTACATTTACTCCAAATTTTCATATTGATTTTGATTGATTGTCCAGGAAAATAATTAAGACCTTGGATTTCATTATTAGTTCATGTTACATAGATTTACTAGTAATTTGGGATCAATACCATTCTTTATTTTATTATCCTTTTAATAACAACTTTCATTCTGGTAAACATATAGAACCTTTAAAAGCATTATATGGAAAAAAGTGTTGGACGATGCTTTTTTTATTGAAGTTTGAAAAGGGAATTTGATGAGATTATAATTATAAGAGGAAATGGTTGATAAGGAGGTGTTAATTCAGAAAAATAGGAGGACATATCTGAGTAGGAAGAAAATTAATATGGATAAATAGGGGAAAACATTCTTTCAAGGTATGTGAATATGTTTTTCTTAAAGAATATACATTGAAAAGTGTTTTATGTTATGGAAAAAGGATGAATCTATGTCCATGGTCTATTAGAACATATGAAATCTTAGAGAATATTGGATCAGTTTCTTATAGAGTAGCCTTGCCTTCAGGTTTATTCCATGTACACAATTGTATTCATGTCTCAATGTTAAGAAAGTATGTTCCAGATTCATCTCATTTTTTGGTCCTTAGATTAGTTCCATTGGAAAATAGTCATTATTATGAGGAATATCCTTTTAAGATTCTTGATCAAATAGATCAAGTATTTTATAAACATGGTAATTCACCAAGTTAATGTTTTTTGGAGAAACCATATTGTTAAAGTGTCAACATGAGAATCTGAAAATGCTATGAGGGAGAGATATCCCAACTTGTTTATAATATAGATAAAATTATGAGTAATTTTTTTAAACATGGGGATGGATGTAAGATCCTGATAAATTTTTATATAAAATACTTTCATATATTTATTATTTAATTAAAAAATATTAGACAATTTTTTAGTCAAAAGAAAAAAGATTTAATTTAAAAAAATTTGATTTTCAGACATTATAGAGTTTTATTTAAAATATTGGTTTCAAAATAATATAATTTTAATTTGAAAAAATTAATTTTATTTTTTAATTCAGACTTTTAAAATTACCTTTTTATTTTTTTTGATAATTTTATGAAAATATTTATTTTTCAATGAATAATGGACAATTCAGATTTTTATTGACAAATGAATTTTATTTTTATGTATTTACAAATAAATTTAAATTTTGGATTAGTTTTAAAATTTAGTTATTTAACTTTGAGTAAAAAAATCCAATTATAGTCTTTTCAATGAATTTAATCTTTAATTTTGTATAAAAACTTTTTTATACTTAAAATGTGTTTTTCTAAAAAATCAATTTTCATCGCATTTTTCAAGTTTACTATTAAATTAAATTCTAAAACATATATGTTTTTAATATTTAAAAATTATTTCCATATTCGGAATCTGGGGCCTAAATTTGTTAGATAGTTCACTTTTATTTTTTATCATTATAAATAGTAACCTTAGTAATTTTGTTACCACAACAATGGGTAAATTGGTTAATTAATGATGAAAATTAAATGATATATACAATGAAATGACCCTAAGAATTGCATTAATTTTATTGGATGAGTATATTTCGACCATAATCATCCATGGTTCGGTTATATGGCCTTTTTTCATTTGGATGGGATTATGACAATTATAATATTTTATTTAATGAAAATTCAAAAATTTCACACATTTTTTTCTAATAACTATAATATTTTTAAGATGGGGATAACCAGTGGATATGTTTAGTTATATATATCATTTTTCAATATAAATTATTTTTATTAATCATGTTATTTTTTTATTTTCAGTGAATATATATTTATCTTAAATATTTACACAACGCTGGGATAATAATTATTCAATTAATGGGAAAATAAAGTAAATAATTTTAAACAAATTAAAATTAGTATAATTTTAAAGGATTAATGTGACCCATGAAATTTATAGATATATATAATATTTTATGGATGTATTAAAATATTTCATTTGAATTTATTTTGTTGTATTGAGGTTATATATGGAAATGTAAATGAATAGTTCTAAAATTGACATTATTGATGTTTTTTAGAAATAATATTCTACTTAATGATATAAAATTAATAAGAATATTATATTTACCCAAGTGTTTATGATATGGTTGGAAATATAAAGCATGGTCCATTTATGGAATATTTTCTTGTTTATATTAACTATCATGACCCTTGAAGATTAAAAAACATTATTATCGCAGTAAGTGTGAAAAGGTTTAATTGGTTCTTAAAAAATGACAAGGGTAAAAATGTAATCCAAACATGTCCACGTTTTATTTTATGATATTATTTTTACTAATACCCATATTATATTCAAATATAGTCAATTTTGATCTATTTTTACATCATAATTAATTTATATTAATTTAATATTTTTTAAAAATTCCAAAAGTGCCCCTCCCCTCTCTTATAAAAGGGACCCAATTCTTCTCATTTAATAAGACTTCAAATCCAATTTATTTCATCCAATATATACCCAATTCCCTTAATAAAATATATACCCATGTTTGGGAAAACTTATTTTTGTCATAATAGAAATCATAGAGATCACAAGGTGATTTAAAAAAGCAATTCTCCAAATAAGATGTATATTTTTAAACTAGGTGTTTTAGTTTTAGTTTTTTCTTCCAATTCCATTTAATCATATTCAAAAGTTATAAAATAATATCACAATTATCCTCCATATACTGGGATGGTATTATGTAAATTTTATAACCTATATCCATCTCCACTTCAAACAAATGAGAAATGAAACTGTCTTTCATGGGTACGGAAGAATACCGCCTCATGAATGGATGCAATTATTTTTCCATAACTACCTCTCACATATAGTTATAATAATAGAAATAATTTTTGAATATTACATTAATTAAATATTTATTATTATTAAAATATAATTTATCATTTAATTTATTATATTTCCATTCACTCAAAAATTATATGGTCGTTCATGTGTACATGTGGACTACCATCTCCATAAAGTGATATGACTTGTTTTTAATCACCACACCACATGGATGATATATAAAAGTATATTTAAATAATTAATATGATATTTAATATTTTTTAATTATTACATAACTAGAAAATAATACTTACCATATTTTCATAATGATCGCTGAAAAATGGAACCATTACTCATGCGTACGTACGACCTACCATCTCCATGATTATAATGTAGCCCATTTTTGATAATGATATCTAACTATTGGATAAAAAATTATAAATGATATATAAAAATGTTAATAATTTCATGATTATTAATCTTTATATGTTGGGATAATATACTATTTGGCCATAGTCAACATAATGAGGTCATTTTAGAATTATGAATAGAATATCATCAAAACATATGATGTGAACATAAATTATTAAGTAATTTTAATCAGATGGTAATAAGTGAGATAAAGGAATAATAAACTTGAAAATTTTTCTCAATAATGTAACTAATTAAAATAATTTTATTATTCTGGAAGATAAATAATTTTCATAATGACTTAGACTCAAGGTAAGTGGATTTATTTTTAAAATTGTTCTTTTATAGTTTCTCTTTGAACTCTATTTTTCTTCCGTATCGATATTTTTGAAATTATTTTATCAATGTATTTTTATATATAAGTTAATTATAAAGGAAATTTTATTTTTCTTTTGAAAATTTTAATATATTTTCAAAAGTAATATTTTTAAATGATAGTCTGAATTCTTTATAAAATGATAAAATAAATGTTCTATTTTAATGTATACGGTGATAAATACCTTTCCCACCACCATAAATGTTATTTGATTTCTGGATTTCATTACAAGATTTCACGTTCTCCTAAAATAAAGAACCCTCCTTCTGTATGTTATGGTTATTTTCAAAAATAGGTTTAAAATTGAATGGGTATAACAATATTCGAAAACAATTTTATACAGGTATAAATAAAATTTTATGATGCAAGATTTTATATATTATGTTATATTTGTTTGCAATTGTTTTTGTTGATTGGTGGTTCCATTATAAACCAAGGGGTTGAGACCATTATTTTTCTCTAATTCATTGGGTAAAGGGAAAGAGTTAAAAATTAGTTTTCTCCTAAGATATTATGGGAATATACTATGATGGTTATACCCATTGTAACCCTGATATTTATTTTTCATTTAACGATGATTTTTAATCTATGTGTAACTTTGATATTTATCCCATTTATAAGAGTGATATGAAAGTTATTCCCTAAGTGAAATATATATTTTATCTATTTTTATTATGGGTTTTTACAAGAATATAATGATTTCTCAAGGTAAGATATTGATATTATGTTTAAGGTAAAGTATACACTACATTTAAGGTTAAAATTTATAACTTTTAAAAAAACATTATGATGAATTTTTTATGATTTAAAAGAAAAGTTATGAGTTTATTTTTCCTTTAATATTTATTAGGATTTTTTATGAAAATATTTAGTGAGATAAGGTGATTTGTTTGATAAAAAATGTTTAATTTGAGGTTACATATTATTTGGAAAAATCGAACATTTTATAAGTATTCCTAGCAAATGGTTTCTTTTTTTCTTTTATGCCCCTTACTAATATTTTTGTACTCATTAAACATTTTAAAAAAACTCACTAGGTTTACGGATGGGTAAGGTTAAAGAATAAGTCATGTTGAGTGTTATGAATATTTATCATTAAAAGAAAATGTGTTTCATTTTAAAAGTTTTGTATTATTGGGAAAATGGATACCGATTAGAAGTGCCCACTTTATATATATTTATAGGTTTGTTATGTAAGTGTTATGACATAAATCTCTAAAACTCTAAACCTAAAATATCTTTGGCTATATAAGAATGTGAATCCTAGTTTAATATCTTGAGAATATGTAATGTTTAATGACATGTCCTTAGAGTATTGTTCCCCCAATAATATGTATATATCTTCATTGATTATTTATTTATATAATCATTTATTTATTATTTATTAATTATTTAAATATAATTTAATTATAATTTATTTATCACTTACCATTTATCATTTTTCAAACATAATTTATTTATTTATTATGTATTTATTATTTATTATTTTTTATTTAGTACTTATTTTTTGTTAACTGAGTTATTATTTATTTTTGAAATTAAGCATATCTATTTATTTATAATAAATAATAAATAATTAATAATTAATAATTAATTATCAATAATCAATAATCAATAATAAATAAATAAATAATAATAATAATAAATAATAATAATAATAAATAATAATAATAATAATAATAATAATAATAAATAATAAATAATAAATAAATAATAAATAAATACATGCATGAATATGTATTTACAAATATTTTTCTGTACATATATTTATATTAATGTTTGTTTTATCACAACACAAAGAGTTTTTTGGAGCTGTAAATTACGTTTATGATAAAAATGAGGTAAGAGGTTTGAATCAAAAAATATAAATTTTAACATCCAAACCCGGATGCCACTAAACCAGTGCTCCGAGACGGTTCTCCATAAGGCCTCAAGCATGCCTCCCCATACGCCAGAGGCTACAGACTATAAGTGGGGGCCTAGGGTGTGATATTGGGGAGACAATCCCTAAAACCGGAAAAAGATAAAAATGGAAAGAACTATGTATCATATAAAATTGGAAGTAAATAGAGTCCGGAAGCAGTAATCAACTGAAATAGAAAGTTGTAGTAGAAAAATTCTATAAAAATCTCAAACTGATATGCAATACAATACAACACTGGTCACTCATTGGTCCGACCATATAGATACATTAATACAAAATTAACTGAAAGTAAAATTATAGGGCTCTGTTACTAACTTCGAGCCAGCCCACATACCCGATCTGAATACACTGTTAAACTGCAGCATCCCAATTAATAAAACCTATTGAGTAGCTCTGCTTGATCATTAAACATAGGGCCTCATCCCCATCCACCATGAAACTTGTGCTCAACCTAAAAATCTGACATAACGTCTACACGTACACCGAGGTAAAGGTGTAGGGTGTGAAATAATCTCAGCAGGACACCCTGACAAGCAACCTATTACTATACTAGTAAAGTGAAAGAAAACCCATCATGCTCAACCTAACTGAGACAAAACCCAAAGGTTTTAAAAACCAAACATGAAACCATAGTCAAGCTCAGGGTCCGTAATCCCTATCCACTTGGAAATTTCCACCATGGATTTCCATAACTATATACATACAAATGTATAGTCCCATATATACATGAATACATTGATAGGAATATTCATTGGTATGTTAATAAAATAAGAAGAAACCATAACATCAGCTGATCCTTGTGTCCATAATCCTGATTTCCTAGAAATCCTATACAAGGGAATTGAGATGGACATCATGTCACTCAATCCATGTATAATTAAGTTGATATATGGGTCCTTAATCCAATTTAAATTTAATTCCTTTGGCCAATTCAAGAATTATAACTTTGAGAAATCTACGTCACCATAGGGGGATTCTTATCCTACACCTGGAATCACACTTACTCACCTGCAATAAAAAAATAAGATACCACATACCGATAGTCAATCTTGTAAAGAAGGATACAATATACCAATGATAAATCATGTAAAAGGTCACTCGTTGGAAAACAAAGAGCATAAGTTTATGAATCTAACTAAGACTCAGAAAACCATGCACAATTGTTACATTATTCAGACTCACCCATAGGCATAGAAAAACATCACCCACTAGCATCTCATCAGTCAATCTGGGTCAAAACCTTGTATATATGCATTTAAGCATGTTATAAGGTCAAAACCTGGTATATAATAATTTCATCTTGTATCAGGTCCAAGATTGGTGTGTAATCATTTCAGCATGTATTAGCGACAAGCCAGGTTTATAAGAATTTCAGCATGTTTCAGGGTAAAACCTTGTATATAAGCATTTTAGCATGTTTTAGGGATAATCCCAGTGTATAAGAATTTCAACATGTTTCAGGGACAAGCCTAGTGTATAAGAATTTCATCATATTTCAGGGCCAAGCCCGATGTATAAGCATTTTAGCAAAGAAATCAACAAATGTAAATTACACAATTACATGGTTTTCAATAATCAACTGACATGTGCAAGACATTTATATAAAAAATTTCATCAAGGATTAACATCTGGATACCTAGAATCAACTCTGGTCATTCTATATATATATATATTTTACAATATATATATATATATAGTCTCAATATCTAACTCCCAGGTAATACATCTGGGTACTAGTAAAATATCAGAAATAACATAACTCAGAAGTTGGATACCCGGAAAGCACATATGGAATCCCAATAAGAACAAGAGATCCCATGAAGAACATCTAGGAATCCTGGAAGAAAGAAAGACACCTCACGTCAGGCTCGATAACCACAAACCAAGAAGAACCTATTATGAACATCACTGCATCAGTAATAAACAAGTGATACATTACAAAGAGTGAGGGTAAACCGAACGCCCAACACAACAATACAGTCACAACCCCATGGGATTACTAGTTTAACTACAATTCTAAGTGACACACGAACACCATATCTACCCATACACAACATACAACTTAGGGTTGGTCAAACCACAGGCCCCCACTGGGTCCCTTAAGTCAAACACAATGAGGAATCCTACATGAGATTCTCTAGGTAAACACAATAGAAGGAATCCAACACAGGATCCTTAGAAAAAAGAAGACAAGAATCCTACATGGTATCCTCTAAAAACAAACAATAAATTCATCCTACAATAGGAATCCTATCAAATGAAAATTGGTGAGAGATCCTACAAGGGACTCTCTATGTCAACACATATGAAAAGGAATCCCTCAATATATATTTGGAAGAATCTAGTCTCACAACCTTGTAGGATAGAGGAGAATATCCCACAAGGTTAATTTCTTGAAAATAATTTTTCACATTAGATATATCACACCTCATCTTAGAACAAATTTCTCAACTAGTTTTTTCCAAGCACCCAACCTATCATCCACACCAAGTCTCACTCTCAGGTGACAACTTAACTTGATAACTGGAGGAAGAACCACTCCATTTTGGTAGAAACCCCCAAACCCCATTTATATGACCTCTATATTTCAATAGGATTACACAATTGAGATGTATGAAAAAAACACTCAGGATGGACTACTCACACCCCCAATTATGTTCTCCCGGGCACAAAATGTCCCAAAACTCTAAGCCAGAAAAATCACATGGTGTGTAATTTAGATTATATAGTGTGTAATCGTAACCCTCCTACAAGTTGTTTAATTATACATGGCTAGAACAACATGGTGTTTGTACGTGTAAAAGTACATGACATGTTCTGCCAAGTCCACAACATGTACTATCAAAAAACCAAAAACCAATTTTCTTTCTCACACGGATAGACACACAACAATGTACCACCACCTGACCTATACTCATAGTACACGGAATGTACTAAATAAAACTTCTTCTTACCCAAAAAAGAATAACACATAAGGCATTCCCCTAGAACCCACACTGTGTATCCTAGGATTCCCGATGTGAAAACCCTCAGATCTCCCAAAACCCCCATTTCTCCCCAGAAACAATAGATATGTCCTTAAAAGGAAAAAAGAAAGCATAAACTATCTTTAATAAATTAAAAAAACTTTTTTGAAGAGAATCTATGGTGAATATGTAAATGGGACTACCTTTGGGTAGAAACTACCGAAGCATCATTTGATTTCACCATTCAGAATTGCCATACACCGTATCAACACGTCGTGAGCTTTGCAATGGAATCATTATTCACTTACTTCTATACCTCACAATAAATATCCATTTCTCTCTAAGTTCGTGTTCATGGAGAATCACATAGGGGGAATGAAAAAGGGGGATGATTAAATAAGAGGAAGGAAAGTAAAATAAGAAAAAAAATAATTAAAAGAAGAAAAAAAAGAAAATAAATGTGGGCTTGGGCCGACCCCGACACCTGACTCGAGTTTATGCCTCGCCTATGAAAAACTCCCCATTTCAGAATCAAATATAGAGATGGAATCTCAATCCAATGTTCCATTAAAAATTAATTCCCTAATAAACCTTCAAGTATAATTTAATATTTAATTTCATAATGTTAAATATTAATTTTTCTGCTAAAATTAGAATAGCCTAGATTTCAAAAAAAACTCATGTCCTAGGGTAAAAACCCTATTATGGGACCAAAAAAATGGTCATAAAGAATTACTTGAGATCATATTATAGGGGGAAAAGAAATTTAAACCTTTATAATCATGTGAAAGAAAAAATTCAAACTTCTGATCAAAACTATAGTTCAGAAAAACATAGGTCCTTACAAACTCCCCCCCATAAACCTTCTCATCCCCGAGAAGCCTGGAGAAATGACCAGTAGCCATGCTCCAATCTTGAGAATATAAAAAACCTATCTATCTAGACTATCCATAGAACAAACTCATAGCGTTAACTACTACCTTCAACATGAAAGACATTCAACTATGATTGATATGATACTCCTCACCATAAAAGTAACCTTATCATCATCGTAAAATAAATCTATGTGCTCAAAATCCCACTGGAAAATAGAAATAGAAAATGAGGTAAACCAACCTCAGATGGCCAATGGTTCACACCCCACCATATGGATTACCTTTCACTGATCTTTGAGCGTAAAATTAATAGGGTTCCCTCTTACTCACCAGGGAATACATAAAGAAGAAAAAGAAAAATAGATCCATCTAGAGATGACACTCTCTCAGTATACTCAAGAATACTCAAGATTGCACAAGATCATCTCTAAAAAAGAGTACACTAAGATTGTACAAAAAGTCATGTAGGGATATCTCTCCGAGCCACTGTCACATCCTATAGTCCTGACTTGGATTCAGCCATGGTTCAACCATCTCATGGGACTTGATTCATTCCACGATATCAACTCTACTATGAAGGGACCTGACAAACCCACTACTAGGGTCTAAACCCATAGAAAGTCTTGAAAACCATTGGTCCTCAGCTCACATCCATCCACTAACTAATGTAATACGATGCACAACCATCGTGTATATTAACTACCTGACACGTACGCATGAAAAATTTCCAATCGTGAGAATCTACCCATGCTATAACTACATTAGTAATAGTGGAAATATTAGTCAACCAGGCCAGGAACCTAAACAATCCCTCCCATTGATGCCAGTCTAAAAAAGAATGAACCTGATTTCCTTCAATAAAAATATGAAGGTATAAACATGCCCATAATAAAAACATGATAACCTAACATGCCTCAATCATAAAACGAGTGTAAACCAATCTCATATAAAAAAATCAATCAAAAAATAGGCCAACCTCTCTCAAAAAGTTTTCCCTAGAAATAAACAGACATCGACCACCAAGGGTTTCAGTAAAACCTAGGTGTCTCTAGGTCTCCCACCGAGACCTACAGAAAAAGTCTCACAACTGGGTCACAAGGTCCAACCACCTCGCCCAAAATACCCCAAACCTCTTTAAATAAGTTAAATATCATAGAGAATGAAAAAGATCAAAATAGAAAATGAAACCTATTCATGATCATCTCCAAGCATCTAGAGAAGGAACTGCTCCTTGGAGGTCACAACCCAAGAAAAAGTGAAAATGAGCTGACACTCATCGGGTGTCCGTATATGCAAATACCCCTGAAGGTCCAGTTCACTAGAAAATTCCTAGTACCTATATGAATTGTAATAAATGATCCATCTAGATAACCATGAACTAAGAATCAACACCCATAAAGGTTAAAAAAAAGGAATCACATGCCACATTGACCAACTAGGGTTACTGCACCTTCCGTACATGAATACTAAGTCATCATTATCATAACAAAAATTCCATGATGTAGATCCACATAACTTTCCATTAGAGTAAAAAGTATGTGCAAATAGACCCAAAAGTCTTAGTCGTTAGTAAAAATAGACACTAGAAGGCCAATATGATGTGAATACTATGTTCCTAGAATGATGTATGAGATGCCACTTATCTTACCAGACAAGAGTGAAGAAAAACATCATTGGACTATTACCAATGGCCAAGAGATAAAGATCATTAATAAGTCCTAAAATCCATACAAAACATGTGCATCACTCGAGGAGAAAATCACATAAAACTATAAAATCACTAAATCATAATAGTAATCCCAATCCCTTGGAAACTAGGAATTCCTACCGAAATAGGTGTTCTCGACGCACCAGTCCAATATCCATCAAGGATTTGACACATTACTAATACTCTAGTCTATCATATCCCAAATAGTAAACACTAGAAAAATAATCTCCTCTTATACAACTTTGTAACATCCCTACCTAGATTCCACTAAATCAGTGCTCCAAGCTAGTTTGCCACAAGGCCTTAAGTGCACCACTTCATACACCAGAGGCTGCCTACTAGAAGTGAGGGCCTAGGGTGTGATAGTGGGGAGACTATTCCCTCATACTAGAGTAAGAAAACAACATAAATAACACATTATCATACACAATGGAAAGTAAATAGAGTGTAGAAGTAGTAAACAAATGAAATAGAAATATGTAATAATAAAATGCAGTAAAAATCCCGAATAGCTATCTGATATAATAAAACACTAGTCACCCACTGAGCCGACCATACAGATACATTAATAAAAAATAAATTGAATGTAAAAGTATAGGGATCCACTACTAACTCCGAGAAAACCCATGTACTCGATCTCCAGACACTATCAAACAGTAGCAACCCGATCAGTAGAACCACTCAAGCAGATCTTCTCGATCTTGCAACACTGGGCCTTAGCCATATCCACCGTGGAACACATTCTCAACCTAAAAAGTAGACATAAGGTCTTCACGTATTCTGAGGTTCATGTGAATGGGTGAGAAATAATCTTAGTAGGCCACCCCGACAAGTAACATGTAACTGTGATGCTAAAGTATATTCAAAAGAAACAAGTTCAGCCTAACTAAGAAAAAACCATAAGGTAGTAAAACCACAATTTGAAACCACTGTCGAACTCAGGGTCCATAATCCATGTCAACTGGGAAGGTTCCACCAGGGATGTCCATAACTATATACATAAACATGTATAGTTCCATACATATATATGTATACATAGATATGAATATTCATTGGTATGTGAATCAAATAACAAGACACCACTTTAGCATTCCATCCTTAGGTCCATAATTTTGATCTCTTAAACATACTATACAAGGGAAATGAGTAGGATGTTGTGCCACTCAAGTTTTCTATAATTATGTCGATCTATGGGTCCATGATCCCATCAATATGTACCTACTTCAGAAAATTACTGAATTATATCTCTGAGCAAGATACATCACCACATGGGGATGCTCATCCTACACCATGATTCACACACACTCGCCTCCAATCGAAAACTAGGATACCATATACCAATATTAAATACTTTCAGTAAGGATACTATATACCAAAGGTAAATCCTGTAAAAGGTCACTAGTCATCAAATATGGAGCATAATCTAATAAATCCAACCAAAAATCAGAAAACCTTGCCCAATTGTCACATTATTCAAACTCGTCTGGAGGCATAACAAAAACTCATCCGTAGGAACCTCATCAATCAATCTGGGTTGAAACCCAATATATAAACATTTCAGCATGTTCCAGGGTGAAAACATGGTATATAATCATTTCAGCATGTATCAAGGCCATGAATGGTGTATAATCATATCAACATGTATCAGGGCCATGCTAGGTGTACAAGAATATTTGCATGTTTTGGGGTAAAACCCAGAATATAAGCATTTTAACATGTTCAGGGACAATCCCGATGTATAATAACATCATCATAAAAATAAAAACAATTAAATTACATTATTACATGGGTTTCAACAATCAACTCCCATGGCTGAATGACCCGAAGGCCTAAAGTTTTATTGATTTTTGGATAAGACCCCTTTTTAGGGTAAGGGGGGGGGGGTGAACCAAGTCTTAAAAGACATCAATACATTAACAAAGTTAGATAAAATAGAGGGTTGCAACCCAAAAAAACTAAAAATAAGTACTTCAACCCAGCATCAACAACATTAAGGCACGACTCCATAAAGCACAGCTGCTCAGCAAACTGTCTCGTGAAAGAATGCACGAGCCCGCTACCGATGGCAACGCCATACCCTCTCAATCAACCAAATCTGAAAAGTCCTTCATAGTGGAGATGACCAAATCTATCCTCATCTAAAGAAAAACCTTGTAAATTGTCTGAGATCCGCAAAAATACAATTTCACCTCCAGCAACAATCAACTCACTTGGGAAAAACATTTATATAAATAATTGCATCAGGTTAGGCTTAACATCTGGATACCTGGAAGCACCTCTCATCATCCCAAATATATATATATATATATATATATATATATAAATGTTATAATATATATATATATAGGCTCAATTTACAACACTTAGGTAATACCTCTTGGTACCAGTAAAATATTAGAAATAATATGGCTTAGAATCCAGATGCCAGGAAAGCACATCAAACATCCCAATAAGAAAACAGGATCCCCTAAAGAACATCCAGGTGTACCAATAGAAAAGAAGATGCCTCAGGTCATGCTCGACAACCACCAACTAGGAAGCACCTCTAGTGAACATCACTGCATTAGTAATAAACAAGAGAAACATACTAAAGAGTGGGGGTGGCTCGAATGCCCAACCAAACACTACAGTCATAGCCCCATGGGATTACTATTTTAGCATAGGTTCTAGGTGACACCCAAAAAATATCTCTACCCAAAACCAACGTACAACTTAGGGCCTGTCAAACCATGGGCACCCGCTGGGTCCCTCAAGTCAAACACAAAGAGTCATCCTACTCAGGATCCTCCAGGTAAACAGGAATTGAGGCATCCTACATGGGATCCTTAGAAAAAAGGAAGGGAGGAATCCTACATGGGATTATTAAACAAATAACAATATAGAAATCCTACCATATGGATCCTCTAAAAGGAAAACATTTGTAAGTTCTTACAATGGACTCCCTAGGGAATCACATATGAAAATGTATCCTTCATCGGATCTTTGGAAGCATCCGGTCGCACAACCTTGTAGGCCAGAAGAGAACGTCTCACAACGGGAATTTACTCAAAATCATAATTCATGGGAGATATCTCATAGATAATCTAATAATAAAGGTATCAACTAGGTTGGTTCGAAGAGCCCACTTATCATCCATGCCAAGTCTCACTCTCAGGTGACAACTTAACTTGATAACTGGAGGAAGAACCACTCCATTTAGATAGAAACCATAAAAAACCAATTTATATTACCTTTAAATGTAAATAGGATTCCCCCATTTCAATATATGGGAAAAAAAGCTAAGGATGGACTACTCACTCGCCCAATTATGACTTCGAGGGCACAAAATACCCCAAAACTCTATGCTAGAAAGCGTACATGGAGTGTAATTTAGAGTACATGGTGTGTACTATTATACCTCCCCTAGATGTGTACTTATACATGTCCAAAACAACATCGGGTCTTCTTCTGTAAAAGTAAATGGCATGTACTTCAAAGTCCAGGATGTGTACTGTCTAAAAACTAAAATCCCATGTCCTTTCTCACATGGGAGAACACACTACCATGTACCACCACACAATGTGTATTGAGAGTACATAGTGTGTAATAAAGAAAAATTATTCTTCCCTGATTAGGAAGAACACATGTCATGTTCCCCTAGAACACACGCTGTGTAACCTAGTTTTGCTAATGGGAAAACCCTCAGATCAACAGAAACCCTCGTTTTCACCCCCAAAACAATAGATCTGGCTCTAAGAAACCATAATAAAAATTAAACAGGATTTACAAACATAAAACGAATTGTTTAAATGTGATCTATGGATAAAACATAAATAGGCCTACCTTTGGGTAGAAACCACTGAAGTATTATTTGATATCACTATCAACGATCGCCAAACATCATATCAGCATGTCGAGAGATTTACAATGCTTGAATTATTCTGTTCATTATATCCCTCCTCCTCAATCTACATTTCCCTCATAGGTCACGACCTTGGAGGAGAACACAATATTTGTGTCAAAGGAGGAGGAGGAATAAAGAGGAAGGGAAAGAAATAATAAAAAATAAAGAAAAGAAAAGGGGACCCGGGCCGGCCCCAGCACCTGACTCGAGTTTATGCCTTGCGTAGGATAAATTCCAAATTATGGACTCAGTGGAAGAGATAGAATTTCAATATGATGCTCTGTTTAAAAATTATGTCCCATCGAACCTGCATGAATAGTTTAATTTTTAGTTTAATAATATTAAATATTAATTATTCTGCAAAAATTTGAACTGCTTAGATTTGCACCAAACTCCTATCCTAGGGTAAAAACCCTATTTCAGGACCAAAAAAGTGGTTAGGAAAATTATATGAGGTCATATGATAGGGAAAAAAGACTATTTTACTCCTTTACAAGATTGTGACCCCAATATTTGAAATTTCTAATCAAAACTGCAGTATGAGAAAACACAGTTCCTTACATAAAGATATATGCTTTCTTTATATCGGGTTTAATAAATAAAAAACTAAAAAGTAAACAAATAATGAATAATACATAATACATAATATTAATTTTTTTAAAAAATACTTTTATATGATTAGTTTTAGTTTTGAAAACTATCATAAAATAATTTCATAATTATTTTTTAAAATCATCATGAATCAATTCCCGACACCACATTCCGAAGTGGTATTGGAAACACACTACTAAATGCGAAAAAACCATTGTTAAATGGCGTTTTATTAAATTTTCAAAATAGAAGCTTAAATATTTTTTAAATCTAGTTTTATATGATGAAAACAATATATATCAAAATGAAAAAAAGAAATAAACATAGGAATTTTTTGTTATTTGACCATATTGAAAATATTTTCACACATTTTAAGTAACATTAATAAATCATAGAGTGTGAGACTATTTGTATTATTGAGGAAAAATTTAATTCAAATTATCATTCATCCTCATTATCTCTTACACATAAAAATATATATCAATAGTGAGAAAAATCATAATATAAAATAAAGCATAAAACCTTTATGATAATCGAACTAAATCTGAAAATATAGAACTCTTTTCACATTAGGATCACCATTTATTATTATTTTAATTAGGCCTAATTAACTAACTCAAATTCTAGCACAAGTAAGAAAAATATCAGAACAAGAAACATATTGAAAAAATTGAATTATATTAATAAAATTGATACATAATTTTGAAATAAAATGATATTGAATTAAAAAAATGAATCATATTATATAGAAATATTTAAATAATTATTCTTAGTGTCCAAAAAATACATATATCAACCATATAATTTTAATTTAACATTTAATATTATTATATGAAATTTATGTAACTAAAATATAGAATCTGATGTAAGGGGTTCATAGAAAAATTCTACATAAAACTATCTACCTTGAGAATTGGAATAAATATAAAGATAGAAATTAAAATGGTAAATGTGTAGCCTATCATAAATCATATATTGGGTTTCCATTGGAAAATATTAATAGGAAAACTTTTTTTATATACACTAAAGACAAAACAATGATGAGAATATAACAACCCTGCTCTTTGTTGCACATTTAAACATGCTTTATTACATAAACATTCACTTAAGACAACTCTGAGGAGAAAGGGGTATAGTGTCTTGGAAAATTATGAATATTAAATAACTACTTAGAACATAAAACACAACAACTTTATTGAAAACATATTTTACATGACCACAACATTCGTTCATACTTATCATTGCATGGGATAACATGAAGACATGTATAAAAAATGATGATCTATAATGAATTTTAAGGGAGTAAACAAGGCATGACATGAAGAATATAGTACATGTTAGGAAATAGGCATATCAATGGATCACAAGAGAAACATGATAATAAAGTAATGATATATCATGATTATCATAACATGAAAATGTGGCAATAACATTTAACTTGATATTAGTATAAACCAATGATCATTGCACATGGTGAATGAGTAAACCATCATTGCACTTGAACTATCATGAGTAAACCCTCTCTACACTTGAATTAGCCTATGTAAACCCTAATTGATTTTTTTTTATCATGATACTAAGCTTTACAAAATGCAATGCTGCACTATTACGGTGCACCCTTTATAAACATTTCATTTCATGCATAAGTGTGCCACATGGGTCATACAATATATATTAATTAAAAATAATAATTTATTTTAGGAGTAAGAGATGTAGAATAAAAAAATGTATGTCCTAAATCATCAATTACTTTTTCAAAAAGGTGAATACCCTTTATAGATAAATGGGTATGGTATTCACTTACATGATCATTTTGGCATGGGAAATTTTGGTGTAACTTCTGCAGCATAACGACGTTAAATAGAAGTCGTAAAATGGGTTGATGAGAGAGTAAGGGGTATCTAATAATTAAAAAATGAAATGGATAGTAAGGGGGTCATCTAAACATATGTAATCGAATTTATATTCAGAGTATAAAATAGTTTCTTGATTGTAAATGAGAAGAGTGAAATAACTTACGGAATTTTGGCATTGTAACAGGTGTACATGGGAGGCATTAACAACATAGAAAGAGGTATATAATCATTAAAAAATAAAAAGTGAATTATAGGGGAGGTGATAAATAATACCCCAAATTTTTTAATAGAAAATAAAAGGGTATAACAACATAATGAAATTTGGAAAAAACGAGAAAAGAAGAAATCCTTACATGGAAGTGTGATCTTAATGGTTTGGGAGAGGTTTGAGATGGGCTCATATAGATATTTGGGAACCTTGATAGGATTATAGAGAGAGGAGGGAAGAGGTTGGTCGTGCTCAAATGTTTTTAAGTGAAGAGGAATTGGAGATTGAGTGGGTTTATATAGGAAATGAGAGGGAATTATTTATTATTTAGGTTTTGGACACCACATATTAAACTGATCAATAACACAAACCACCCCATGATTTTTTCGAATGGTTTTTTCCAAATTGAAGTGAAAAGAATTATTTTATAAGTAAAATTTACGAACTTATGAAAATATTAGTCTTGATTATGTGTAGGTGAGTCACACTCTCAACGAAATCATTTTAGAAATTTAAAATATTTTATAAGTCTTAAAGGTCCACTAAGGCACCATAAAATCAATCAAAAAATAAAAAATAACATTATGTTTAAGATAAAACATATATTAGACGAACACACTTTTTATATTATTTTATTACATAACTATTAGGTCATTATCATGTCATAAAACACATTATATATTTAAACGGTATTTAATTTTTACCCCAAAATTAGGATCTCTTAGAAAATTATGAAAAAATCTCCATTAGATAATTTCAACATCCTGAATCCAAAAATAATATTCATTTTATCTAAATAATTTTTTAAATATGTGAATTTTTACTTTTAAAATAAAGATCGACATTTATTGAAAATTCATAGGTTTTGACAGAAACATCTTTCAAACCTTAATAATAATTACAAATGTATTCATAAAAATTATACGATAATATATGTTTAATAAAAAGTAATTTAGTAATAATATTTTATTAAAATATTATTTAATTCATAGATCCATAAATTCGTCAAAATATATTTCTTAATTAAATATTAACTAAAAATACTATTTGTTATTAAAAAACCATTTACAAAGTAACAATAATAAAATGAATGTATATTGTTTGTTCTATAAAAAAATGAACATTATTATAGTGATAGGTTCATGTTACATAACCCCTTACAACAACTGCATAAGATCTAAGGGTAAGGTGTGTGATAGTGATAGACACTTGGGTCGGCTCAGATAACATCACTCAGGTGGTAATATCTATTAACTTCCACTTCTTCCGTAGGTGGTTCTGTTCAATCTTAACGAGTTGAAGCTCATCTTGGGATTGGTCAAGAGTGAAGCCCGATGACACTACCTCCTTTCTGAGCTCCTACAAATGGACATCATATGGATAAATTCTACTAGATGAGGCCATCACTTCCTTTTTCTGAGTAGATTTGATTTCTTAAAACCCAATATTTATACTAATCATGTGATCTCTATTCAACGACTATATTAGGAACAATATCATTTCATAATGGTATTTAAAAATCCAAAAACATAAAACCAAGTAAGTTCACATGTCTTATATTACCATTTTACATAATAATACATTTAATCAGATCAAGAGTAATTTTCATTAATAAAAGTTTTGGTCATTACAATCCTCCCCCCTTAAGAAATTTTTCCCTCAAAATTTCATTTTACCACACCAAAATAGATGAGGGTAACTCTACTTCATCACTTCCTCTGATTCCCACATTGCTTCTTCAAACATGTGGTTTCACCAGAACTCCTTTATGTGGGGAATTGTCTTATTTCGTAGAACTTTTTCCCAAAAAAGTATATGATCTTCAATGACTTATCTTCATAGGAGAGGTCATTTTCCAATGGTACCACCTTTTAATTGAGTACATGAGATGGGTCAGGTATTTACTTCCTCAATATTGATACATGTAATACATCTTGTACTTGGGATAGGTTCAGTGGGAATGTTAATCGATATTTCACTATTCCAATGCGATCAAGGAACTCAAAAGGGCCAATGGTCCTTGGACTAAGCATTCCTTTCTTCCCAAATATCATAACTCTCTTCCACAATGTTATGTGGAGGAATACCATGTCTCCAACATCAAACTATAGGTCTCATCAATGATTATCAGCATAGCTATTTTGTCAAATTTGAGAATCTTTAATGTGCAGTTGGATGGTATTAACCTTCTCAAACATTTCTTCAACAATTTATGGAACTAGGAGTTTTAGATCCCAAAATTCGTTCCAACATACTGGTGTTCTACACCTATCCCAATAAAGTGCTTCATAAGGATCCATTTGGTTTCTTGAGTGGAAACTGTTATAGTAGTAGAACTCATCCCGGGAAATATGTTGATCACATCCACCTTTGAAGTCCACTGAGCATGCTCTCAACATGCCCTCAAGTGTTTGGATTGTCCGCTCAGATTGGCCATCAGTTTGAGGATGATAAGTCATAATGAAGTTTATCTCAGTATTCAGAGCATGTTGGAGACTCTTCCGAAACATAAAGGTCAATCTTTGATCTCAATTGGATACAATCGATAGTGGTACTCCATGATGCCTTACCACTTCTTTGATGTATATATGTTCCATTTGATCCAATGATAAATCCTCTCAAATTAAAATGATGTTTCTAGTATTTGTAAGATGATCCACAACAACCCAGATAGAATTGTTTCATTTGAATGTCTTCAGAAGTTAGGTGACAATGTCCATGGTGATGTTATCCCATTTCCAAGTTGTTATAAGTAATAGTTTTATCATCCCATTAGACTTATTCCTCTCAGCCTTCACTTATTGACATACCAGGAACTTTAATGTATACTAAATGATCCCCTTCTTTATGTTATCCCACCAATAATTCCCTTTAATATCTCGATACATATATGTGTTTCCTAGGTGAATGGATAAATTCTAACTATGTTTATCATCTGAAATCTAATTCTTTTACTCCATATTTGATGGAACACATAGTCTTGACCCAAATCACTCAATTTATTCTTCATTAAAATTGAACTATGAGAATTTACATTTTCTGATAGTTTCCACTTTCTTCTGAATTCCTATATAATACTTTTGATCATCCTTTAACCTTTCCAAAAGAGATGGTTGAGAAATCATTTGTGAAAGGATTGCTAATGTTCCGTTCATTATGATTCTCATGTACATCTTCATCAAATATAATAATATTGGATCATTTTCAATTATAATCAATGATAGAATCACTGGGTCTGTTCTATTTAGATCATTCCCCACCTTGTTTGTTTTTCCAGGGTGGTAATGGATTGAGAAGTCATAGTTTTTTATTAGCTCTAACCATATTCATTGGTGCATATTCAACTCTTTCTATGTGAATATATACTTGAAGATTTTGTGATATGTATATATTTAACACTTCTCCCCAAATTGGAAATGCCTCCAAATTTTCAATGAAAATATTACTGCATCCAACTCTAGATCATGTGTTGGATAGTTTTTCTCAAGAAATTTCAATTTCCTTGAATCATAGGAAATAAATATGTCATTTTTCCACAACACATATCCCATGCCCTTCTTTGAAGCGTCACTAAATACCACAATATGTTCTCCACTTTTTGGTAGTGTGAGCATAGGTGCAGTGATAAGCCTCTTTTTTAACTCCATGAATCTATCTCGAATTAATTACTCCAAGAAAACTTGACTCCCTTTAGGGTTAGCTTGCTAAGAGGGTTGGACAATCATGATAAATTTCTAAAAAATTGTAGATAATATCCAAATAACCACCAGAAGAAACGGATAACTATCACCAATTTTGTCCTTGGTCATCCCTCAAAAGCAGATATCCTAGAGGGATCCATAGATTTCCCATTTATTTTGATGATATGACCAAATAATTAGACTTCCTTCAACCAGAACTCAAACTAATGTACTTTTCATAGAGCTTCTCCTTTCGTAAGGTCTCTAGTAAAGTGCTTAGATGATTCTCATGCTCCTCCTTGGTTTTTAAGTATATTAGAATATCATCTGTAAAGACTACCAATTTTTTTCGAGGTAATCTCTAAAGACTATATTAATCAAGTCCATGATGATTTATAGAGAATTAGTGAGTCTGAAATGCATTACTATGAATTCATAGTGACAATACCTTGTACAAAAAGTAGTCTTGGGGATATCCTCCCTCTTCACCCTTACTTAGTAATATATTGACCGCAAATACACCTTGGAGAAGTATTGTACTCCACGTAGCTGATAGAACAAGTCATCAATTTGGGGAAGATCAAACTTGATCTTTATCAAGATTTTGTTTAGCTCAAGATAATCAATGCAAAGGCACATTGAACTTGGGAGAGTCTTAAGATAGGGTTTTAGGGAGCATGGGTAGCCTTAGGAGGATTTTTGAGAGAGGGGGAAGTGTTTAGTTGAGATCCAAAGGTTTTTAGTGAAGAGGAATGGGATATTTAGTGTGTTTATATAGGAAAAAAGAGGGAATTCCTTATCATTTTGGTTTTAGACCCCACACATTAAACTAATCAAAACCAAAAACTACCCCATGGTTTTTTCCAAATGTGTTTTTTCAAACTGGAGTGGAAAAAATTAGTTTATAAGGCAAATTGTATAACTTATTAAAATATTAGTCTTACTTATGTGGAGGTCAGTCACACTTTCAAGGAAATAATTTCATAATGTTAAAATATATTATTAGTCTTGGAGGTTCCACTAAGGAAAAATAAAGTAAATAAAAAAAAAGCTAAAATCATATTATTTTAAAATAAAACATATATTATCCAAAAATTATTTTTATAATATTTTATTACATCACTATTAGATCATTACAGTTAGGAAAAATTTATGGGTTATGACAAAAATAGATTTCAGACCTTAATAAAAAATACAATTGTATTTATAAAAATTATACGATAATTTATATTTAATAAAAATTAATTTATTAATAATATTTTATTAAAATATTGTTTAATTAAAAAATCCATTAATTCATCAAAATAGATTTCTTAATTGAATATTAACTAAAAATAATATTTGTTTTTTAAAAACTTTTTACAATGTAACCATAATAAAATGAATTATATTCATTATTCTATACAAAAATAATGCACATAATTATAGTGCTGGGGTATTTTTACATAAACCCTTGTAATATCTACATAAGACCTAACAGTAAGGTCTACGATGGTTACAAACTCTTGGGGAGGCTCGGATAACATCACTCTTGTTGTAATCTCTATTAACATCCAATTATTCTCTAAGTGATTTTATTCAAGCATAAAGTGTTGAAGCTCAGATTGGGATTGGTCAAGAGCGAAGCCTAGTGATGCTACATCATTTCTGAGCTCCAAAAAATGCTCTTTTTATGGAGAAATTCTACTAAATGAGTCCATCACCTGCAATGTCTGAGTTAATTGGATTTGTTAAGGACATATATTTTTACTAATCACATGAACACTATTAAAAATCTATATTAGCAATGATAAAAATTCATAACGTTATTATAAAATCCAAAAACATAAAACCAAGGAATTTATTTTGTCTTCTATAACTATTTTACATAATAATACATTTAATCATATCAAGTGTAATTTTCATTAATAAAAGTGTGGGTTGTTATAAAGAATGTGTCATGACCCGTCTCCCTGGGTCCATGCTGTGACTACACCAAAACCGCATTCTATAGGCTAGGGGCTGGAGGCTCCCAATAAATAGGTATATCCAAAAAAGGGATGAAATTTTCCTTTAAACCTATACACACAAACACAACAAAAGATACATAAAGGTAAACACTATATAAACCATGACTGTCAGGAGACATCTACTGAAAGTACAGTACAACTAAAAAGTTTGAGGGCCAGAATAAAAGACCAAATTCACAAGAAAATGTACCACTTCGAAGGTCTATCTTTTCAAGACCTTCCTGGAGGTTTGGTGGTAGATAGCAATCGGTATCCATAGAAGTATGTCCCGTATGTCCCGCCTCACTGAACGAAACCTAGCCCGGGTCTACCAAGGCCTTTGTCGAAGCATTGATAACCTGGAGGGTAGGTGGAGGATATCTTTTAATATTTGTAGAAGTATATCAGATTCATCCCGTCTCAATGAGTGCCTTCTGGACCAACTCAACTAATGTCTTCGTTGAAGCATCAATCAGTTACATGGGACATGACATGTGTGGGAGAAGCCCGTGAAGGGGTGAGTAACAAAATACTCAGTAGGGATCTCAAAACACAATGAAAATATGACAAAGTAAAACCACACTATAAGATCACAAAAAAAGAATCTCACACCAGGTATAACTCAATGTATGTAATGAAAAACTATCAGTCATAAAACTGAACACCTTGGACTACTGAGGTACTCATCCCTGATTAGTATTGTGGGTCTTCTAGATCACATAGAGATGCTCCCCACTATAGGACTGTCGGATCACATAGAGTCGCTTCCCACATAGACAATCAAAGCTAGTCCATAAATGACCTGTTAGATTTGGTCCACACAAGGCCTCTTATAGGTGATTCATACATGGTCTATTATATAAGATCCACACAGGGTTATTTGTAGCTCATCCACATAGGGTCACTTATAGGTGATCCACATTGGTTCACTTATAGCTGATCCAAACAGGGTTTCTTATAGGTGGTCTACATAGGTACTCTTATCATCTAGGATTGAAGGGTCATTTAGACCCACTCTTCCTGAGTCTTCAGGTGTCAGCCAGCCACATGATTCCCACACATAGGACGCCTCATTCTAAGAGAATCTACTCCTAAATCCATCGGTCATATCTCAAATATGATGAAAAATTGCTTAGATTATACCCAAAGGACCATCTCATCGCTGGTTTCACAATTCCACAGATGGAACGTCAATAGTATGCATGATTTGAAAGATATTGGTGTTTTAGTAAACATGGTCTGGTTTCGTCATGGCACGATACGACTTGGTCGAACAAACCTGACCAACCCGACTTAGGGGTACCACATGATCCAACCCATTTTTGGCTAACCCTAATGGATTAGGTTGGTTATGGGCCAACTCGGTCTGGCCTGGCTACTGGGTTAGGCTCGGTGGGCCATGGGTCCAGCCCGCTGGGTCGCCCAGTGACCCGGTTTCATCTAGCCCAGCCCACATTGGTTGGCCAGTTCAGTCCGCATATCTGCCAGCAATGGCTGACTGGCTTGATCCTATCCCATAAATTGCACGGTTTCCGGTTCACATATCCCACAATAATAAGGTGGTACTACCCCCTCGGCCAGCCGGTCCACTTACATGGATCTGTCATCCATGAGACCTGCAACAATCTGCGGATCCCTTCCCCTCTACTGTGACATCAAGCCATGAAATCCTCTGCATGTGGATGGCCTGGTGAAGCCTGGGTCCTCCACATATTGCGTTCCGATGGGTGGGCCGCTCCTCCGATGTGGTTCCCGAGTGACGCCACCCTCCAACACTGGTGTTCTCACACGAACCGATCTACCTACGTGACCCGTGACTTTTCTGCAGGCCCAACATACCACTACGGTCTGCGGACCATGAAGTTGTACCTAATGTGCCTCTGTCATGTTGTGCCGCCTCCATCATGCTGCCACAACCTTGTGTTGCGGTCTCTCACTAGTGTCGTGGCCCACTTGGCCGCGATCCTTCCACCTGATGCCTTCTCCGCCGATGCACCACTGCCATTGTGCCATGAAGGATGAGAGAGAGAGAGGGGGAGTGGGTCACAATGAACACCCAAATGAAAGACCATCATTTTTCTATGTTGGCCTAGGATTTTTCATGTTAGATAAATAATAACATACCAAGAAAAAGAGGCCGAATAATCACTAAAGTAAACTATCCCATTTTTATCCCACATCATTACCCTCCCCACATGAATGATTGATTCATTAGTTAACTCTTTTTTTAGTTACCCACATTTTTTATTTAAATGAAAGAATAGGGAAAGTAATTCAAATATAAATAATAAAAACCCTACCTATTTAGAGTTCGATTATAGGTAGAAATTGTCGCTAAGGAGATCCATCTTCCAAAGTCCTCGATCCATCATTGGGGAAGAGGTATCTCGAAGAGGAGGGGAAGTGTTCAAGGACTTTGGAGATCATTGATCTTTGTTAAAAAATGGTGATCCTATATAGATTTAGAGAGTTTCTCCCCACGTGACAATGACACACCCCCAGTAAAATATTAAAGGAATAAAAACCTTTCCATTATCATTGTGTTGTAGCATTGTTACACTGATTCATTAATGGGGATCATTAGTGAGATTCAATGTCACCTCATTGCTGCACTACAGTGATGAGGTTCCACTGATCAATGGTGGAGGAAATAATAAAATAAAATTTTAAGTTATTTTTATTTATTTTGAATTGTTTGAAAATTATCTTTTTCAATCAAACATCATCATTCGATGTTAGGTCCTTTCTAGGCGAATCCCAACATTCTGAGTTTGGTGGTGCCCTTTTATTTTTTATCCAAGCACTAGTTTAATAGATAGAAAACCAGATCGCATGATTATTTGAATTAACTTTAAAATATTTTGATAATTAACTTTTTCCCTCGACATGCACTGGTTAAGGTTAAGTCCTGATTAAGGAGAACATCTCATTACAAACTCAATGGTGGTCTCATGTTTTTTAATCTGAGTTACCTTTTATGAATTAAGAGGATTAATAAAAAAACAAATTTTATTTAAATTATTTTATTTACTATTATGCCCCAAAACCGAACATTCACAGCCGGCCCGTGCAGATCGATGTTGAGCTCTTCCTATGGGTAGCATACCCTCACGAACTCAACATTACTCTAATATTTCCAATTTGAGTTACCTTTTATGAATTATATGTATTTTAAAATAAAATAACTTTGTTCCATTATTTTATTTATGGCTTAAAACAACAATCAACTATTGGCCTGTGCCGGCCAATGTTAGGCTTTTCATAAGGAAATCATACGCTGATGAGATCAATGGTGGCCTCATATTTTTAGCCTGAGTCAGTTTTCATGAGTTATAAGGATTTGAAAATAAAATAACTTTTATTTAAATTATTTTATTTATGGTTATTCCATTTTTGGGTTTCCTCGCTGGAGGCCCATTTCGAAGAAACTTTTGATGTGCCTGCGGTAAACCCACAATCCTGAACACAATGGTGCCTTCATATTTTTATCTAGGCACCTATTTAAGAGTCATTACACTTTTTCAATAAAACTAATCATTCAAGCTATTTAAAATATAATTTTTTTGAAAGATCATTCTGAGCACTCCGGTCCTCAGAATCACACGTTGTCTCAGTGGCTGGTCTCAAAATAATCCCATTTTATTTTAAAACAATCATTGAATTTCAGGGTATTACATTATGCCCCCTTTAGATATTTATGTCCTCATAATCCCAAACAAGGGATAATCAAACAAAAAGGGTGTAATGAGAACGAATATGAACCTACCACTACCATGTGATCTCTTAGAGATTACCGTGATGCCAATGAATGCGCACCAGTAGAATCAATTATCCATGAAAGACCTGCTACTGTTGATCCTCTATCTCCATTGGGAACTCCATAAATATCACCCCATCATTAATTTCAATCTCTATCTAGTCAATTACTTGCAGTGGATCATGTACGTACCTCCTCTACTATGACATGTGGAAAACATCATGCACTCGGTACATCAATGGCGAAGATCTAGGTGGTATGCCACCTCAAAAACTCTACTCAGAATCTAGAAATGACATATGAATCTCAGAGATAACTTGTTGCCCCAACCAAATATCTATAAACCTTATCAGGTTGAGACCTGAAGGAATTAATGGTCTCCCTCCTCAAACTCCAAGGGCCTCCATCTCTTATCAGCATAATATTTATACCTACTCTCTATAGTCCTCAAACACTCTTGGTTAATCTTAACCTTCTCAGTGGTATCATGTAACATATTTGGACCCATGAGTGATGACTCCCCTGGGTCTGTAAAACATAACACTAACCTCCATGGTCTGTATGGTCTGCTCTGTCTGACCATTAGTTTGTGTGTGAAAGGTTTTACTCAAGCACAGTTGTTTCCCAAAAGCGTTAAGTAATCCCTCACACAATTGGGATGTAAATAGATCATCAAGGTCTAAGACGATCGTCGAAGGAACCCCGTGAAGTGGAAATATCATCTAGACATAGAGGTGTTCCAATAACTCTACTGTTCCCTCTTCCAGGATGGGTAGGTAGTGATACGACTTGGTGATTTGGTCAATGATCACCCAGATAGCATCATGGACCCTAGATGTATGTGGTAATCCTATCATGAAGTCCATTGAGATACCATCCCACTTCCACTCTGAACCTCAAGTGGTTGGGCCAACATAACTGGAACTTGATGCTCAACCTTCAATTGCTGACAAGTGAGGCATCTCGAGACAGACTCAGCTACTGCATTCTTCATCCTCATCCACCAGTACTGATGCCAGAGGTCCTAGGTCATCATTGTCTCTCCATGATGTACTACCAAAAAGGAGGTATGAAACTCCCTCAAAATCACTTCCTGTAATGCCACTGGTGCTACTTTACGCCCTATTAAAATGATGACATGCTCCTGACCTATCAAAAATACCGTAAGAGACTATCCTAAGAATAAATAAGCACATAGGATATCACAGTAAAAATCCACAAAATATTACTTCCTATCTCATTGTAAGAGCGTGGGAGTGAAAAACATCAACTGGAGGTATGATGTTGCAACATCATCCATTAAGGATATATACATCATGGCTATCTACTCTGTCATCTTACTAATCAGCTGTAAACCAGAACTCTTGCTGAGTACATATGCCACCACTTTCCCTTTATTAGGTGTGTATACTATCTTGAAGTCATATTCCTAGAGGAACTCCAGCCATAGCCACTTCCTCAAGATCATTTCCTTTTGTGAGAAGATATACCTGAGACTTTTGTGGTTGGAGTAAACTGTAAACTGCTCACCCTTCAAGTAGTGATGCCACATTTTTGAGGAAAATACCACTACTGATAGCTCCAGGTTATGGGTTTCATAGCTCTACTCATTCTACCTCACCTTCCACAATCCATAAAAAAAATTTCTTCCCACTACATTAGGAAACAACCAAGCTCGATTACTGATGCGTCATAGTACTCCACATAGTCAGTTCCTTCCTCTAGAAACCTCATGATAGGAGTAGTCATCAAGATATTACTTAGCTACGAAAAGCACGGTTAGAATCCTTTTGTCCATAAAAAGGGTATTCCCTTTTTTTTCAATGTTGTAATGGGTGATGCCACTCTAGAGAAGTTGAGTAAAAACCTCTGATAGTACCCATATAACCCAAGAAAAATTCGCACCTCGGTAACTCTCTTGGCTGGTTCCCACGAAAGAACTTCCTCAATCATCATTAGATCCATAAAAAATCCATCCTCTGATATGACATGTCCTAGGAAATGGACCTTTTGTATCCATAGCTCACACTTCAAGAGCATTCTGTAAAGTAGGTGATCTCAGAGTGTGTCCAGAAACATCAACAGGTGTATCGTGTGCTCCTCATCAGATACTGAATACACTAATATGTCATCAATGAAGAAAACTACAAACTGGTCTATGTACAACTGGAGGATCCTGTTCATGAGTCCCATTAAAACTATTGGGGATTTGGTCATTCCAAATGGCATCACTATATACTCATAGTGGCTGTAGGGATATATGAAATCCATCTGTGAGGTTTCCTCATTTCATACTCGAAGATGGTGATAGCCTGATCTAAGGTCTATCTTTGAGAACCATCTTGACCCCTTTAGCTAATTGAAGAGGTCTTACATCCTTAGTAGAGGATAATTTTTATTCATATTCACCTGGTTTAGATGAAAAAATTCCATGCATAACCTCAAGATTCTATCTACCTTCTTGGATAACAATACTGGGGTCGACCATGTTGAAGTAATTGGCCTTACGAACCTCTTCATCTGCAAGTCCTCCAACTATACCATCAGCTCTCAGAGCTCTGTGGGAGGAATTTGAAATATTTTTGTAGACATCGCTACCATACCCAAGAAAAATAAATGGATATGTCTACCTCTCTACAAGTAGGGAGTTATGGAACATTATCTTAAAAGATATATTCATAATCATCCACTCCTATAAGGAACCAAAAACTCAAAACATCTACTTCTACGCAGGTAAGGATGGCCACATGAAGCTACCCATTTCCACTGTCCTCATGTTCCCTAAGCCTGGTGTGGACCAAATTGGGGTGGCAGTTGTAACATGTGGAAATGTATACAACCTCATGATTTTCTCCTATATCCTCTACAATGTCTACCTCTCTATAAAAGGATCATAGCTAGAACAACCATCTGGTCAAGTGTCGTCCTCACTAAGTGAAATACTCCCATCACTGAGACTAGCCAATCCTCAGTGATCTAAGGATCTATCTCTCCACTGAACATGGGATGTCTTGGTCACTGGAACTCATGTAAGGCACTGAGACTACGTGTATACTCTACTGGTAGTGCCAATAGAAACTACTGACCAATGGGCGGTGGTATTTCTGGGACACCACCTGAAGGTTACATCTTGGGAAAAAGACCATGTACCAAATCCTCATCACTTTATGGACCATCCTTGTGGTCACACACTAGAATCCTTGATGGTTGTCTCCGTGGAGGCATCTTAAAAGTGAATCAAGATGAACCATGTTCAATTTATTATACATGGTGAGATGACTCTGAATCAAAGAGATCATGGGAAAACACTCAACGACACATGAAACCAATGTTTTCTTGTACCAAAATAGAAAACAAAACTCAGGGTCTTGGGGTTTGGATATGTCGACCGCCACACCAACACTAGACTCTCTAGCTTGAAATATGAATTTGAAACTCTTAACAATGTTTCCCCCATCAAAATTTACAAGCTCTTAGTCCTTCTGGTAGAACAGAACCCTTTGATACCCCTTTTTCATGAACCATCCCCTAGGGATCATGTCATAACATCCCCAAGCTTGCCTTCCATAGGCCAGGGGCCAGAAACTAGCACCAAATAGACATATCCATAAAATAAAGGGAATTTTTCTTTAAACCTGTACACACACACATAACACAAACTAGAAAAAAGTAAACACTAAGTAAACCAAAACATTCACAAGACAACTAATGAGATCATAGTACAACAGAAAAGTACAAGGGGCTAGAATACATGAAAAAATCCACAAGAAAAGGTACAGCTACCAATGTCCATCTTCTCAAGACCTACTTGGAGGGTAGGTGGAGGATAACTATTTGTAGCTATAGAAGTATTCCCCGTCCATCCCATATCACTAAGAACCACCTGGCCCTAGTCCAGCATGATCTATATAGAAGAATCAATCACCTAGAGGGTAGGTGTAGGATTGATGTTAGTAGACATAGAAGTATATCACATTCATCCCATCTCACTAAGTGACTCCTACCCCCTGTCCACCAAGGTCTCCGTCGAAGCGTAGATCACATGCGTAGGACACGACAGGTGCCGGAGAATTCCATGTAGTGGTGAGTAACACAATACTCATTAGGGACCCCAAAACACAAATGAAAGACCAAAAAACAATACCAAACAACAATATCACAAAGAAAAGAATGATCACACCAGGTATAACATAAAGTATGGAAAGTAAGACTATCGGCCATTACATAGAACACCTTGGGTTATTGAGGAACTCATCCTTGACGAGTACTATGGGTCTGCTGGGTCACACAGAGTTTCTCCCCATAGCGAGCCTTCAAAATCAAAGAGAGTCGCTTTCCACTTAGCTCATAATAGTTGGTCCATATAGGGACGCTTATAGCTGCTCTACATAGGGTCGCTTGTAGCTTCTCTATAGAGGGTTTCTTGAAGCTGATCCACAAATGGTTGCTTGTAGTTGATCCACACAAAATCACTTCTAGCAAGTCCAAACAGGGCCTCTTATCATCTAGTCCAATAGGGTAATTTAGAACTATTTTTCAGTAGTCTTCAGGCCTCATCCATCCACAGGATTCCCACACACAATGCAAACTAATTCTTGGAGAATCTAATACTCAAGAAAATGTACTTATCTTGACTACCATTAAAAATCACTTATATTATACCCAAAGGAACTTCTCTTCGCAATGGTCACAACTCCCTAGATGACATGTCAATCAGATGCCTGATCTGAATGATATTATCTTTGTAGTAAACATGGGCCGATTGTGTCTGGGTCATGTCTGACATAATCAGACCAAGACGACCAATCTAGCCCATGGGTACCACATGCCCCCAAAGTGGTTTAGTTGAACCGAATCAATTCGGTTGGGTATGGTCCAGTCTGGTAAAGCCTGGCTCTTGGGCCATGCCTGGTGGGTCGTGGGTCCAGCCCGCCGGGTTGCCCAGCAACTCATTTTGATCTGGCTCAGCCCGCACTGGCGGGTTGGTTCAGTCCACAGCCTGGATCGCTCAGTAGTGAGGCCCACAATGGTGGGCCGACATGATTCCAGCCCAGATGACATACGATGCTCGGTTCGCACAACCTATTGTTTTAGGGTTGTGTCACCTCCTCAGCCAGCTGATCTGCTCAAGTGGACCGGTCTCACGCATGACCCATGAAAAGCCCAAGTCCCTTCACTTATGCCTGACATCAAGTCGCGACCTCCTCCACACACGGCCAGCCTGGTGCCTACTGGGTCCTTCGCACGTTGCAACCTGCTAGGTGGGACACTCCTCAGACGTGATGACTGAGTGACACCACCCTCCAACACTGGTCTGCTGACGCGGACCTGTCTTCTTGCATGAACCATAGCTTTGCAGCGGGTCTAGTCTACCGTCACGGTCTGCAGATCATGGCCTTACACTGGGTGTGCCTCCGATGTGGCCAAGTGGAAACGTCTGCCTGCTGGCAGTAGCCAACATCAGTGTTGGTGGCTTCTGCTTCCTCCATGACATACTACTAGAGTGCTGCCTCACTGCTGTCACCACGACCTTGTGCCGTGTTCTCTCGTCGGTGTCGCGACTTGCCTAGACGTTTCCCTCTGCCTAATGCCTCCTCGGCAGATGCACCACTGTCATTACTCTACTAAGAATGGGATAGAGAGAGAGAGGTAGGGGGTCACAAATAACACCCAAATGAATAACCGGCCTTTTTTTTGTGTTGTTCTGGTATTTTTCATCTTAGAGGAATCACAATATACCAAGAAATAGAGGTGGAATAATCACTAAGATAAAATATCACATTTTTATCCCACATCATTAACCATCCAGCATGAACGATCGATCAGTGGGTTAACTTGTTTGTGAGTTAAAACACATTCATTATTTAATAGATATAATGGGGAATGTAATTTACACAAAAAACATTAAACCCCTACATTGTTAGAGTTCAATAGGAGGTCGAATTTGTCACTAAAGTGATCCATCTCCCAAATACCTCAATCTGTCATCAAAGAAGAGGTCTAACGAAGATAAGGGGAAGTGTTCAACGTCGGTGGTGATTATAATTCATCATTAGTCAATGGATATCCTCCAGAGATTCAGAGAGTTTCTCCCCACATAATAATAACACACTCACTACTTAAACATTAAAGGAAGATATGCCTTTCTGTTATCACTCTGTTGTAGTGTCGTTAATCTGATTCATTAATGAGGTTCACTGTATCCTCTTTGCTGCATGGTAGCGCTGACGTTCCACTACTCAATGATGGAGGAGGAAAATATAATAACTTTTTGAGTTATTTTATGTTTTTTCAAAAAGGATAAAAATTATCTTTTCTGTTCGATGCTCGTTGGTCGATGTTAGGCCATCTTAGGAAAATCCTGAAGTTTTGAGTTCAACGGTGCCCTCAAATTTTTGATCCGAGAATTTTTTTAAAATTTATAAAATCCCACTAGCTTGTTTATTTAAATGAAATTTAAAATAGTTTGAAAATTATATATTTCCCTCAACCTGCATTGGTCGTGGTTATGTCTTTCTCAAGTAGAAAATCTCATTACAAACATAATGGGGATCACAAAATTTTTAATCCGACATACTATTGGTGAGTTATGAGGATCTAAAAAGAATTTATTTGAATTATTTTATTTAAAATTACATACCAAAAACAAACTTTTATAGCTGAATCATTCTGTAGAGATACATAATTGACGTACATAGAGAATGCATTACTTTTGCGGAATACTTAATACATAACAAAAACAAACACCGAAGGACCATAATAGTTTAGTGTCTTTAGAAACTCAGAATATAATCTTCTAATCATGGTGAAAGATCTTAAACATCTCCCATAAAGATCAACCCATTTTGTTTTCTTATAAAAAACATTACTTTATATCCTGGGGAAAATAAAACATAAAAAGGGTGAGCTCAAATGCTCCATAAGGGTAAACATGGAGAACATAAAACAACCCATAAAAATTTGAATGTAAAAACATGAACATCACATAAATCTTAACAGTACGTAAGGCATAAATTATAAAGGAACATAAATCATGATAAACTAGAATGGGAATAAAACATGTAATTTTTGAAAACCATTAAGCATACGATATGATTTCTATAGTAGCCAAGGCATTGCTTCCAAGACCATCTTAGTGGGCAAAGTCCGTTTCTGAATTGAGTTCACTCATCGTTCAAGTCCTGTATCACTGAACCGGATTAACTTACCTTTCCAGCCATGTCTATATCATGAGATATAAATCATTATCAAATACATTAGAGGGAGATATAGGTCCCACAAATCTCATAATGAAATCATTCTTACGTGTGCCAAAACATAAACATAAATCATTCATCATAACCCAAAGAATAAAATGGGTTTCATAAACATCATCCCATCATAACATAATCCATATAAAACAAATGGATATCATTTAATCATAAAAACATTGAAACCATGTAGATCATAGAGACATTATACATTAAACATACACATTTTAAATAATGTCATCTTAGATATAAAATGTTTTTGATAAAACACTTAAAATGAATTCTTGAGGAAAATATCCTTTCTTCTTCAAAATCATTTTCCTTTCACAAAATTCCATGAAATTTTAAAAGAAAAGGATTTTTTTGAAAATAGTGATGTAATATTGTAGATTAATCTTCATGGAAATACGGTGTTATAAAACCGTGAAAATCTGTTCATGCCATATAAATTAAAAAAACATTTTTCTCGTACTTTTGTCAGACAAGTTCAAAAGTACCTCATATGGTAAATAAAAGAAAGGTTACTTGCATACCATGTAGTAAAAGTAAAAAATGTGTAAAAAGGGCTCCAAACCTACATTAAAACAATTTTATAAAACATGGACATGGATTATAATAATAACCCCATTAAATACTTACGAATAAACAATCTCGGATAAGAACGAGATTAGAATAATTATCCCTTACCTTATGTCTGATATGCTTCGTATGTATCCGAAACTCCTATATAATGATTTAAATAATTTCATTGACTTATTATAGAACCATATTCATTGTTATGATATCATATATGGTTCACTTATGACTTTATATTACCCGTTCTTTTGTAAATTCCATGTTAAAGCATCGTTTTTGGGTAAAATCGTTTCATTTATCGTACGTGTTTCGACTTGTTGTTCTTGATATTATTACTTATATAATGATTTAATTAATTCCATAATGTAAAACATGATTTAAATATATATTCATCATATAAATATATATGATATATCGATAAATGGAATGAAATACACCGTTCATGGAGACGGTAGGCCATACGTACGCATGAACGCTGTTTTCGTTTCCTTATTGAATTGAACGGAATTAAGTAAATGAAACATATATGTTCATAAATCTAGTATCATTATTATGTAATATATTTCATGACTATTTATTATATATACATTATAATCATACTTGAATTATTTATCATGAAAAATGAATCTCATCGCGTTCGTGGAGACGGTAATCCGTACGTACGCATGAGCGATGATATCGTTCCCATAATTATTGAATTGAATTAGAGTGGATGATATAATATCTCATAATCAGTATGATTTTATAATAACTATACATATTTATTAATTACACTATTATACCCATCCAGGTAAGGTGGTGGTGGAATAATATATTACACCACGGCGTGGAGACGGTATTCTGTACGTACACACGCGCAGTGATTTCGTTTTCTGTAGGATGGATAGAAGGTAAAATGGGTTGTTTCATATTTATAATAACATATCAGTATATTATTTATACTTATTTTATTACTTTATAATTAAATAACTAAAGGATAAGATGTTTAATAAGAAAGAAACTTGAAAGAATCGGTAGAAGAGATTACCTCTTCTTCAACACACCTCTTTTAAGCTTCCTCTTAAGGCACTATAGTTGGTCTTTTGAGGAGACCAGAACCTATATAATGTTTCTAGGTAAGTTGAGAAGGGAAATGGGCAGGGTTTTCTGAGCTTGAATGCTCAAAATTGTGTAAAGAGAAGAGGGAGGAGGTGGCCTTTTATAAGGGAGGAGAGGGGCACCTTAGGAAAAACTTAAAATATTATTTTATAATAATGTCATATTCGGTTTATAATAGCTCCAAAGTGACTCCATTGAATTATATTGAACATATATAGGTATTATGTATCAATTTTTACTTAAAAAATTTTATATAAAATAAATAATTATTTAAATAAAAAGTCAGTTTTTAAATAGTAACCCATTATTTTCACTATTCATCAAAAATTGAATGTTTTCCGAAAAATGTGAAAAATTCACCCTAATATAATTTTGATATTCCAAATCCAGAAATGATTTCCATTTTAAAAGATAAAATTTATAAAATTCTAAAAAGTGGGTATTACTATTCATAATGGCTAGTTCATAATAATATTATAATAATATCTTGTTTAGTGAAACTCGGTATTGCGTACTACATAGGCTATCAAAGAAGGTCTTGATTGAATTTAATTCCAGGAAAGTCAAGGATGCGTGTAGTGAAAGATTCCTTTTTTTTGCGTATAAAATAATCAAAACTTATTTTATTTATACAATAAAAAAAATCTATACTTAATGTTGTGTAAAATAATTTCCACAAAATGAACTTGAAATTGTGTGTAACTACAACCAAGAATAGCGTTGCATATACTGAAAGCTAATACGGTGTTGCGTATAGAATACGATAATTTTGGTGCAGCGTACAACACAAGACATAAAATTAATTAAAATAATATTTCTCATAAAATCTCTGGGTGTTACATTCTACCCCCCTTAAAATGAATTTTTCCCCGAAATTCATCAGACTTATAAATGGTTTACTACTTGAAAGTTTCGTTCATAGAAACACACATCGTAAAAGGAATACTAAAACTTAATTTTAAAAAGTAAAGTAAGAAATGTAACAGTTACCCAGATTAACTCATCACTGAGTTTCCACATAGGAGAACATAAGTGGAAATATGGATATGGAAGAGAAATCTAATCATCATGTTCTGATAGAGAGTGGTAGAGAACATGTCTATGAAAAATCCAATAATCACAAAGCCATAAATTTGTGATGATCTAAGGTACCGTCAGATTCATCGGATATGAGGGTACTAGGAAAACATTTTTTTTCAATATCATTTCCCTAAAGTTTAAAATTTTGAATTAGAATAAATACTTACTTGATTTTGGTACAACCTAGTGGTTGGTCGTTCCATGAACAATTTCCACTTCATATCATAAAGAAATGAAGTTGAAGTTGTCATTCGTGAAGTGTTAGCAGATCATGTGATAGAATGATGGGTCATTCCATCTGTCTCAAACAAAAGGTTAGCAAAAGTTATCAAATATACATAAGTCCATCTTTGGTGAGGTTAATCATATATGATTCCAAAAATGGACTTATACTTCATCTATAATACCGATTAATAAAATAAAACCAGTTTTACTAACCAGGGACTTCCTGTAGGCTATAGGTAGGCGATAAAGGCTTGTCGCACTTCGGTTGTGGGTTCGATTCGTGCAACCTTGTATGAAGAAATGGGTTTTCTCCTGTCTTGTAGGTTTTCCTTTGTCTAAAACTACACTATTATAACATTACAGAAATAATATCGAAAAAATTTTTTTATCGTTAAAAAATACTATCTTATGTCCAACATAATCCATTCCAATCTTTAAGATTATCAAAAATACTTTTATCTAATATCATAGTGTAATGTAAAAGATTACTAGAAATTTCATCTACCGAGCATGTGAATATCATCATCTATCATGATATATCTTGTTGTTCACATTCTAAACATATGAATACCTTAATCATGTATTCTCTTGAAAAATGAATACCCATTGAACCATATTTAAAACATTAATGATATCAAAAGTTACCTATTTCTACATACAAAAATCCCACAATTTCTATATACTCAATCCATGATATCACATTGTCCTTATATCAGTCATGAGCTCATTAACACTATCAAACATATTATTTTCTCCTTATCCCTTCCTTATGCAAATATCATCTGATTTCAAAAATCATTTCAATCACTTTTCATGGTTATCGGTACCATATTATTAGATAAAACCACAATGTACCAATACACAGATATTTCAATATACTATAAAATTACCTCAACAACATTATTATTGAATTCAAATACGTAAGCCCTTCAATCCATCCTCTTCAATGATTGGCATGGAATAGGTCCTTCCTCGATTTAGAAGTAACTTCTTAGGTCAGGGCATTGAGTTGGGTAATGACCATGTTCTCCATAGATAAGACATTAGAATACATAACAGTCTGTCACTCTATGACCCTTTTCTCCACATAGATAACATCTTCCCCTCCATTTGAAGTATTCTTCAAGGTTTTTCTTCCCTTATTTATAAATCTCAATCTTCCTTTCTCTATGCTCCTCACCATGAGAACATGCATAAAATACCATCTTCCTCTTATTTGATGACTTTGGAATACAACTAAAGTTCACCTTATTAATCATATATTGAGATTACTGATTCGGAAGAATAATAATATCTTTCTCTAGAGGCATTACACAATTTCGTTGATCATAGTCACCAATTTGTCCATTGAAATCAATGTTAACTGAATTCCTTCTCATTCCCTCTAATGACTAAGACCGGAAACCATAGTGTAAGAAGCAGTTAAAATAACGAGGAACCACATAATCATAAAAATTCACTTATGGGATGTTTAACTTATCAAAAATTATTTAATCCATGACACCTTAGGTTTACCCTATGTTAGTCATGATCGTCAACATAATTCTAGGAATCTGACCTATACATATACATAAACTTAGGGACATCCCTAGACATACCTTAGAAATATCTCTATGGATTTCACTAATGTTTTCGCATCCTAGTTTCCAAAGGTTAAATAAAACTTTCCTTTGATACAAACTATAGAGACCCATACTTGACGTACATATACATTACATTACTTTTATATAATTCTTAATACATAACAAAAACAAACACCGAAGGACCATAATAGTTTAGTGTCTTTGGAAAATCGGAATATAATCTTATAATCATGGTGAAAGATCTTAAACATCTCCCATAAAGATATTCCCCTTTTGTTTTCTTACCTAAAACCTTTCTTTATATCTTGGGGAAAATAAAACATAAAAAGGGTGAGCTCAAATGCTCACTAATGCTAAACATGGAGAACATAAAACAACCCATAAACATTTGAACGTAAAAACATGAACATCACATAAATCTTAGCAGTACATAAGGCATAGATCATAAAGGAATATCAATCATGATAAAATAGCATGGGAATAAAACATGTAGTTTTGGAAAACCATTAAGCACATGATATGATTTCCATAGTATCCAAGGCATTGCTTCCAAGACCATCTTAGTGGACAAAGTCCCTTTCGGAATCGAGTTCACTCCTCGTTCCAATCCTGTATCACTGAACCAGATTAACCTACCGTTCCATCAATGTATATATCATGAGATATAAATATTTAACCAATGAATTGGAGGAAGATATAGGTCCCACCCATCTCATAATTAAATCATTCTTACGTGTGCCACAACATAAACATAAATCATTCATCATAACCCAAAGAATAAAATGGGTTTCATAAACATCATCCCATCATAACATAATCCATATAAAACAAATGGATATCATTTCATCATAAGAAAAGTGAAACCATGTAAATCATAGAGACATTATACTTTAAACATACAGATATGAAATAATTTCATCTTAGATGGAAACTATTTTTGATAAAACACTTGAAATGAATTCTTGAGGAAAATATCCTTTCTTCTTCAAAATAATTTTCTTTTCGCAAAATGCCATGAAATTTTAAAAGAAAATTATTTTTTTGAAAATATTCATGAAATCATTTAGATAAAATTTCATGAAAATAAGGTGTTATAATACCGTAAAAACTTGTTCATGCCGTATAAGTTAAAAAAACCTTTTTCTCGTACTTTTGTCGGACAAGTTCAAAAGTACCTCGTACGGTAAATAAAAGAATGATTCCTTACATACCATGTAGTAAAAGTCAAAAATGGTTAAAAATTATTTTAAACATATATGAAAACACTTTTATAAAACATGTACATGGATGATAACAATAACCCCAGTAAATATTTACGAATAAAAAATCTTGGATAAGAACGATATTGGAATAATTATCCCTTACCTTATGTCTGATATGCTTCGTATGTATCCGAACCTCCTGTATAATGATTTAAATAATGTCATTTATTTATTAAAGAACCATATTCATTGTTAAGATATCATATATGGTTCAATTTTGACTTTATATTACCCGTTCTTTTGTAAATTCCATGTTAAAGCAGCGTTTTTGGGTAAAATCGTTTCATTTATCGTACGTGTTTCGACTTGTTATTCTTGATATTATTACTTATATACTTATTTAATTAATTCCAGAATGTAAAAAAAGATTTACATATATATTTATCAAATAAATATATATGATATATCAATAAATGGAAAGAAATAAACTGTTCATGGAGACAGTAGGCCATACGTACGCATGAACGCTGTTTTCGTTTCCTTATTGAATTGAAAGGAATTAAGTAAATGAAACATATATGTAAAAAAATCCAGTATCATTATTATGTAATATATTTCATGATTATTTATTATATATACTTTATAATTATACATGAATTTTTTATCATGGAAAATGAATCTCATCGCGTTCGTGGAGATGGTAATCCGTACGTACGCACGAGCGATGATATCATTCCCATAATTATTGAATTGAATTGGAGTGGATGATATAATATCTCAGAATTAGTATGATTTTATAATAACTATACATATTTATTCCTTAAACCATTATACCCATTCAAGTAAGGTGGTGGTGGAAAAATAGATTACACCACGACGTGGAGACGACATTCCGTACGTACACACGCGCAATGATTTCGTTTTCCATAGGATGGATAGAAGGTGAAATGGGGTTGTTTCATATTTATAATAAAATATTATTATATTAGTTATAATGATGTTATTACTTTATAATTAAACAACTAAATAATAAGAAGTTTAAGAAGAAAGAAACTTGAAAGAATCGGTAGAAGAGATTACTTCTTCTTCAACACAGCTCTTTTAAGATTCTTCTTAAGGCACTAGAGTTGTTCTTTTGAGGAGACTAGAACCTATATAATGTTTCTAGGGAAGTTGAGAAAAGAAATGGGCAGGGGTTTTCTGAGCTTTAAAGCTCAAAATTTTTTAAAGATAAGAGGTAGGAGGTGGCCTTTTATAAGGGAGGATAGGGGAACCTTAGGAAAAACATAAAATATTATTTTATAATAAAGTCATATTCGGTTTATAATAGCTTCAAAGTGACTCCATTGAATTACATTGAACATATATAGGTATTAGGTATCAATTTTTACCTAAAATAAATTTAAATAAAATAAATAATTATTTAAATAAAAAGTCGGTTTTTAAATAGTAACCCTGTGTTTTCACTATTCATCAAAAATTGAAAGTTTTCAGAAAAATACCAAAAATTCACCCTAGGATAATTTTGATATTCCAAATCCAAAAATGAGGTCCATTTTGAAATATATAATTTATTAAATTTCAAAAAGTGGGTATTACTATTCATAACGGCTAGTTCATAATAATATTATAATAATATCCCGTTTAGTGAAACTCGGTATTGCGTACTACACATGCTATCGAAGATGGTCTTGATTGTGTGTAATGCGAGAAATGTCAGGAATGTGTGTAGTGAAATATTCTTTTGTTGTTGTGTATAACATAATCAAAACTTATTTCATTTATACATTAAACAAAATCTATACTTAATTTTGCGTAGAATAATTTCAAAAAAAACAAACTTAAAATTGTGTGTAACACTAGCCAAGAATAGTGTTGCGTATACTGCAAGCTAATAAGTTGTTGCATATAGAACAAGCTAATTTTGGTGTATCATACAACACAAGACATCAATGTTATTAAAAAAATAATTCTAATAAAATCTCAGGGTGTTACACACTCCGTACAATGTTCAACTATGCTTAAGAGAATAATACCCTCATGAACTTAATGGTACCCTTAGATTTTCAATCTGACATTCCATTTATGAGTTATACAGATTTGAAAATAAAATAAATTTATTCAATTATTTTATTTCTTGATAAAAAAACATTCTACTCTTTACTCATGTAGGCCAATGTTATGATTTTCCTAAGGAATTCTTACCCTCACGAGGTCAACGATGGTCTTAGATTTCAATCCAAATCACTGTTTGTGAGTGATAAGGATTTGAAAATAAAATAACATTTATTTAAATTATTTTATTTATGGTTATTCGATTTCTGGGTTTTCTCACTAGCGGCCCGCACTGACTATACTTAAGTTGCTCCTGGGGTAAACTCGACATCCTGAACAAAACAATGTCCTTGGATTTTTGATCCAGGAACTCGTTTAAGGGATATTCCACTTTTTAGTAAAACCAGTCATGCATGCTATTTAAAACATAAAATATTTCAATGGATCATTCCGGGAACTATGAGTCTCGGAATCACACGCTGTCTCAGTTCCTTGTCTCAAAATAATCCCATTTAATTTAAAAAAAATCATGTAATTTTTGGGTATTGTAGAATGATTATTCTCCCTTTTAGTAAAAAGTAAAACTATATGAAATTTTTTTTCTCACTTTTATCAACATATATTATTTTTTTTAATTGAAAAAAATAAAAAATGGAATAAGTTACATTTTCAATGTATATATTTAATTTCTCGAAATCTCATATATTTGAAATTTATCATCGTCCACCTTAAATAATGATGAGACAAAAATTGGGGAATCAATAAATATAGAAATTATAATTGATTCATTATATTCCCAACCTCCATACCATTTTATTATAGAACAATTTCTAACATGATATTAAATATCATAATTGAAAGAGAATAATAATAAATTACGGTAAAAAAATATTATAATATAAGAAAATTAAAAAAATTAGAATCACCCTTACATCATGATTTAATGTTTTCAATCCATTAAAAAGGGTTACTACAGATATCACTACTAACATGAAATTAGAAAATGTCAACAATATTTTAACACCCCGCCCCTACCTCATTGGCTTGAGGAGGCGGTGAGGGTTACTTGGCCTTAAGCGACGTTCCCAAGGTGCCAAAGGCTGGTAATAAATGTCGAGGGATTCAAGAAAAAGTTGGGGAATGATTTTCCCTTAAGACAAAACCAACCAAACCATCCATTATCTATCACTATATGATGCATGTTAACCAAAAAATTCAAGCATGTATTCCCAAAGGACAACCAAGATGTTCCAAAATACAACCTAAAACCAATACAACCAAAACCATATCAAAGTACCATGCGGAAGACTCAACAAAAGACCCAAGATAAGCCAAGGAAAACTTTATGGATCTATACCAAGCTCCATGATCCACGCTCCAAGCTCCACCTAGACATCACGATGCACCACTAAACACTACTGGAAAACTAACCTTTACCAACGGTTTGGAACCGTTGGTATAGGCCTCCAAACCGTTGGTATAACCTATACCAACGGTTTGGAGAACCGTAGCCAAGTAAGCCATTGGGATAGGTCTATACCAACGGTTTTCCAAAAACCGTTGGTATAGGTAATATGAAATCTATACCAACGGTAATGGAACCATTGGTATATAAATTCCAAAAATAAAACATCCGCTGGGATTTGATCCCAGGACCCCTCGTTTATAACTGAACGACTCAACCACTAACCTAAGATGACTTTTGTGATCATAATTACATAAATATATATATTTATTCTTGTAAATATTTTAAATTTTGATTTATATAATGTTCTCGGTACGAAGGTCCGATAAAAAATGAAAGTACCTATACCAACGGTTGTTAAAACCGTTGGTATAGGTCTATAGCAACGGTTTTAACAACCATTGGTATAGGTCTTTGGTTGTGATTTTCATTCTGTGAAGGATGTTGAATTTTGGCCCACTTTTCCCAATGGTTTGGCCAAACCGTTGGGAAAGGTAGACCAATCCCAACGGTTTGGCCAAACTGTTGGGAAAAGTGGCATATTTGGGGACCTTTCCCAACAGTTTGGCCAAACCATTGGGAAAAGTGGTATATTTGGGGACCTTTCCCTATGGTTTGGCCAAACCGTTGGGAAAAGTGTCCAATTTGAGGGCCTTTCCCAATGGTTTGGCCAAACCGTTGGGATAGGTCTACCTTTCCCAACGGTTTGGCCAAACCGTTGGGAAAGGGGACCTATACCAACAGTTTTTGAAAACCATTGGTATAGAAGTGTTGGGAAAGATCTAATTTCCAGTAGTGAAAGGAGGTTTATTCCTTAACTTTTCCCACGTCACGATACACAACATCTACAAAGGCACCAACAAGCCAAATCGGGGGGTGAGTACAACTAATCAGTAGGATTTCCCCAAATTACTTCTCTACACATGCCACTAGGATAAATCCATTAGCACATTTATATAAAATAGTTTATATAAAATAATCACAAGTGAAACCATTTCCATAAGCCAAATAGACCCTTACCGATCAATCATACCAAACCAAAAACCAAGGGAAAATCCAACCAAACATGTCACAAGCCATTTCATCATTTACACAACAATTTCCAACTTGCAAAAAAATGCACAACAAATCAACCAAAACAACCAAACGGTGGAGCTTCCGTCCAACCCATTCACCCAATCACACCTAGTGGTACTTACCTACCACAACCAACAGTGGGGCTTCTGTCTAACCCATTCACCCATTCCCAGCTAGTGGCTCTTCCCATCCACTCATCCTTTGATGGTGGTCCTTCAGTCCACTATCCATCCCCTTTTTATAGTGGTACTTCTCGCCACTTTAACATAAAATTCCCATCAATCCATAAACAATAATTTGTGTAATGCCCTGGCCCCAGTTACCCAGAGTCGGTGCATTATTACATAACATTGACAAGATCACAAAAGATCAAGTCTCGAAATTCCAATTTTTTTAGTAGCCTTGGAAACACTAGATACCTTCATAAGGTTTTCATTACATGATAAAATAGAAAACTACAACAAAATAGTCTCGATAGTCCACACTCATATCCCCTCAGACTATCCCTGCATGTCAGTCATAAAATACTTCTTCACATCCTGTAAAAAAATTAAAACATAGAATGGGGTGAGCTCAGATACTTAGTAAGGATAAAAATATAGCGGAAACTTTAATAAATAATCCTAAACATTTAAGGCAATGTATAACTAAAACAAAAGCCTTTTAAACTTGAACTTAAGCATAATATGGAAAAAATAAAATGAAATAATTCCATTTACTTATTCACATGGATATTATACTAGTCGAATAATCACATGAAATATCAATAACCACTTTCATAATGATGGAATTCATAATACCAGAATATCATAACCACATAGTCAAGGACTTGTTCCAAGACTACAAATAAGATTTTTTCAAGGCCTTGTTATAAGAAACTAGTTTGTGTCATGAGACCTACCGATGCATCTAGGAGCTATAGGGGGCTACACCCATCACTTACTATGTCCAATGCATTCCTCATATGAACAGGTTTGACCATAACATAAACATTTGTATTAAAACTAGCATAAGAAATGTCAATACTTTATCCATAAACCATGAATGGTAAAAAAATAACACATCCACATTGAAACATATCACAAAACCTTCAATATAGTATGAAAGTTTTGTATCATAATAAATTAACTCCAAATAATCTTAAAATTCATCAAAGGATGTTGACATAGATGAAATCAAAACTATTTGGGGGAAATATCTCTTTTTTTGAAATCATTTAAATGTCACGTAATTATAAAATAAAACATTTACTTTGAAAATAATCTTATAATCTTGCAAGGGATGCTTTGACGATTTTATAACAGCATAAAATAGCCTCACCCATCGTATAAGATAAAAAAGACATTCTTACCTTAATTTTTCGAAAAGGTTAAAAAGGACCTTGTTTGGAAAACGATGTCTATATTCCTTTATAAAAATATTATAAAAATTCAAGAAAGGGTATAAATTCCTTTAAACTATAGTCTATAAAATAGTAAATGTTTTGAAATACATTTTTAAGAAACATGGATGTGGATGATTAAGAGGTCCCAGTAGATAATTACGTACAAACAACCTCGGATAATGAAGAGATTGTAGAATTAACCCTTACCCTGTACCTCTCCTTGGTCTAGGGTAGGTTAACATCCTTTATAATGGTAAAATAATTGTTCTTAAATTATTAAATAATGATATACATTAATATGATATCATATATGATCTTTTAACATTGCTTTGTCAATAATATCTTAGTATTATCGTCGTTCCAGGTGTTAACGGATTCATTTTCCATTATATTCATTGTTATGTGAGTCATAATTTTTATGGATGGGATGTATCATACTCATATATAGAATTATATAAAATCATTAAAAATTATTTTTAATCATCAAATGAAAATTAGTCTTGAATGGATACGATGGGGAATGAATCTTATCGCGTTCGTGGAGATGGTAATCCTTATGTATGCACGAGCGACAATATCATTATTTTGATATTAAAATAATATATAATTGGATGGTATATAATATATACAGAATAATTATCATGTTTACATCAATTACACATCATGATTATACCCATCCAAATAATAATGTATTGAATAACAATTACACCATGACGTGGAGACGGTAAGCCGTACGTACGCATGTATGGTGACATGTCATCCAAAGGATGGATAGAATAATGAATTTAGTTTTACCATATTTATAATAACATCACAGTATATAGAAGATACTAGAGTTATTATTTTATAATGGAAATAATAAAGTGAAAGGAAGTGGATGAAGAAAGGAAATTGAAAGAGGTGATGAAATAGTTACCTCTTATTCGGGTTCTTCTTTTTGATTTGATCAAAAGGAGTCCTTTGGTTGGATTTATGACTAAAGGAAGGACACTAGGATTAAGGGAGTATAGTTTATAGGGTATTTGGGTAGAGTTTTTCTGAGCCAAATGGCTTTTAAGGTGTGAATTAGAGAGAAGGGGGAGTGCCCTTTTATAAGAGGGGTGAGGGGCACCTTAGGAAAAGCTAGAAATGTTATTCGATAATAATATAATTTTCGGTTTCTAATGGCTCAAAAATATATTATTTAAAGGATAAAGTGGGTATAGGTCTAAAAAAACTCAACCAATAGGTTTTAGACAGGTTTGGGTCATTATTTTACCCTTATCTTTTAGATTTAACTCTTAGTTAAATAGTTTGGCATTTACCATGTCTCTTGTATTTTTATATTATATGGTTAATAAACATACTATATACTTTTAAGAGAACCCCAAGTGGTTCATTAATGATACACCTATCATTATATAAGTACTTTGACTGAACCTTAGATTTTTAGGAATAGAATATCAATTAATAATATAATATTTTTTTAAAAACTCTTTTATATCAATTTTGACACTATTTAAAAATTTATTTCTGTTAAAGTATTAAAAACTTTATTAATTAGAAATAAATTAATTTAAAAAATCAAAACATTTCATATTGACCTATAAAATTCGTTTATGGCCTCAAAACTTTAAAATTATATTTATTTTATCATTTATAATACCAATTATTTTATTCTTTCATTAATAAGGAAAATATTGCATCATCATCGTGTCATAAATAAATTTAATTATTCAATGTCTAAAAATTATAAATAAAGTACCATTATATAAGAAATATTTTTATCTTTATAATTAATATTTATATTTGAAGATATAACTTGTATAACCATATGTAAAAATTGTTTTACTAAAAGATATATTCTTATGTCATTTTTGTATTTACTTTAACTTAATTAATATAAAGTGTCATTATCACTTACAAGTGGCTCCATGGGGTCCCAAAAGGGACCCAAAGATTCCCATGGTCTGAAATGTATCATAAAATAGGTTTAGGATACATTTTAGGGTAATTTAATATTATTTTAATATTATATGTTTACCCTTATTTACCGGATTTACCCATGGTAAATAAATATTTACCGAAGTACTTATTCAAAATGTAAAAAAATAAAAGTTACTGATTTAAACAATTTGGACCTCATAATTCTAAATAATGAATCCATTTTTATAAATTCATAACACATAAGTGGTAGAAATTAATTTAAAATTAATTCCCATTGTCAAAACACAAAGCATGTTTCTAATAAATAATAACAATCAAAAGATTGACACTTGCTTATATCCAGTTTAAATGTGAAATTATGTACAATGACCAACATTGGATTAAATGGTAAAAATATAATATAATTATACTTTAAAACCACTAAAATTCATAATTTATCACTATTAATTATTTCGATTAAAAAAGTTTCTTTTAATTAAAATTTACAAATTTTCACTATTCATCAAAATATGAAAGTTATGAGAAAAGTACAAAAAATTCACCCTAAGGTAATTTAAATATTCCGAATCAAAAAATGAATTCCATTTTGAAAGATAAAATGTATAAAATTTCAAAAAATGGATATTACTATTTATAATGTCTACTTTGATTGGTCATAGTGTGTTAGAATCTCGAAGTTTCGTACAATGCAAGTTATTGCATTATTTAAAGAGAAGTGTATTGTGGAAGATTGGGGTGTTACATTCTCCCCTCCTTAAAATAATTTCATCCTCGAAATTTCTAGAGTATTACTGCATAAAAAGACTCAGGTGGTTCTTCATCATAAGTTCCTCGGGTTCCCACGTTTCCTCTTTCATCTTATGGTTTCTCCATAGACCTTTTACTAGACGAGTCGTCCGATTTCTCAGCACTTGTTCTCTTGTATAAAGAATCTTGATGGGATCTTCTCAATATGATAGATTGGGTTCCAGTTCTAATTTCTCATTGGTGTGTACATGTGTTGGGTCAGGCATGTATTTTCTTAACAGTGATACGTAGAACACATTGTGAACTTTGGAGAGATTTGGCGGCATTTCCAAACGATAAGCTACAACCCCAATTCGTTCTAGAATTTCAAAAGGTCCGGTGTACTTGGGACTCAATTAACCTTTCTTACCGAAACGTATAACTCCCTTCCAGGGATATACCTTCAAAAAACATGATCTCCTACCTGAAATTCCAAATCCTTCCTTTGGTTATCGGCATAGCTCTTCTGCCTACTTTGAGCTGCTTTGATGTGGTTTCGGATTACCTTCACCTTTTCCATCGATTCCTCCACCAGTTCTGAGCTTACAAGTTTTATTTCACCAACATCATCCCAACAAGTTGGTGTGAGACATCTATTTCCATATAACACTTCATACGGTGCCATCTGAACACTTGAATGGAAGTTATTATTATTGGAAAATTCTACAAAAGGTAAATATTGATCCCACATAACCTGAAAGTCATATGAGTAGGATATCAACATGTCTTCTAAGGTTTGAATAGTTCGTTCTGAATGAATATCTATTTGAGGGTGGTAGGAAATTCTCAAATAAAGATCAGTATCTAGGGCTTTCTGAAGTCTTTTCCAGAATCATGATGTACAACATGGATCACGATAAAAAAAATCGATAGGGGTGCTCCATGAAGTCTCACAACTTCATTAATATATAGTCTTGTTAGACGTTCAAGTGGTAAATCTTCCCTTATAGTAAGAAAATGTGCCGATTTGGTAAGACGATCAATAATGACCCATATTGCATCGTTCCTTCTAGGGGTTTTTGGTAGTCCCATGACAAAGTCCATCATAATATTATCCCATTTCCACTCTAGTATGGGAAGAGGTTTCATGACTCCTCCAGGATGTTGCCTTCCAACTTTCACTTATTGGCAAACCATACATCTTGACACAAAATCAGCAATCTACCTCTTCATGTTGTCCCACCAAAAATGTTCCTTCAAATCTATAAAAATTTTGGTGCTCCTAGGGTGTATAGAGAAATTGTAACTATGAGAATCATCCAAAAATTCTCTTTTTATATAGGGTATATTGGGAACACAAAGTCTCTTAAAAAATTTAAAAATTCCATCTTCATACACAAAGTAACTCAATCTCACATAATTCATAGCTTTAATATTCTTTTGGAAATCTTCATCATCGGTCTGAGAACTCTTTATCCTTTCTAATAATGATGTTTTAGCAACCATTGGAAAAAGTATTGATGTTTCACCTTTCATGGTGATTCCCATATCCATCTTTACAAGATCCATATGTATAGGATCCTTTTCAACTCTCATCTTGTTCAAAACTCCATCATTCTTTCTACGCAAAGCATTTTCCACCTTATTTTCCTTACCTGGGTTATAGTGTATCATGCAATCATAATCCTTCAGCAGTTCAAGGCATATCCTTTGCCTCATGTTGTGTTATTTTTGTGAAAAATATACTTCAAACTCTTTTGATCAGTATAAATCTCACATTTTTTCACCATAGAGATAGTGTCTCAAAATATTCAAAGCAAACATTATAACTGCTAACTCAAGATCATGAGTAGGATAGTTTTGCTCATGAATTTTCAGTTGTTGTGATGCATAGGCAATGAACCTATCATTCTGCATAAGGACACAACCAATTCATTTCTTTGATTCATCACTATAAATAACAAACCCATCATTCCTCGATGGTAGAGTCAATATAGGACCATTGGATAATCTTCTCTTCAGTTCCTCAAAACATTATTTACACTCTTTTGTCCAAACAAATTTAACCCATTTTCGTGTGAGCTTTGTTAAAATGTTATCCAACTAGGAAACATTCTCGACGAAACGTCGATAATAACCTGCTAAACCAATAAAACTGTGTACCTCAGTTATACTTGTCGGTGCTGGACATTCTTGGATTGCCTTGGTCTTTGAAGGATCAACGGAAATTCCATACTTAGAGACAATATGGCCAATAAAAGAAATCTCATAAAGTAGAAGGTCTCTTTCCCTTATCTATACCTGTAATAATATAATTTGTTTGGGCCCAAAAGAATGACCCAAACAAGGTGTGAGACTAAATCCCAGTAGGCAGCCACCTGAAGATCTGTGCCTAATAGTCAATGAGTATATGGGAGGTAAAAGTACAGAAAGCAGTAAACAAGGAAAGTACTAAGCAGTAAATAAGGAAAGTATTAAGCAGTAAACAATCCACAGTTTCAAAGCATTCAAGTCACTACACAACATGAAATATCTAATCAAAGTAGGTAAACACAACTGGTATCCCTCGGGGAAGTACCCACAACCTATCCCCTCTAGTCCTACCTAACAAGTATAAGCAACCCTCTAGGCAATACACTCAGTCTAACCCCTCTGGTTCAGCTTAAGCATAGACTCTCTGAGGAAGAACTCACCGTCAATTCCCCCTATAGTCTTGTATCTGTACTAAAGGCACTCTGGGGAAGCAATCAACGTCTCATTACCCCTGTGGCCCACATTGAGGAACTACAGACTCTCTAGGGAATTACTCATTGTCAATTCCCCCTGTGGTCTCGCATCGTAAATTATAAAGACACTCTGGAGAAGCCCTCATCGTCCATTCTACCTATGGTCTATACACCAGGTTCTCTCAGCCCTGTGTAAGTCAAGAAAGTGTAGCAGCACATAACGGACAAAGTAAACCTCAAGAACTACTTGGTTAGCATTATACAACACAACATGATAGCAATATAACAGTCACACCATCCTACAACACTAGGCATGGGAAAGTAAACAACAGCGTAACAAGAAAAAAGAACCCAAAGGTCAAAATAGGAAAAACATGCATGGGAAAAACATGCATGAAATATTCATTAGATCCATGAAGACAGAGGGTGCATTCGTCAATCCAAAAGGAATTACTGTAAACTCATAATTCCCATACCTGGTTCGAAATGATGTCTTCAGAATGTCTTCCTTCTTTACACACAAATGATGGTATCCAGATTGAAGGTCAATCTTTGAAAAGTTTTGGGCTCCATGAATTTAGTCAAATAAATCATTAATGTGAGGTAGGAGATACTTGTTATTTGTTATTATAGCATTTATCTCCCTGTAGTCGATACATAACCTCATAGATCCATCTTTCTTCATAACAAAAAGTAAAAGTTCTCCCCATGGAGAAACACTAGGGAAAATAAATCCCCTATTACTCAATTCCTCTAGTTGTTTCTTTAGTTCCACTAATTCCACAGTTTCCATTCTATAAGGGTTCTTCGATATGGGCCTTGATCCAGGAATTAAATAAATGGAAAAAATCAATTTCTCGTTCTGGAGGATGTCTAGGTAAATCTTTTGGAAACCCATCAGTATATTCTTTCATAATTGGTACATCCTCTATTTGAACATTCCTTTCCTCACCCACAATTATTTCATTCTTTTCCTCCCCAATAATTGAATTTAGTTGAGCTAATGGGGGTGGATCTAGATAAGAATTAGTTGGTGATGATTCTTCTATAAAGATAATGTGTTCCTTATCATCGTCATAAAAAATAGTAACCTCATTATTCTTTTAATAAATTTTTTCATTAGGGTCCGAAAGTCAATCTATACCGAGGATTATATCAAATTCAATCATAGGTATGACGATGAGATCAGCAGATAAAGAACATTTATATGCTCTAATGGCAACAGATTCACAAAATTTTGTTACGATGATACTTCCCTTATGAGTTTTAACTGACAACTCCCCTGTTAAATCAAATTGGAAATATCTAATTTTCATAGAAAAATGGGAAGATATAAAACAATGCGATGATCCAGAATCAAATAAAGCATTTTCTAAACTTGAGGAAACCATTAAATTACCTGACACCACATCTTTCGGAGCTTCTACCTCAGTAGTAGTGATAGCATAAGATTAGAATTGATCCCTTGGCCTTTTCTGAGGTATGTTCCCCTAAAGCTTAGGACATTCATTTTCATAATGTCCCATCTCTCTGAAATTGTATCATTGAACGTCGGTATCTTCTTTCTTCCCCATGCAATCGTGAGGTTGGTGGCCTTTTTCACCACACTTTTAACAGACTCTCATTCCCCTCAAGAAAGTACTGGGGTTTTTCTTACCACATTTATTGCAGGATAGATATTCAAATTTTCCTTTCTTCCCGTTATTTCCATTTCAATAGTTATCAATATATCTCTTCTTCTCTTGCTTTTCTTTAAATTTGTAAGAATAAGAGAATTCTTTTTCTGTCTTGATAGCGCATGAGACAATATCTTCATACGACGAGAAGTATTGTGAGACTAATACTCGATGGAGAAATAGTTTTAACTCATAAAATAAATGATCAATATAACTTCTTGGGTTATGTATATAATCTGAAGCATGCCATGCTAACCTTGTAAAGTTAGACTCATACTTTGCAACATTCTCTTCCTCCTTTTGCCTCAGACTCAGAAATTGCCTTTCCAAATCTGCTCGATGGTCACGAGGAAAGTATTTTTCTAATAAAATCTCTTTAAACTCCCTCCATTCCATATTTGATACTTCATCATTTCCCTTTGTGTTTGGAATCAATGACCACCATTGATCAGTATCTCCAGTGAGGCGCTAAACTGCATGGAAACTTTTTCCCTTTCATTACTTCCCAAGGCATGGAATATTTTCTCTAAGAAATTTATCTATTTCTCAACTACTAATGGATTTTTACTCCCATTGAATGTTGGTGGTTATTTCATCATAAAGAGATCTAACATTGATCCCCGATGATGTGGATCAGGGTGCTCCATACGGGTAAGGTTATTATTCATAACCAGAGTGAGTTGTCCCAGTATAGTGATAATCTGATCAGAACCAGTTGTATCACCAGCACCACTATAATTATCTTGAACCATGGGTAAATACCTATATGGAGTGTGTGTGTTGATACGGTTTCCATTCCTTCCACTAGGCGCCATTTCTAAACAATGGAATAAACCAGATTAGTTTATGAATCAAAATACATAATTCCAAACTTGTAAAGCACTTAACACAAATTGAATAGTTTATGGATATAATCCATAATCATAAAAATGTTTTCTTTGAAGAAGTATATAATCATAATACCTTCATAATTATTTTTAAAGAAAATGAGAATTATCGTAATCAAATCCCCCAGGAGTGTTGTAACCAAGTGTGTAGCAAGGCCCGTTGTCGTGAACTAGTTCTCGATCGAGTCTAGCTCAAAGCGGTGTTTTCGGGTTTTACTCCTAGGTAAATCTGTGCCCGATCTGCCTCTACCTACTCATATCTAGATAAGGATGTATTTCTCAGAAAACTCACAAAATTGTTACATTAACAAAATTCTAGGAAGTTCTTCGATACCAATCCTAAAAGTTTATCTTAGTGTAATGTTCTATAATTAGAGTTTATATAAACCTAGCTTCCAAGGTTTATACTAAAATTCCTCTGATACCAACTATAACACCTTAACCCCAGTTACCTAGAGTCAGTGCATTATTACATAACATTGGCATGATAAAAAAATATCAAGTCTCGAAAGACCGATTAGTTTAGTAGCCTTGGAAACACTAGATACATTTATAAGGTTTTCAATACATAAAAAATGAAAAACTAAAACAGAATAGTCTCCATATTCCACACTCATATCCCCTTAGAATATCCCTGCAGGTTAGTCATAAAATACTTCTTTGCATCCAGGGAAAAAAATAAAAGATAGAAAGGGGTGAGCTCAGATGCTCAATAAGGATAACAATATAGAGGAAACTTTCATAAATAACCATAAACATTTAAGGAAACGTATAACTAAAACAAAATACTTTTAAACTTGAACTTTAGCATAATATGGAACAAATAAAACAAAATAATTCCATTTACTTATTCAAATAAATATTCTACTAGTCGAATAATCACATGCAATATAAATAACCCCATTCATAATGATGGAATGCATAATGTAAGACAATCATAACCACATAGTCAAGGCCTTGTGACAAGACTAAAAATAAGATTTTTTCAAGGCCTTGTGCCAAGATACTAGTTTGTCTCATGAGACCTACCGATGCATCGAGGAGCTATAGCGGGCACCACCCGTCATTTATTAAGTCCAATGCATTCTTCATATGAACAGGTTTAAACATAACATAATCATTCATATTAAAACTAGCATACGAAACGTCAATAATTTATCTATAAACCCAGAATGGTATAAAAATAACACATCTATAGAAAAAAATATCACTAAACCTTCAATACAATATGGATGTTTTGTATCATAATAAATCAACTGCAGATAAGCTTAAAATCCATCAAAGGGTGTTGACATAGATGAAATCAAAACAATTTGAGAGAAACATCTCTTTTTTTTAAATCATTTAAAAGTCACATAATTATAAAATAAATCATTTACATTGAAAATATTTTTATAATCTTATAATTTAAGCTTTGATGATTTTATAATGGTAGAAAATTTCTGCACCCGCCTTATAAGTTAAAAAAAGACATTCTTACATTAATTTTGTCGAAAAGGTTAAAAAGGACCTTGTATGGAAAACGATAGAAAGATTATTTTATAAACATATTATAAAAATTAAAAAAAGGGTATAAATGAATTTAACCCATATTCTATAAAATAGTTATAATATTTTCAAATACATTTTTAAGAAACCTGGATGTGGATGATAAAGAGGTCCCAATAGATAATTACATATATACAACCTCAAATAATGAAGAGATTGTAGAATTAACCCTTAAATTGTACTTCTCCTTGGTCGAGGGTAGGTTAACCTACTTTATAATGGTGAAATAATTGTTATGACATTATACAATAATCATATACATTAATATGATATCATATATGATCTTTTAATATTACTTTGTTAATAATATCTTAGTATGATCATCGTTTCGGGTGTTAACAGATTCGTTTTCCTTTATATTCATTGTTATGTGAGTCATAATTTTTATGGATGGGGTGTATCTTAATCATATATAGAATTATATCAAGTCTTTAAGCATTATTTTTAATCATCAAATGAAAATTAGTCATGAATGGATACAAGGGGGAATGAATCTCATCACGTTCGTGGAGACGGTAATCCGTACGTACTCACAAGAAACAATATCATTATTTTGATATTAAAATAATATATAATTGGATGATATATAATATATAAAGAATCATTATCATGTTATATTTATTATTTACATCAATTACACATCATTATTATACCCATCCAAATAATAATGTATTGAATAAGAATTGCACCACGACCTGGAGACGGTAAGTCGTACGTACGCACTTATGGTGACATGTCATCCAAAGGATGGAAATAATAATGAATTTTGTGGTACCATATTTATAATAACATACCATTATATATAATATACTGGAGTTATTATTTTAGAATGGAAACAACAAAGATAAAGGAAGTGGAAGAAGAAAGGAACTTGAAAGAGGTGATGAAATATTTAACTCTTCTTCGGGTTCTTCCTTCTGATTGGATCGAAAGGACTCATTAGGATGGCTTTCTGACTAAAGGAATTCCTCTAGGATAAATAATGGATAGTTGATATGGTATTTGGGTAGATTTTGGCTAATCCAAATGGATTTGAAGGTGTGAATTAGAGAGAATGGGGAGTGCCGTTTTATAAGAGGGGTGAGGGGAACCTTAGGAAAAGCTAGAAATATTATTTTATAATAAAATACTTTTAGGTTTCTAATGGTTCAAAAATATATTATTTAAAGTATAATGTGAGGATAGGTCTTCAACCACTCAAACAATTGGTTTTAGACCAGTTTGGGTTACTATTTTACCTTAATCTTTTAGATTTAACTCTTAGTTAAATAGTTTGACATTTACCATGTCTCTTTGTATTTTTATATTATATGGTTAATAAAAATACTATATACTTCCAAGAGAACCCCAAGTGGTTAATTAATAATAAAAAAATATTTTATAAGTCCTTTGGATGAAACGTATATTTTTACGAATAGAATATCAATTAATAATATAATATTTGTCTAAAAAACTCTTTTATATCAATTTTGACACTATTTAATAATTTATTTTTGTTAAAGTATTAAAAACATTATTAATTAGAAATAAATTAATTTAAAAAATCCTAACCTTTCATATTAACCTATAAAATTAGTGTATGGCATCAAAAAATTAAAATTATATTTATTTTAACATTTATAATACCAATTATTTGATTCTTTCATTAATAAGGAAAATACTGCATCATCATCATGTAATAAATAAATTGCATTATTCAATGTCTAAAAATTATAAATAAAGTACCGTTATGTAGAAAATATTTTTTTCATTCTATTGAATATTTATAATTGAATATATAACATGTATAACCATATGTAATAATTGTTTTACTAAAAGATATATGCTTATGTCATTTTTGTATTTACTTTAACTTAATTAATATAAAGTGTCATTATCACTTACAAGTGGCTCCATGGGGTCCCAAAATGGACCCCAAGATGACCATGGTCTGAAATGTATCATCAAATAGGTTTAAGACATGTTTTAGGGTAATTTAATATTATTATAATATTATTTGTTTACCCTTATTTACCAGATTTACCCTTTAACCGTGGTAAATAAAATATTTACCGAAGTAATTATTCAAAATGTCTACAAATAAAATTTACCTATTTACAAAATATGGAACTCCTGATTTTAAATATGGAATCTATTTTTCTAAATTCAAAACACATATGTGGTAGAAATTAATTCAAAATTAATTCTCGTTGTCAAAACACAAAGCGTGTTTTTAAGAAATAATAACTATCAAAAGATTGACACTTTCTTATATCCAGTTTAAATGTGAAATTATGTCCAATGACAATCATTGGATTAAATTGTAAAAATATAATCTAATTATACTTTAAAACCACTCAAATGCATAATTTATCACTATTAATTATTTCGATTAAAAAAGTTGTTTTTAATTAAAATTTAGTAATTTTCATTATTCATCAAAATATGAAAGTTATCATAAAAGTACCAAAAATTCACCCTATATTAGTTTTGGTATAATGAATCCAGAAATTTTGTCCATTTTGAAATATAAAATGTATAAATATTCAAAAGGTGGGTATTACTATTCATAACGGCTACATTGATTGGTCATGGTGTGTTAGAATATCGAAGTTGTGTATAATGAAAGTTATTTCATTATTCAAAGAAAATTGTATCGTGGAAGCCTGGGGTGTTACAATATGACCCACCAAGGTCACAAAAACATGAAATCAACCAATTCCATCACATAAAAATCCACTTCAATAAATCTTCAATTTATTGAAAACCAATTTCCTTGCCAAACCACATTTCAATAAAAACATCATCTTTATTGAAAACCATTTTCCATCAACCATTTTCCCAAATCAATATCAACAACCAATTTTAAAATATCTATTTTAAAATCCACCACAATATAATTTCACCAAAAAACCCCCTTTTCCCAAAAAAATCCGCCAAAACATCACCAAAGGGATATCCAATCAATTTAACACATCAAACCACAATTAATTTAAAGAACAACAAATTAATTGTAACCAAAACCATTAGCTCTAACCAAGTGGAGTCGAGAGAGAACACACCCACCTTTAGGGTTCCCCAGAAATCGACCCACAGGCAACCACACCTCAAATCTGGTGAACACACCACTGAAACCTCTCTATATCCTTTCCCCTAACATTCACAAGCATTAAAATCAACATCCAAGGCCTCCACAACCCTATATCCACACACAACAAGTGGAGATCTAGAAAACCAATAATTATAGGGATGTTGATCTAGGGGGAAAACAAAAAAATCCAAGAGGAGAGACTTTCCCGGGAGAAACCACCTTAAAACCACCTTGAAAACCCTTCAAAATGCTTCCAAAATGAGAGGGAGATCACCCTCAACCCTTGAGAACCAGAAATCCTGAGAGGGCTTCGAGTGGGAGTGGATGTAGAGAGGAATGAGGCAAGCTTGAGTGAGCCCGGGTTTTAAAACCCTATTATTAAGTGGCCACACGGTTAGTCTGTACAGTTTGGAAAACTGTGCACTAACCGTCTGCACGCTACTGCCTTAAGAGCAAGGTTCCACACAGTTTCCTCGCACGGTTTGGAAAATCATGCGCAGGCCATGCGAAGCCTACTGTCTCCCCCTACACGGTTTCTTGGAGCACCCGCATGGTTTCCCTTAGCCATGCTCAAACCATGCACCCATAGAAAAACCTCTAAACTCGTCCAAAACCATTTAAAACTCTCCCAACCTATTCCCAACTCATCCCATGCACTTTAAATCCATAAAAGGCATTAAAAAGGCTAAATACCTCACACCAGGGGTGCTACATTCTCCCCACCATTGGACTTTCCATCCTCGGAAAGTAGTGAACCCACCCTTTGCCGAAGGAGCTCAGGCCACTGCTCGGCCATCTCATTCTCCTGCTCCCAATTCTCCTCTTGAATCTGACCATGTTGCCACAGAACATGAACTAGACTGATGCTTTTACCACACGAAACTTTATCTTGACTATCCACAACCTGCACTAGAACATGAACAAATGAAGCATCCGGTTATAGCTCAACATGATCCCATCGAATCACATGGTCATGATCCGGCTGATACGTTTTCAACTGTGACATATGAAACACATTGTGAACCACACCGAACCTAGGTGGAAAAGACAAATGATAATCCACCTCACCAATCTGATCAAGAATCACAAAAGGACCAATATACCTTGGAGATAACTTTCCCTACTTCCCAAACCAATGATGTCCCAACCTAGGAGATATCCTCAAGAAAACAAGATCACTCACCTCGAACGATAACGACCATCGACGATGATCCAGATACGATTTTTGACGACTCTGAGCCATATCCATTCTCTTCCTGATCAACTTGATCTTATTTATAGTCTCCTGGGTAAGGCTTGATCCAACCATTGAGGACTCACATGTTTCCACCCAACATAGTGGAGAACGACATGGCCTCCCATACAATGCTTCAAACAGAGCCATCTGTATGGATGCCTGATAACTGTTATGGTACGAAAACTCAAAAAATGACTAGTACTCCTCCCATGAGCCACAAAAATCCATGCCACAAGCCTGCTACATATCCTTCAGATTTTGTATAATCCTATCTGATTGACCATCTGTCTAAGGGTGATACACCATACTCATGGTCAACTTAGTTCCAAGGGCTTACTATAAGGATTTCTAGAAACGAGATGTAAACCTCGATTCTCTATCGGATATGATCATAACTGGAACACCATGCCTCTTTACCACCTCTTGGATATAGATTTTGGACAGATCCTCCACCGTATGAGATTCACGAATCAGGATGATATGGGCTGACTTCGTTAGCTGATCCACTATCACCCTAATGACATCGTTCTTTCTGACTGTTCTTGGGGGACTTGTAACAAAATACATCGCTATCTGCTACCACTTACAAACAGGGATTGGTAAAGACAGAAACATTCTTGCAGGCCTCTGATTCTCTTTCTTGACCTACTAATAAGTCAGGCATCTCGAAACAAACTCAGCCACTCTTCTTTTCATACAATCCCACCAAAACATCCCTTTCAACACTTTATACATTTTCTGAATTCTAGGATGAACATCCCACCTGGAATGATGATACGCCCTGAGGAGATCCTCCTAACATTAAACTGGAACAACCATCTAATTTTGAGAACACAAAACTGAATCTCCATTCAGTTGACAATCATCAATGGTCTCCCCACCATTGAGTCTCGACTCCATGGTCACACACTCAGAATCAGATATCTATACCTCTTTAACAAGGACAACCAAGTCAGGAATCAGAAAAACAGGAAAGAAGACCACTCTCTCATCCTGGTCCTCACATTCCAACCACATATCAGCTATAACCGACATCAACTGCCACTAGTTCGATGCCTGTTTCAGCACCTGAGCATATGATTTTTTACTTAATGCAACTACCACTGAATTTCCATTACCCGGTGTGTACATAAAGTCAAAATAAAACATTTGTAGATATTCCATTCATCTACTTTGCCTCCAGTTCAAATCAATTTGTGAGAAAATGTGCTTCAATCTCTCAGGATCTGTATATACCATGAATTTGTCACCGAAGAGATAACAACACCACACTTTCAAAGCATGGACCACTACTTCCAATTCTAAATCAGGAGTTGGGTAGTTCTTTTCATGAACCCTCAGCTATCGTAAGCCTTACGCAACCACATTATTCCCTTGCATGAGAACACACCCCAACCCTGATCCCGATGCATCGCAATACACCACGTATCCTTTTCTTGGTTCTGGAAAAAAAGAGTGGTGCTGATGTAAGGAGACAGTTTAGCTCTTCGAAACACTGTTGACACTATTCATTCCACTAGAATGGAACATTCTTTCTTTTCAAAGCTATCATCAGTGAAGCCAAACTTGAAAAATCACGAACAAAATTCCGATAATACCCAGCTAGACCGAGGAAATTTCATACCTCAAATACATTCTTTGGCGGTTCCCACGAGATAACAACCTCTATATTTTATGGATCCACTGAAACACCACTTTTAGAAATCACATGGAAAAGAAAACAAACTTCTTGTGCCCAAAATTCACACTTTGAAAATTTGGCATACAACCGATGATCCCTCAAAATCCACAACACTATCGCCAAGTGCTACACATGCTCCACCCTTTCCTTCGAATACATCAGAATATCATCTAAAACCCCACCATAAATGGATCCAGATATCTATGAAATACCTGATTCATCAATTCCATAAACACCGCTGGTGCATTTGTTAGACCAAAAGGAATAACAATCATGACCGATTACCGATTTCAATGACAACACCACCAACTTATACGATAACGTGCCTACTACTAGTGCCAATAAACACATTGAACCTTGCCTTTCATGCCACTCTCCTATAATAATATGTTTAACACCATCATATGTCATAAGCGACACTGTTCATGCATCATAGTCTATGTAGGCCTTAAACGCCACCAGCTAATCCATTCCCAAGATTACATCATACCCATCCATCTCAAGCACTGAGAAGTACCACATTAGTTCAACCTCACCCATAATGATACAACATGCTCCACACAAGAAGGCTCAACACTCTCTTCGACCCAGAGGAGTTTGAAGTTCCAAAACCGAAGGCATCATTTCTGTCTTTAAACCCAACAACCCAACCATATGTGGAACAATAAAACAGTGTGAAGCACCCATATCAAACAACACTTGCATCAAGGTAGAATTTAAAATAATAGTACCTCACACCATGGATGGTCCCGAATGATCATCCACCACAACCTACTCAGCCCCAAACACATGTTTTCTTTCCACGCTCTACTCATAATTTCCCTGCTGTGGCATCATGGAATTCCAAGAATCACCATGACCCACATTAGTCTGCTGAGGAGGGGTATACTGCTGCCCCCATCCCATTGAAGCATACGATGTCTGTGATCCCTATGGAGTGTCATGCGCATCTGACCTTGGATCATTACAATAATAACGCTGCTGATGCCCCATATGCTTACAATTATAACATGCTCAAGGTAGTGTCATACAATCCTGCTTGATGTGGCTAGTAGAACCACACTGAAAAACATCCCGACTTTCTCTGGGTCTTCGGAGGAATATTTACCAATAAAGCCACCGAATTAGGAGCCAAACTCCCACCTTGGGAATAAGTGTCCCTCCTTCGCTTGAACCTAGCTTTAGAGTTCCCACTATTACCCATGGGTACCACCATAATTCCTCTGCCCGGAGCTCCCAACAGATCCCGCTCAACCACTGAGGATCTATTCACCATCTCTGTGTAATCATCTATACACAGCACCGCTATCTTTGAATGGATTTCTTGCCTTAACCCTGCTTCAAATATCCTTGACTTCAACGACGTGCTACCCGCCACCTCGGGTGCAAACCTCACTAAGTTCATAAACCTAGATGCGTACTCTGTCACAGACATAAACACTTACTTCAAACTGAAGAAATCATTCGTACGCTGAATTCTGAACATATGTGGGTAGAATTGTTTATTAAACAACTCCTCAATGCCTTCCCACATCACACCCTGGTCCGTCCCCGCTTGGACTACCAACCCCTACCACTAAAGGGCAAGATCTGCCAACATATATGTGGCCAACTTCACTTTCATCTCTACCGGCATTACCATGAACTCAAAGATCTTGTTCATTATATTCAACCGTGCTTCTGTCCTCTCTGGCTCTGAATCACCCCTGAAGATGGGTGGATTCTACTTTTGAAACTAAACTGAATGATCCACATGCCTTGGTTCATCCACTTTATTTCCACTTTCCATAGCTTGGAATGCCTGCACTATGCTTTGTAATAGATTCTGGTTCACTTGAGGCTCCGGTGCTACCACATTCTCAGCAGCCTCCTCCGGTTGGTCTCTACGATGCCTACACAGATCCATTTCTATCAACAGAAAACAAACAACCAGGAGTCTCACTTTTGTAGACATCAAGAATTCCCATTTCTAATCACATTACACATCACTATTACACAAGGCTTTCCACAAGTTCACATTTTCCATGTTTCACCATTTTGAGAACCAACCCAATTTCAAAATACCAATTTATTCACATTTCAATTTCACACATTTTCAAAACCATTTCTCAATTCAGCCCACAAATCATTATGCCTAATGGAATATGCATCCTAGTGGGAAGTCATTTCTACCATGCATTCCATGCTCTTCTCATTGGGTACACCCATGACAATAAGATATCCAATATTTATAAGTGTCTCAGAAACACGTATGTAACCAACTCCCTCAAAACTTGAAGTTCAACATAAGAGGGTTAGCTATGTTCTTTTATGATATACATTCCCAGTTCTGACTTTCCTATGCCTTGTTACCATCCCAAATCAAAGAATATACCACAACGATTATCAACACCAAAACCAATGATCAACATTAATGATCAAACAACTGCTCTCACTTGAAATCTAATGACCGAACAAAATGATACCACATGTAACACCCTGCCCCTACCTCATTGGCTTGAGGATGCGGTGGGTTTACTAGGCCTTAAGCGATGTTCCCAATGTGCTAGAGGTTGGAAATAAATGCCGAGGGCTTCAAGAACAAGTTGGGGAATGATTTTTCATTAAGACAAAACCAATCAAACCATCCACTATCAATCACTATATGATGAATGTTAACCAAAACATTCAAGCATGTATTTCCAAAGGACAACAAAGTTGTTCCACAATACAACCCAAAACCAATACAACCAAAACCATATCAGAGTACTATGCAGAAGACTAATCAAAAGACCCAAAATAAGCCAAGGAAAACTCCATGGATCCACACCAAGATCCATGCTCCATGCTCCATGCTCCACCAAGACATCACGATGCACCACTAAATGAGGGTGATGCCTTACCTTTTCCCACGTCACGATACACAACATCTGCAAAGACACCAACGTGCCAAAGTAGGGTGTGAGTACAACTAATCATTAGTATTTCCCCAAATGACTTTCATACACACGCCACTAGAATAAAACCATTATCACATTTATATAAAACAGTTTATATAAAATAATCACAAGTGCAACCATTTTCATAAGCTAAACACACCCTTACCAAGCCATCATATCAAACCAACAACCAAGGGAAAATCCAACCAAAAATGTCACAATCCATTTCATCATTTACACAACAATTTCCAACTTGCAAAACAATGCACAACAAAACAACCAAAACAACCAATCGGTGGAGCTTCCGTCCAACCCATTCACCCATTCACACATAGTGGTACTTCCCAACCACAACCAATGGTAGAGCTTCCGTCCAACCTGTTCACCTATTCACAACTAGTGGCTCTTCCCATCCACTTATCCTTTCATGGTGTCCCTTCCATACACTATCCATCCCATTTTTATAGTGGTATTTTTCACCACTTCCACACTACATTTCCATCAATCCATAAACAATCATTTGACCCACAAAGGTCACAACAACATGCAATCAACCAATTCCATCCCATACCAATTCACTTCAATAAATTGTCCTTTTATTGAAAACCAATTTCCATGCCAAACCACATTTTAATAAAAACAACATATTTATTGAAAACCATTTTCAATCAACCATTTTCCCAAATCAATCTCAACAACCAATTTCAAAATCTCTATTTTAAAATCCACCACAATAACATTTCACCATAAAACCCCCTTTTCCCAAAAACAAAATCCCCCAAAACATCACCCAAGCGATATCTAATAAATTTCACACATGAAACCACAATTAATTCAAATCACAAAAAATTAATTGTAACAAAAACCATTATCTCTATTCGAGTGGAGTCGAGAGAGAAGCCACCTACCTTTAGGGTTCCCGATAAATCGACCCACAAGTAACCACAACTCAAATCCGACGAACACACCACCGAAACCTCTATAGATCCCTTCCCCTGACATTCATAAGCCTTAAAGTCAACATCCAAGCCCACCAAAACCCTAAATCTACACACAACAAGTGTAGATCTATAAAACCAAGAAATAGAGGGATGCTGATCTAGAGGAAACCCACAAAAATCCAAGAGGAGAGACTTACCCGAGAGAAACCACCTTTAAACCACCTTGAAAACCCTTCAAAATGCTTCCAAACCGAGGGGGAGATCACCCTCAACCCTTAAGAACCTGAAATACCGAGAGAGATTTGAGTGGGAGAGGATTTGGAGAAAAATTAGGCAAGACCAAGTGAGCCTGGGTTTTAAAACCCTATTTTTAAGTGGCCGCACAGTTAGTCAGCACGATTTGGAAAATCATGCACTAACCATGTGCACACTACTGCCTCGAGAAAAAGGGTCTGCATGGTTTCCTTGCACGGTTTGGAAAACCGTGCGTAAGACGTGTGAAGCCTACTGTATCCCCCTTCACAGTTTCCTATAGCACCCGCACAGTTTCCCTTATCCATGATCAAACCGTGAACCCCTAGAAAAACCTCCAAACTCATCCAAAACCATTCCAAACTCTCCCAACCTCTTCCCAACTCATCCCATACACTTTAAACCCATAAAAAGGCATAAAAAAGGCTACATACTTCAAACCATGGGTGCTAAAAATATAAACTTAATAAATATATCTATCCAACACTCTTTCTAATTTAACTAGGTAGAATAACATTGGGTATTAGATTTAGAAGAAGAGACCGAATTAAATTGAAATTTACAAGATACATATGAGAGATGATTCCCTAATTTGTAAGCACTTAATAATGTTAGTGGAGACGCACCAATGATGCTGATGAGTATGAGGCTGTGGAAGAATCAGAAGGGAGTGGAGGTGGTGAAGAGGAAATGGTAGGGATCTGGGGAGGAGGATGAAACACCATTGGTAGGACGACTTGATGGGGATATGGGGAGGTAAGACAATTAGTGAGAAGGGGTAGAGTACTAATGTTTGGGGGGATTTTCCTGGCAGGGAGGGCAGTGTGGGAGAGGGGGGAAGGAATTATTATTAAGGATGCTCAGAGAGGAGGCATTGTTAGTAAGGCTTGAATGAGGATTGGATAAAATAAAATGGTTGATTGTGCTTAGGGTTCAACGGGCCTTGTTTCCTTTAATACAATACTTTTTAAAATTATTAAAATACTAATATCTTAATTCTAAATAAAATTATAAATATTTATTGATGAATACTATATTGGTAATAAATAAATAATAAATTTATTTAAACTTATTAATAAATATTTATTATTTTCGAAATTTTATTAAAACAATTATGGGAAAGATGTATTATTGAAATATTTATAAAAATAGTCTCATGTGTTAGTAATTTTGTTTTCAATGTTGATAAAATTTAGTAAAGGACTTTACTATTAGAAAAATATTTTTTGGTATTTATAGATTAATATTAATTGATATATTTTTTTTATGATAAAAAATTCGACACCTAAAATTAATACCAACAAAATTTAGTATTTGTTTGAATTTTTAATTTTTAAAAAAATATGTATTATCAATTTTGTAATTTATATTCACAAAAATCACTTCTTTGGTAGTGATAATAATTTTATCCTAATGTATTTTCAAATTATTGTCTTCAGTATGTTAATGAAACTATTCCACATATCTATATCAATCGTCCCGTGCATACAAGTACTGAAACCTATCAAACAATGGAAAACAAACTTGTCGTGATCAATAGGTTAACAATTCGTGTTCAATGAATCCTTAAATTTGTTACATTTATATCTCGCATTAATAATTATTTCTAACATAATCACTCCACACCGCTCCTATTTTTTAACCATATTTTATTCACATCCTAAAATTTTCTCACTTTTTGTTCCTAAACTTTGGTTGTACCAACATGCATAGAATTAATTCTCTTCATAAATTGTTAAAATTGTACTTCATATTAAGTAAAACTAGAAGTGGTCACATAATATTATGAGGAAACACATTGTTTATTAAAAATTAATTGGATACAATTTACCTATTCATTGAACTGTATTTTCTTTAAAATTTTAAGGGATCTTCCTTCCCAATAGAATTTTTGATGTCCCTCTAAGTTGTCCCATTTTACTTATATGAAACAGTCGATATTGAGACCACTATGAAATTAATGCGACAAAATGTTGAAAGTGTTATCATAAATAGAAATTTTATTTGACCCTCGAATTGTTTTAATTGAGAAAAAAAAACAATTAAACAATTTTGTGTTTGTAGAATATTGGGTAAAAAATTATTATACTACTCATGATTCCATTATGAAAAGATCTTCCTTGTACCAATAGTTAATAAAAATCACTTTCACAAATACAAATTCATTAATTCAGTACACTCCTATTATCATCCCATATTTATTAAAACATTTTCACCTATAATGATTTATAATTCAACTCCCATATTTCATAAATGATGACAAAAAAATGAAATATTCATGTAAATTGGATTTCGATCCTTTGTACCTGATACCTATACCACTTATTCTATAAGATTAAATATATTATTTTTATCGTACTATGTTCATATTGTTACTTTATATAGAAAATATAACTATTAATTACATAACCATTATAATATTATACATGTACAATTAGTCTTTTTGATTTTTATAGAAGTCATTATGAAATTAAATTCTGATTTACAGAGAACCCCTTAAAGATATGGTCTCAAAAACATCATATAGAATTTTGATTATGTGTATTTTGTATACATATTTCAACCCATTATATATTACAATGCCTAAGAATTAATTTCTGAGTCTCAAAATATAGAGTAACTTTTATATTGTTATATAAAATGTAAAGGATTCCATGATTTCTCTCTCTAAAGGAAATTCCAATAATATCTCTTCATGAAATTCCTTTACCCATAAGGTTCACATTGTGAAGAGATTTTAGGAGACCAATGATGTCTATATAAAATAGTTATTTGATTTATAATTCAACTAATTCCTCAGTAATACATCACTCTATATTATAACTTTCTATATGAATTTAATTTTTGATTTACCCTTTTGAAGTATTTATATATCATTCAATGGGGTACATCCATTTATAATGTATTGGACCATATTTTGAAATCTCTCTAACATAGTGAACCATAAAATGAACCATTATATCAATGAATGATAGTGGGAAGACTATTAATAATTCACTGAACTTGATAGTGATTTCCTTTTTTATAGATGGAAATTTCACAAGGTCTAAAACATTACTGAATATAGATTTGAAAGTGAAGAAATTTTTTGTTAAGGTGTGTTGTAATTTTTTTGGAGGAATTATACATAAATCCATAGGAAATAAATCTTGCAATAAATCATTAAAATAATATAATTTTAATCCATTTTACTTTGAATTATTCATCGATAAGATATTCTTGATATATGATGAATTCCCATCAGAAGCCTTCACACTATTAAAGAAGATGAAAAACTAAAACCTCTATTTCCTAGAAAGAGTGTGAGTAATTGGAGGAATAAAACTCTATCTTTTACACTTCATTCTACCAAAATCCTCCTTTATCCCTATGTAAATCTTATAAAACCTATCTTTAATTCATTATTTTCCAAGATCATTTGCTAATATAGAAATGAAACTATCACATTTTATTATATGAATGAAATAAATAAAAATGTATGACATAAAAACTATTCAAATTAAATAATTAGACAAACTAATATCTTTTTCTAACCAATATTCTAAAGGTTTTTCATAAAGTTTTTACCAAAAATTCTACCAATATCATTTACTTTTTCACACTATTAATCTCCAATTAATAGAGAGGGTGTTGAATCTTATTCTGATTTTACATTGAATGATGTCTTCCAAGATTGATATTTATGTCATCATGGTAAATATTTATGATATCCTAGACACACTATCTTCAAGTAATGTTTCAACCCATCTTAGGGTGCACCTTATTTTAAAATTTTATACCTTAACATTCCTTTATATCGTGACAAATTTCCATATGCGAGAAAATTAATCATCATCCCAAACAACATGGAACTAAGTGTGAACTCTTATTTTCAAAGAGAAACTTTCAATATAACACATTAATCCCATATAAGTTTCAAGTCTTTTATAAATAGATCCAAATAAACATCATTATCATTTCCATGTGGTTTTGGTCTTTTTCTAAAAAGAGAAAACATAATTTACTTTCTCTTCCTACATAACCATGGTGACAAGTTATAATTTAAAAACATAACCATCCTTGTGCTATGAGTAATACATTGTGCACCATACCAATTCATTCCATCCATAGATAAGGAAACATGTAGGTTTCTTATCTAATTTCTAAATCCATGGAACTCATAATCAATTTTCTTCAAATGAAATTTTACTAGGTGATGATGTTTCCCAGCCTGAATTCATTTATTTACATGCCATATCAAATTCATTGTAGCTATCTTACATGTTTTTAGGTTTTAAACCTGGGATAATTATAATGTACCATAAAAGTTTTTAAATTATGGAATAAACCATTTTGTATTGGGAATGATATTCCCCACACCCACATTCCTAGGTCAGGTGATAAAAACACATTCTTTCAAAAAAGAGGACCTATGATGTATTTATAAATTAATTTTTTTCATTAAATTTATAATAAAAATCATCCACAGATTATCATATACATGTTATAAAAATAAATTAATTAGTGAATATTTCATTTGTCTTGAAGAAAACAAATTGAGACAAGAGAAACCACTAACTTAAATGCCAGCTTCTAAAAATTTGATTTATAGTCATGTATAATAATTAGAAATATATTAATAAATTATTTAAAAACCTTAGTAATATATATAAACTTTCTAATATTTAATTATAATAATTAAATATACATACAATAGTTAGTTTTTATTTATTTTCATCATCAAATTTTGTTAACTTTTTATTATTTCACACATGTTTTGTTATGGTGATATTCATAACCATTATTTGATATAAATTTAATCATTTATATATTATAAAAATATTTTCATCATTAAATTTAAATGCTTTATTCATCATCATTCCCATTTTATGAAAACTATGTTCATGCTTCAAGAGAATGTGATCCATGATGACCTTTTTTAGGTAATATATCAACATTAAATGATTACTTTACAATGATCACAAATTTTTGCCTAATAACTTCAAAACTATATTCATGATATATATTAATAATTAATAAAATATATATTCATAAAACTTATTTTATAACCATCTATATAAGGTGGTGATTAAAAAAAATGTTCTCTATGGAGTTGGTGATCCATATGTACACACAAGAAACATTTTCATTTTCTAATTTATAGAAGAGAAAAAGGTAGGAAATTATTTAACATAAAAAATATATATTTATTTAAAAAATTTAATATTTATTAACAAAATAAATTCTTATAACCATACATGCTATGATGTGATATAAATTATACTTTTTGTTCATGGAGGGGGTAGTCCACATGTATACATGAGTGACATTTTAATCTTCTAAATGGTTGAGAGGGAGGTAGAAAATGAATATTAATGTAACCTAATAAAATCTAAGTGTAATTAATATATATATATATAATTATTTTATCTAGAGTATAATATTTTCTTTCTGTTAGAATAATTATAAAAAAATAGAAATGAAAAACGAGGGATTATGAATTAATACATTACACACTGGAATAACCCCATTAAAATTGGATTAACCCTTTGAATGGGGATATTTTTTATAGAAGGAACTATATTAAATAGTTAGAGTTTTTGAGTGGGATATTGATATATTTTGGTTTAAAATAATGGATTAATGTGTTAGGAATAGTGGGACAGTGAAGGTACCCATTTATAGGTGAGGGGTATTTCATTCTTGTAAATACTCAACACCTTATATTAAAGGCATGTCAATTTCGAAGGAAAGTGTCACAAAAAGTGTTAAATAATGGATAGGGGGAAGGGTAAGTTTGATAAATCCCTCAAAAAATCATTTTAGACATGTTTTTAACATGTTTTAGGTTTTTTTACTCGTTATATTTAACCCTTTTACCATTCCTACTTTTACCATGGTAAATAATTTTTACTTAAGAAATTTATTTTTTATGCCCTAAATTATAATGGAAATTATAAATTATTTTTTTCCATCTGATTCCAAATATGAAATAAATTTTATTAGAAATTAATTCTATAAGTGATAAAAATGAATTCTAAAATAATACATTTTTAACACATTAAAAACATGTTTAAAGAAAAACATAAATTCAGTTCTAAAATGTCTAATATTGGTTTATAAATTAAAAATATTATTTAAAAAAGAATAATTTTTCTTATAAAATATATTTTAATTGAAGGAAAATGTTTCATAAATTTTAGGTTATTATTATACCCTTATGATTTATAAAAGTCGTGATATTTTTAAAAATGATATTATACACTATTCACCAAAACATTAATCTTTCAAGAAAAATAAAAAAATATAATTCTAACATAATAATTTTATTTTAAATACATGAAGTTTATATATTTCAAATTATAATTCTAAAATTTTTCAATTAAAGTTTTAAATGGTAATATAAAATATAACGAAAATTATTTTTATTTAAAAATGAATTTTTCAAATAATATTTGTTTTTATTCGTATATCATTACAATTAATAATTAATTTAATTTTATAATATTATTTATATAAAAATTATACATTATATAATTTAATCATAATATATTTAGTTTCTTTAAATAAAAATACAAAGCACTTAAAATTTCATTTTTAGAAAAATACCTTTTAAGCATAAAATGTCCTTATTACTTATTTTTATATACTAATTGAATTTTATCAATTAATAAGTAAAAAAAATTAAGTTTTATTTGACCTTATAAATAGATTTAATAATGTTGTAACATCTGTATTTTTATGAAAGAAACACTATGTTCAATATCGTACCAGATACGCTACATCAAACTTAAACAAACAACTAAATAGTATTATTTAAATGTTAGCATTATACCATAGCCGTTATAATGGATGGAATGAATTGTATTAACTTAATTATAAAAATATGGTTTAAACATTTTTATATAATTATTCATTGGATACCAAATTTATTAGAAATGGAAATAAAAACCAATTGAATATAAATGAAGTATTTTTTATGAAAACCTATTTAAATAAGAATAATTTTGTTCATAAAATCATAATACTATTTCTGGATTATATTATTTAAATACAAACTTAGTGTGATATTTAAAAATAATATTATATGTTTTTTCGACAAGATACAAGAACAAAATCAATTTTAAGAATAAAAATAATTATTTTTCAAAAAAGGCATTTTACTGGATTTTAATGGAGAACCCATTTTAAATCTATTTTGACACTTTTATTAATTATATTTTACAAAATAAACTTATTAATTGGAATATGGACATCAAAATTTACTTTTTTTTTGAAATTTTGGTATTTTTAGAATAAATTTTATATTTTAATTAATAGTAAAAAATACTGTATTTAAATTCAAAATTTTCTTTTCATCTATTGTTTTTCTATAGTTATATTTTTATTTTAATTATTTTTCAGGATTAATTATATTAATTTTTATCATTTATTCCAATTTTGGTCATTTTAATAGATTTCACATTGAAATTATATATAAACACATGTTGATCTTTTGATGGTTTTTACTTTTAAAAACTCATTTTTTCGTTTTGACAATGAGAATTAATTTAAAATCGATCACTGCAAGTTCTATGTTTTTAATTGGGAAAAATGGATTCCATATTTGGAATCATAAGGTCCCTATTTTTTCAATATGTCCCATTCATTTTTGGACATTATGAATAGTAATTTTTGTAATTATTATTTTTTACCACAGTTAAAGGGTAAATTTGGTAAATACGTGTAAAAATAATATTATAATAATATAAAACTACCCTAAAACATGTCATGATCCTATTGTATTACATATGGTTGTCCAAAAAACCCATGGGTCGAAAATATGGCATTTGAAATCCACTTGGGTGATATTATGACACATATAACATTTAATTTAAAGTAAAGCAAAATATATTATAAACTAGAATATTCATACAAAAATAATTTTAATATGGGTTTATATAAATGATATATTCTAAAATAAATAGTCATTATAAATATAAAAATATTTCCTACCTCACAATTTTTTATTTACAGTTTTTCAACATTAAATAAATAAATTTAATTATGACAAAATGGTGATGCAATGATTACTTCATTAATATAAGACTCAAATAATGATATTATTATTATTAAAATAAATAATATTTAAAATATTTGATTCCATACATGAATTTTATAGATGAATATGACTTTTTAGGATTTATTTAATGTGCTTTTTTAAGGAATAATGTTTTTATGAATTTTTTAAAAGGTCAAGTATGAATAGTGTCAAAAGAGACATAATGCATAAAATAAAATATAAAATAGTTTATTAAATGTTATCAAATTCCTAAAAAATATAAGATTCAACCGAATGGCTAGGATAAGTACTAATATGTCATAAATGACAGTTTTTTGGGATTTTTTACATGTTATTGTAATTACATTGACACACAAATTGTAAATGACATGTTTTCATGGTATGATTAAAAAAGGAAAAATAATGGTTAAACCAAAAATGATAAGGATTAAAAAATATTAAAAACATTACTAATTTTAATTAGATAATAGGGATAATACCTAAAATCATACTATATTATAAAAAAATGATATTGGGACCATTTTAAATTGAAAATAAATAGAAAATAAATTAATATTTTAAGACTTTTCCAAAAGTTCCCATCATCACTCCTATAAAAGAGAGCTTCTCCTTACCTTTTACTCACAATTAAAAAACTATTAGGTTTATCCATTATCTATAAATACCTCTTCATAGAATCCCTAACCACATTATAAAATCCTTAATTTAGGTATAACATCCTTTTAATAGGTGTTAAGGTGTTTTTCAAAGGCGATCAACCGAAGATGAGGTATCTTTTTCTTTAAGTGTATTGATTTAATTTCTTCTTCCACTTACTTAAAATAAAACCTGACCATGATGAGATAAAAAATCCATTATCCTTAATATAATGAGATGTTATTATGTAAATATCATCACCTAAATACATCTCCGCTTCCATTAAATTTTAAAGGAATTAATCGTTCGTGCGTACGTGTGAACTATCATCTCCATGAACCGATATAATTTATTTTCCATAACTGTCTCTCATGAATTTTTATAATAATTGAATTAATGTTCATATGTTATATTCATGAAATATTAATTATTATAAAATAATAATATAACAATCATGTTTTTACTTCTATGTGCATTAAAATTATTACGTCGTTTGTGCGTACTTTTGAACTATAACCTCCACAAAGTGGTGTGATTTATTTTGATTCATTATATATCTTTTATGATATATATAAGTATATTTTAATGATTATTATTACGTTAATAATATAATGATAGTTCTTTAATGATAAAATTATAAGTACCTTATTTCCATAATTATTAATTAAAAATGGAAACGTTACTTATGCGTACGTATGACCAACCGTCTCCATGATTATAATGTTGTTCACTTTTCATAACCATAATTAATGGTTTGATTTTAATAGTTTTATTAATATATAAAATTTATTATTATTTCATGAAAACTATTCTTGAGATGATGAAATTATTATCACATAGACAAATTACATCATACCATGTTCATTTTTGAATCAAATACCGAATATCGAAAAAACATTCGATATGAACTCAATGAATTAAATAATTTATATAACATGGTAATAAGTGATAAAGGGAATAAAAAAACATGAAAAAAGTTATGAAGAAACTATAAATTAACATATGTTTATTTTTTCAGAATATAAAGAATGCACAAGACAAGTCGAACTCATGGTAATGGAATTCTTAACTCAAGCTCCATTCATTGAGTTAAATATCCATGTCATTGGATTTGTTTTTACAAGAATATGTGTGAATAAAATATGATTATTTGGAAATTAGTATCGACTTATATTGGTTATATTTATATTTTTCACACATAATTATGTCATTTATTTATCCTTAATCTAATGACAGGATCTTTGTAAGGGACTTCATCTCCATTTCCTTTCATTGTGGCATATCTTGATGTTTTAACCTTTATTATCCTATAAGGTGTATATAAAACCATTTTCACATGTTATATAATGAATTAATATATTATCATGATATTTAATGTTTTATGTAATGTTATTCCTTAATTATATTTATTCAAGTTTGTATCTAGCTGTAATGGTCTCTTTAATTAAAACGTCATTTTAAATGTTTTAATGATTTATTATTCTAAAACCTTCTATTTTGTGTCCACATTTTCAAAATGTTTTTTTGAATTTGTTTATATGGACATGAATGTTTTAAATATCAATTTCCTTCAAATGTTTCAAATTGTTATGGGATACTTTGATTCAAAAGTATCTTTATTAAAAAAATTTAAATGGTTTTGGAAATGGATTGAATATTTCAATATCCTAAAATGATTTCTCATGATTAAAAATGAAATTTTAAGAGTGAAATTTTGAAAATTGAAATAATTTATGTGTTATGATTATATAATGGTACTTAGATATTTGAAAAGTGGTTACATGATAAACAAAATATGAGTGGTTATGTGATAAACCAAATATGGGTGGTTTTGTGATAAACCAAGGATGGGTGGTTATGTTATAACCTCTAATGAATTGGGTATGGAAGTCAACTGTATAGCTATCCCATTTAGTGATATGTGTGGAAGTCAACTGTATGGTTATTCAATTTAAGTATGTTTATGTACCAAGATACCTTTATATGTTATATGTTACTTTATATGGGTTATACGGCAGTATTTTGATTACAAAAAAGATAATTAATGAGGTTATATTTAACTAAGTTTATTTACTAATTCTTTAAGGTGAAAATTAATACATTATGATAAATTATTCCTAGTTTGGATGTTTTTTCAAGGTTAACAGTCTTCCTTATTTTTGTATCCATAATTGAGATTTTTATTCTCATCCTGAGTTTTGAAATATTTTTCACTAGACTTAACGAATAAGAGAGTTAAGGATGGGATAAAGGAAAATTCATGTTGTTTAAACATGAAATGAAACCAATTTTGTTTTTAATAAACATTTTTTTTATGAAAAAACGGGTAGTGTATAGAAGTGTCTATTTGTAATATTTAATTTCTTATGTATGATTTATGGTTTAATTATTTACATCTCTAATACTAAAAAGATCCTCTTTGTGAATTAAAGTAGAATTATTGACTTATATCAAGATTATATAATGTTTAAAGCTGTGACCTTACAGTTGGTATCAGAGGTCATTTTAAGTAACTTTAGAGATTATGATGTTTTCTTAAGGGTTAGTGATATCATCATCAATTTATAATGTTAAGGTTGATCATATGTTTAATATTTTTGAAACCCCTTTTGAGGCTTTATAGTTTTAAATATTAAGGTGAATAATGGTATTTTTTGAGACCTTCACCTTTCATGAAATGTTAGTTTATTAGCATTTGTGATGTAAAATGAAAGGTATGAAATAAAATTTGCAGTTTGAAACATTGTATGGTTATTTTTGAGGTCTTTATAATTTTTTTTTGGAATATTATATGAATTATATTTTTTTAGAAAAAGGACATCACATAGGATGGGTGAGAACCCATCGTGTCTGACAAGGTTGTAGGGATCGAACCCAGAACCGAAGGGTGACAAGGGTGAATCACCTACCACTGGACTACATGAAGTCCATGGTTAGTATGAATTATTCTTTTTAGGTAAATTATTTTATGGATTAAGAATAAGTTTATTTGGTAGAAATATATTTTTTATAATTAATAAACTTTTAATTGGAAAATTATTTTGGGATTAAGTGATAAATGTAATTTTTGAACACGTTCACTATTTTGGGAAGATTATATGATTATGATAAATAGAATATGATGTGATTTTATTTGAGTAATAAAAATTTAATTATTTTTGGATAAATATTTGATTTAATTATGGACTTATAAAAATTTGGGTTATTTATTGAAGTGATTAACTTGTCTTGGAGAAATTATGATTAGGTTAATTACTTTTTGGTTTGAGACATTAATAGTTTATGATATTATTTAGAGATAAATGTTACAATTTATATTGGAAGAATATGTTATCAAACCCTTCTAATTTTTGGGTTCTAATATTAGATTTTATTATTTTGAGGAATTTTAAGGACATTTTTTACCAAATGGTCTTTGTTGAACTTTGGATATTATTGTTGAATTTTGTATATTTGAAAGTTGTTTTATTCATAAAATAGTTAATTCTTTTGGGGGAGTGATCTGATTTTATAGAAAACTTTTTGGTTTTAGTTAAATTTTCAAGAGAGGGTGAATATATAGTTAATCTATTTTGGATTATGTGATTCTCCATAAGTTTATTCTAGTGCTTCATGTGTGACCATTTCATCCTAAATACTCCTTATTTGGAGAAAAAGATGAGTTTGTGGAAGAAATTTATTAAAGGATGAAACTATACTTGAAATGTATGTATTTAACCTTAGGTTCTTAGTCAAAATCATAAATAAATTCCTAAACTTTATGAAAATGTCATTAAAATAAAAAAAAATTCCCATTTAATTTTCCTACTGTGAAATCAAAGTCCATTTAACTCATCACAAGTGTGTGGTTTTCTGATTGTTATCTTTATCCGAATCATGTTTCCTATCATTCTCTATCAGAAAAATATTGTTATATTTTCTTCCATATCCATGTTTTCCTATATGGAATCCAAGTATGTGTTATCTCGTGTGACCTCTGTACTTATATTTCTTTCCTTTAATGATGTAATTTTATTAACCCTTTTTTTAATGTGGGTTTACAATAATGGTATTCTGAAAAGTCATACCATAGTTACCAAACCCAAATTCAAATTTTTAGAACACAATTTATTAAATGGGTGTGGGTGAGGATGTAACATCATGAGTTTTAAGAAAGAAAGACTTTGTTCAATAGCATACATGATATACTACATAGAGCTTAAACAAACAACTAAATAGTGTTATTTAAATTAGCCATTGGAATGGAAAGAATGAATATTATTAACTGAATTATGAAAATATGGTTTAAAATTGTTTATATAATGGTTCATTGATTAATAAATTTATTATAAATTTAAATAAAATCCAATTTAATATAAAGGATGTCTTTTTATTAAAACATATTTAAAAAAGAATAAAAGTTTTTATAAAATAATATCAATATTTTTTAGATTATATTAATGAAATATAAACTCAATTGGATGTATAAAATTCATATTATATGTTTTATAGACATTATATAAGAACAAATTAAATTTTATGCATTAAAGAAGTATTTTTCATAAAAGGCATTTTACCACCTCTTATTGGTGAACCCATTTTAATCTTTTTTTTGAAAGTTTTAAAAGTTTTATTTGATAAAATAAACATCTAATTTTGAATCAGTAATTCAAAATTTACTTTGGTTGAAATTTTCTAACTTTTTTGATAAAATTCATATTTTAATGAATAGTGAAAAATACTGCATTTTAATTTAAAACTGACTTTTCATATAATTTTTTTATGTAGTTAGATTTTAATTTTAATTGTTTTTAATGTGTAATTGAATTATGTTTTTTTCATTTAAATAAATTTTTGTCACTGGATTTAATTTCACACTGAAATTTGATATAAACACATTTCAATCTTTTGATAGTTTTTACTATGAAAAACCTATTTTTGTCATTTTGACAATGAAAATTTCTTTTAAATTAATTAATTAAATTTATGTGTTTTGAGTTTGGAACAATGGATTCCCTATTTGGAATCATAAGTTCTGAATTTTTTAAATAGTTCCCTTTTATTTTTTTATATTATGAATAGTAACTTGAGTAATTATTTTCTTTTACCATGGTTAACGAGTTAACCGGGAGAATAAGGGTCAAAATAATATTTTAATAATATAAAAATAACATAACATGTGGCATAATAATATTGGATGATATATGAATTACCAATAAAGTGCATGGATTAAAATATGAAATTTGGAATCCACTTGGGAGGGATTATGACATTTATATCTTTTAATTTCAAGTAAAGGAAAATATGTTATAAACATGAATCTTCTTACTAAAAAAATTGTAATATGGGATTATTTAAATGATATCTTAGAATATAAATAGTAATTATAAATCCAAAAATATTTCCTACATCATGGTATTTTATTTATAATGTTTATACAATAAGTAAATTAATTTAATTTTGATAAAATGTTGATGTAGTTATTACGTAATTAATAAAAGATTCAAATAAATGATATTATAAATTATAAAATAAATATTATTTGAAATATTTGATTCCATAAACAAATTTTATTGATGGTTATGACATTTTAGGATTTATGTAATGTATTTTTTTGAAAGAATCAAGTTCTTATGAATTTTTTGAAAATGTCATGTATTAATAGTGACAAAATTGACACAATTCAAATATTAACATATAAAATAATTTATTAAATGTTATAAAATTCTTAAAAAATATATAATTCAACCAAATGGTTAGGATAAGTACTAAAATTTTATAAATGAATATTTTTTTGGTTGTTTTACATCTTATGGTAATTATATTAACACAGAAGTTGAAAATAACAAGTTATCATGGTAATATTTTGAAAGGAAAAGTAAAGATTAAACATAAAATGATAAGGATTAAAAAATATTCAAAACATGTATAATTTTAATTGGATAATGGGGATAAAATTTAAAATAGTCTTATATTTTAAATAAATGATAGTGGGACCATTAGAAACCAAAAATCCATTTATAATAAGTTAATACTTCAAGATTTCCTAAAGTGCGCCTCATCTCTCCTATAAAATGGAACTTATCATTATCCTTTCTTTACACTTCCAAAGCCTTTTCCTTCAGACATTCTCTGTCCAAAGCTATTACTAGAACCCCTACCCACATTATTAAGTCCATATTTTAGGTAGAACACACATATTATATGTGTAAAGGTGTTCTTTAAAGGCAATAAACTAAAGAAGAGGTATCTTTTTTATGAATTTTTTAAAAAGTCAAGTATGAATGTTGTCAAAATTGACACAATTCATAACATAAAATATTAAATATTGTATTACATATTATAAAATTTCTAAAAAATATAATATTATTCTAAATAGTTAGGATAATAACTAATATGTCATATATGACAATTTTTTTTGGTTATTTGACATGTTATGGTAATTACATTAACACACAAAGTGTAAATAACAAGTTATCACGGTAATATTAATAAAGATAAAATAAGGGTTAAACAAAAAAGGAAAGTAATATAAAATATTCAAAACATGTATATTTTAATTTCATATTTGGGATACGATTTAAAATCATCTTATCTTTGAAATAAATGAGACTAGGACCATTAGAAACCGAAAATAAATTTATAATAAATTAATATTTCAAGACTTTCCTAATGTGCACCGCATCTCTCCAATAAAAGGAAACTTATCCTTCTCTTTTATTCACACTTCCAAAGAATTTTTGTTCAGGCAATATCTATTCAAAACTCTTCCAAGAATCCCTATACACGTTTTTAATGCCTTATTTTACATATAACACCCTTCATAAAGGTGTTCAAGTGTTTTTCAAAGGCTATCAACTGAAGAAGATGATTATTTTTCTTTAAGTGTTTCTATTTTATTTGTTCGTCAACTTCCATAAAATATCCTCCAACCATGATGAAATAATAAATGAAGCATATTTAATATAATGAGACTTTATTATTTTAATATCATCACCTAAACCTGTCTCAACTTCCATTAAATGTTAATGTAATTAATCATTCAGTCGTACGTGCGAACTATCACCTCCACAAACCGATCTACTTTTTTTCCATAATCTTCTCTCATGACTGGTTATAATAATGGAATTAATGTTCATATGTAATATTAATGACATAATAATTACTATAAAATAATAATATATCAACTATGTTGTTTCTTCAATGTTTATATAAATGATAATGGCGTTCGTACGTTTGTGTAAAATATCACCTCCACGAAGCAGTGTGACTCATTATATAACTTTAATGATATATATATATGTATATGTAAATTATTCTTATAATGTTAATAATTCCTGATAATTTTGTAATTATAAAATGATTATTACTTTATTTCCAAAATGATCAATGAAAAATAGAAATGTTACTCATGCATACGTATGACCTACCGTATCCATGATTATAACGTTGTTTATTTTTCATAACCATAATTTTTGGTGTGATGTAAAAATTATAATTAATGTATAAATTTGGGTAACATTAACTGAATACTATTTTTAAGATTATGAAATTATGACCACATGGACAAATTGCATCATACAGTGTTCATTTTTGACCCAAGTATCAAATATCATCAAAACGTCCGACATGAACTCAAAAAATTAACTAATATATATAACACGGTAATAAGTGATATAAAGGGAATAAAAAAACATGATAAAGGTTTTAATTAAATTATAGGTTAACCTATTTTAATTATTTAGGAAGATAAATAATGAACGATACAAGTTTGACTTAAGGTATGAAATTTTTTAACTCAATTATCATTCAATGAGTTTAATATCCTGCCATTGGTTTTGATTTACATGAATATTTGTGAATGAACTCTGACTTTTTTCCACTAAAAATCCTCATATATTGGGTGTATTTATATTTTTCACACATAATTATGCCATTTATTCATCATTCATCTGATTATACTATCATTGTAAAGGAATTTGTCTAAATCTCCTTTCATTGAGGGATATTTTGATATTTTCACATTTATTATCCTGGTGTATATACAAACATTTTGATGTGTTATATCACGAATTATTATATTCTCATTATATTTAATTTTCTATTTAATGTTATTCCTTAATTTGTTTTATTCAAGTGATTCTATAGTGGTAAGGTATAATTTAACTAAAACAAATGTTTAAATATTTTAAATATTTATTCTTCTAAAACCCTATATTTCATGTCCATGTTTTCCAAATGATTTTTATAAATTTATTTATATGGACATGAATTTTTTAAAATGTCAATTTCTCTCAAAAGTATAAAAATGGTATGGGACACTTTGATTGAATAGTGTCTTTATTAAATGTTTTAAATGGGTTTGGAAATGGAATGAATATTTCAATATCTTTAAATGATTTCTTCTGATTTCAAATGAAATTTGATTAGTGAAATGTTGAAAATTTCAATCTTTTATGTGTTATGATTAATGGTACTTGGAAATTTGAAAGGTGGTTACGTGATAAACCAAATATGGGTGGTTAAGTGATAAACCAAATATAGGTGGTTTCATGATAAACCAAGGATGTGTGGTTACATTATAACCTACAATGCATTGGGTATGGAATTCATCCATATAACTATTCCATTTAGTGATATGTGTGGTAGTTGACAAAATGGTTATTCCATTTAAGAATGTTTTTGTCCAAATTTTCCTTTATATGTTATAGGTTCCTTTCTAGGGGTATTATGGAAATATTTTGATTAAAAATAAAGGTATTCAATGATCTTATATTCAGTGAATTGTATTTACTTCTTCTCAAAGGTGAAAATTATTACATTATGATAAGTTATTCTAGGTTTACATTTTTTCACAAGTCTAATAGTTTTACTTATTTTTGTATCCCGTTGTGATATTTTTATGATCATCCCAAGTTTTTTCAATTATTTTAACTAGATATAAAGGGTAATAGAATCAAGGATGAGATCAAGAAAAATCCATGAAGTTTAAACATGAAACAAAATAGTGTTTATTTTTAGAAAAGTTTGGGTTTTATGAAAAAATGAATAGATAGTAGATATTTATTCTAGTAATATTTAAGTTGTTATTTATGAGTTATAACCTAATTCTATAAATCTCTAAACCTAAAAAGATCCCTAAAGTGAATTAAAGTTAAATTGTTGAAAAAATTAAAGATTATGTAATGTTTATGGCCAAGTCCTCACAAATGTGGTTTCTTCTATTTATGCCCAAAAATTCAATGACTACATTACATGATTATATTTATCTTAATAAAATGTTTTGTGGTTCATTTTGTTTTAGTTTTTCATATGAAAGAATCTGTTTAATCAATATTTATTTAATAAAAAATATATACTAAAATATCTGGGTGTTATATCCTCTTGTTCAATAAATTCCACCATTAAAATTTTATTTATCATTTACCAGTGTAAATAACTAAGTGTATCTATATGATAGAAAATACTCAAGAAATAATTGCCTACTATAAATTGTGGAGAATTCTATTGAACCTGAATTTCCATTGTAATAGGAAGGTAATGAGATTATCAACCATTTACTGCACACATTCTTCCTTAAATGTCTATAAGTCCTATGAATTTCTAGAAGCATACATTTCATATGTTTATTTTTGTGATCATTTTTATGACTAAATACTAAAACCAAAATGGTTAGGATAATATTTAATAAAATTATATTGAAATTTTGAATGAATATGAAAACTCATTCCTAATATGTCTTCTAATATGACATTTTTAGTTCCGCTATGATATAATTTAATTATCCTATAACTATTTTAGTGTAACTGGGGTTGTCCATTGTCATTTAATATTTGGTTCTGAAACCTAAATATTATATATTAAACTATCACCATACATTTAAATCATTCATAATGGTTTATAAATGTAATGTGAAATACCAATATGTATCCCATATGATTATGAAAACATGTGTATGGTTAAGACCACTCATCATGAATCAAGTGAAAACTATGATGATACTCAACCAACATTTTTTAGGGTTATTAACCCTAGGTGCATATGTTACAGATCCTATATCAACTTGTTTGTAAATACATAGGGGTTTCGTTACTATGAAGCAACACAATCTATATTATAATAATACTTTAGTATGTTTTTCTATATTTAGGCTTATCCCTAGATTTTTCACTAATTTTTTCTAATCATAATCCAAATAAATAACTAAATTATTATAAAAAATAATAATTTAAACCTACCAAGATACCAACTGAGACACCCCAAACCCACACCATGAGTGTGATGCTACTAAAACACACTTTCCATACTGATTTGATACCAACTAATATGGCCCAATAACAATTACATAATTTCGTATTAATTAAAAACCACATCTCAAAATTATCTCACAATGCAATAACCTCATAGATTAGTGTGTTTAGAGATTAGATATATAAAAATGTTATTCTGAACATTTCTTCACAATCCCACCATACTAAATCCCTTTATGGACATGTTCATGTTATACTCATATTCATAACATAGGGAATGGAAAAAATAGGAAATGTTTGAGATCTAATGCCTAGTAAATGAAAAACTAATCAAAGTTTCAATAAGGTTTAGATTATATGAATTTGGGAAACAAGAGAATGAGAGAATATCTAATTAAAATAATGTTTAATAATAATAGTTTTTAATAAGGAATAATATAAACTCATATCGTCTCAAATGATCGAACATATACCATAGTATAAGGGTGAAGAATTAGAGAGACAATAACTATGAACTATAGATTATAACATATCCATATAATATAGAAATATTTTATAATCATAAGAATAAAAAATCATAACATTGTGTAAATATATATCCACATCTGGTCCATGCCCAATCTTGTGAACATAATTAAGGATATCATTTCCACACTCAATCTTTTGAATATAGAAAATTGTATCATATGAATTCTAAATCTTGAGAAAAGAGCTAACCACATCATTTAAAAGATAAATCATCCAGGAAAATATAATTGCATATCATCAATGATCAATATTACTGTTATAGATTAAATATAATTATACCCACACACAATATTATGAGCATTTATTAGCCACAATTATGCCCACACACAATCTTATGAACATAACTTAACAACAATTACACTCATGCACAATATTGTGAGCATATATTAACTACAATTAAAAAAATGTATAAACTTATAATCATATCTTAACAAAAAATACCCCAACTCATAATATTTTTAGTATAACATAAAAAAATTACACCCAGTAATAATCTTGTGAGTATATATTAACTGAAATTACACCCATGCAAAAAAATCATTATCTTATAAAATATTAAACTCTACCCAACTAATTATATGGATATATAGGTCCCCAAATATCAAAAAATGATAATATATATTCATACATTCCACAAAAAATCAATCATTTGTTATATCATGAAGAACCCATGGAAATAAAATCTGTTTCATAACATTTCAGAATGGTATCACTTAAAATGGACTAAAGTGTTAGATCAGTTTATACCAAAACATCAATCAGCCAAAATGGGTGTTTTATAAGGGAATTTATATTTTTATTTATGAAACACTATTCCAAAAAATATGAATATTTCTGTGATAAATAGTAAAATGGAATTGAAATCATGAAATGTGATTTCATAAAACATTTTTATGATTATCTAAAAAAGATTATGTTATAGATCACTTTCAAAAGTTTCTTTTTATAAGTTGAAAAGATTTGTTTTTCAAATAATATTTGTGTAATGGAGCTGGTTTTTGGATGTCCATGACTTAGTGAAAAATCTGATGATGGGCCTTCTGGGTAGTCTAGAAAGGTTATAAGGCTTCTCAGTCAAGTTTTGACCCCTAACGGTAGGCCTAACGGTAGCCTCAGCCTACCGGTAGCAGACCTACCGGTAGCTCGGATACCGGTAGCTGGATTTCCAGTAACGCCTCCTTTATTTCGCAAATTGGGTTTTAAACCCTATTTTGACCCCTTTAAGATTGTTTTAAAGCCCAGTAATGCCAATTTAATTAAATGTTTAAGAGGCACCTGGTGTGTGCGTCAGTTTAAACCCCCCCGAAAGGCGAGGACCCCTTTAATGATGTGTGGGGTAGCGTGGTCAACCCATGAACCTACTATTTATGTGGTTTCGCGTTCTTATCTTAACCGTCCCCGACCCTTATAAACTAAAGGGTTCTCCCTGGATTTCTTTTTCTCGATCACCATCCCATCGTTTTGTCTGTGCCCACCCCTGCAAATCGCGCATCTTCTGTCCCTGGCACATGAATATAAACTTCGACCGTCGATCAATCAGGTAGGGAATTTCTCCTTCATCTCTCTTTTTTTTGTATCATGCATGGTGGGCATGCTTTTGATTCTGTAGAATTGGATGAACCCAAACCTTGATGCTGCTTTGTTTTATGATCTTCTTTTCTGAATTGTGCGGGCTTATACCTACTGAAAATCAAGGCTGTTGGTTGTGTTTCCTTATGCACTAACGAACCCTTACCTCTGTTGATGTTTAAATAGATTATATTGTGTTTGTGAACCCCTGCTGTGTAATGAAATTTGCTTAATTATGTACATCCAGATAAATAAATTGAAATCACCAGGATCAATCCTTTCGGTGATAACCCTGGTTAAAGCACAACAAAGTTGAAATCATGGAGTGTGTTAAGTCCTTTAAATCTGAAAATACCGGCATGATCCTGCTTTGTGTTGGTGGTGGTGGTTGGGTTGTTTTTCCTTCATAGGCCAATTGCTGGGTGATGTGGGTGGGGATGGGATCTTCTATTGTTATACTTCCAGTGGTTGTGAATTTAAGGCCGGGTGGTTACCTTGATTATATCACGAATTGGGTGGAATCCTCTGTTGTTGAGGAACCATTTGATACTGGATTTTGGGAACATGGGGTAGTATCTTGGGTTTTTCTTTGGTTCCAGTACTTCGAGGGATCTCACTTATCCTTTTGTTGTTGTGACTTTACAAGAGAACCAGGTGTGAATGTTTAAGTTAATGTTTGACTATACTCTTTCCTTGGATTCTGCTTAGGCTTGATAGTTTCCAAAGTAGGTGTAGAAACTTATTTAAAAACTATTACCATTCTTGGTAACAAGAATGGGACAAATGAGTTTTGGATTGGTACGAGTTGTGACTTGGTCATGGGCACTGATTGTCTTCTTTAGGCTGGCTGAAGAAAAACCTAGATTTGGGTGAGTGCTTGTTATTTAAACATATACTTGTAGATTTGTGTTTCTTGTTCACACCCCACCCAAGTTGAGCACTTAGTGCTGAACACCCCCATTTCATGGGGCAGGGTGTTTTTCCCAACACTTCTATTAGTGGCTGGTTATTAGCTCATTTCTGCTCCCTTTCCCGGATAGCCCAAGTATCTTCGGGTAGGTTGTGATGCCTTGAGGTCCATTACTAGCCCAAGAGTCTTCGAGTAGGGTAGTGTGGTGGTTGGCCCATGTTTTTTTGGGCAGGTGGTTTCCCAAGTGTCTTTGGGATGAGTCCCAGGTGTCTTCGGGCATGGCAGTAGATCTTCTAGCCTAGGTGTCTTCGGGCGTGGCAGTGGTTGTTCTGGCCTAGGTGTTTGCAGGCATGGTTATGTGTGATAGTTTAAGCCTAGGTGATTGCGGACGGGGTTTGGCAGTGGGACTACGAGAGGATATGGCCCAGGTGTGTGCGGGCGGGGTGTGGTAGTGGGACTGTGGTGAGAATGGCGGGATTGGTCCGATGCGTAGGATGTCTTCAATAACCAGTGGGAAAGTGGCACGGGGTACCCAAATATCGATGTGATATTACTAAACATTACTTGACTTGCGTTATTTGGGGAGTGTGCCTTTGTGAGGCTTGGTTGGTTAGTTTCCTTGCTAGGTTCTTGGTTATCTCTTTTCTCACAGGGCATTAGTATGCCTCCCCACTTGTTCATGAGAGCTTTAGGTTTACCCCTGCTGAGTATACGTGTATGCTCACCCTACGTATATAAAACTGCTTTCAGGTTTCTAGGAGAACTTCAGGGATCGTGCTGGACTGTACTAGCTCAGACCTTGTGACGGATCATTGCAGTTGATGTTGTTCTTTCTTTTGGTACTTTGCCTTATAGTTTCCTATACATTGTGGATTTTTACTTTTGTAACATGCATTGGGGATGGTTCTTGGATTTACTTATTACATTCAGTCTTGGTGTTGTGGGATTTAGTATCTTATCTCCCGATCCTATTAAAATTAAAAGGATAATGCCTTCCATTTAGTGTGTGATTCTATACCCTTGATGCTGGTCGCCACTCCGGGACCTATTGAAGGCGGGTTTCGGGGGTCATTATCTCTCCTTCAACTTAAAGAAGGAAGGGCCAGGCAATCTGCTGACCCTTCCCTCCTTTTGGTGAAGGTGGTTTGTGACAGAATGGTATCAGAGGAAGGTTGAGAGATAGGATGGAGTCTGAAGTTAGGCACATTGAGGATTGCATGGGATGGTAGGGAGATAGTGTTGGGTGACCTTGGTGTGTGAATTAGGCCAGGGAAGACCGGCTAGGACATGGGATTTTAGGGCCCCCATGATTTGATGTAAGGACTTTTGACCTACCGAACGACCAAATGAGGCCATGCTGATCGCAGGGTAGAGACCCTAGGAAAGGTACATGCATCATCATGACTTGTGTTATCGTGTTTCTGGGGTGTTTTTGGAATTTGAAATAAATAAGAAGTTTAAGAAGTTTTAAAAACAAATATTCTGCACTACTTGGGCTTAGTCATTCCTTATTTACCTTGCAGCTATGGAAACTGGGAGGTGACCACGTGTGGTGTGGGCGATCGAGGCCCAGGAGGCTACCTTGGCCAATCGGTAGAAAGCTGATTGAGAGGAGGAGGACGACCAGTGGCAGAAGACACATCGGGCCTTCCACCAACAGACCCTCGAGAAGTATGAGGGAAGCACCTCTGACATGAAGACGGAGAGATGGCTAGAGGAGCTAGTGATAGCCTTTGGCCTGATTCGGGCCCCGACCGAGTAACAGGTTCTTATGGCTGTCAGCCAGATGTGGGGAGCGGCACGTCAGTGGTGGACGCTTTACCTGGGGGAGAGGAGAGATGTTGAGGTGGCATGGGCTGATTTTGAGGAGTTCCGGGTGGAATTCCTCTCTTCAACGATGAAGGAGGAGAAGAGGCAAGAGCTACTCTCCCTCCAGCAGGGGAGTATGTAAGTAAGGGAGATGGGATTCAAGTTCAAGGACCTCCAACATTTTGCTCCAGACCTCTTTCCCGACGAGGAGTCTCGGGAAAGGCGTTTAGAGGAGGCACTCTGACCCTCCCTCCAGTATGCCGTTACCCCCTTCACCTTGCCGACATGCATGGAGGTCCAGAAGAAGGCCAAAGTGGTGGAGAGGATGAATACTCCAGGAGTTGTGACATGAGAGGGGATCCAGCTGGGATCATCAAAGGGGAAGGCTGTCAGCACCATACCACTAGCATCCGGACCCTCTCGGTTTCGACCAGTAAGGAGCAGGCCACAACAGTTCCAGTTCCGGTCCCCCGGTTTTTTCCCTTTCCCTTCAGGCAAAGGACCAAGGTGCTTCTTCTGTGGGATCCATGGAGATCTCCGGAATCAGTTCCCGGACCGAGTACAATACGGTAGTGTTGGACATGCCCAGCACCTACCCCAGCAGTAGCTTCTAGCTAGGCCTTTCCAGCAGCAGCAGTAGGGGCAGCGAGCTCCCGCTCCTCCAAGGGCAGACGTTGGAGGAGGAGGCTGACCTCAGGGAGCTCCTCAGGGACCTCGACCAGGGCGTGGTCAGGGAGGCAACCGACAGCCAAGGGGAAGAGGAGTTGGGCGTGGGAAGTTGCACGTCACGGAGGCAGCCATCCCAGCAGGACCAGAGGTCATTCGAGGTACAATTTGTTTGTTTAGTACCCTTGATTATGACTTGTTCGATACCAGATCTTCGCAGTCCTTCGTTGCACCCAGTCTAGCCTGTGCTTTGGGTCTAGATGCCGAGAGACTTACAGTGCCCCTGGAGCTGAGCACACCAGTCGGATGTCAGACCGAATTGTTATATGTTTGTCGAGGATGCAGACTGATGATAGGACCACATCAGTCGGTCAGGGATTTACTACTGATACAGATACATCCATACGTTGTCATTCTAGGCATCGACTGGCTGTTCTCTGTGGGTGTCGTCATCGACTGCTTCCGAGGAAGGGTAGTGTTCTCAAACTTGGGCGGCCGGCGTGTTACTTTCACCGGCGAGCAGATCAGTCAGAAGGGCAGCAGGTGAGAGAAACCCCTCCTCTATTTGTTAGCTGAGCTGTCAGTAGAGTCAGTAGATGCTGAAATGGTGGAGGTTCCAGAGATCGTCAGTATGTTTATGGACATCTTTCTTGAGGAGGTGATGACTCTACCCCCTTGACGGGATATCGAGTTTGGTATAGACTTGCTGTCTGGTGCTTGTCCGATCTCTATGGCTCCTTACCGGATGTCACCTTCATAGATACTGGAGCTACTGATTCAGATTGACGATATAATGAAGATGGTTTCTGTTCGACCAAGTGCATCACTGTGGGGTGCTCCAGTCTTGTACGTAAAGAAGGAAGATGGTGGTATCAGGTTGTGCATAGACTATAGGAGGCTGAATCCGGTAATGATCAAGAATCGCTACCCTCTTCCGAGGATAGAAGATCTTTTCGACCAGATGAAAGGGGCATGGTGGTTCTCGAAGATTGACCTACTGTCTGGGTATCACCAGTTGAGTGTGAAAGAGGGCGACATCCTGAAGACGACGTTCAGGTGTAGATATGGACACATTGAGTTCGTAGTCATGCCCTTCGGTGTTACGAACGCCCCGACTGTGTTCATGGGGCGTATGTACTCCATCTTCTGGGAGTGCCTGGACCGGTTCATAGTTGTGTTCATTGACGATATCCTGATCTATTCAAGATCAGAGGAGGACCACGCGGGGCACCTGAAGACAGTTTTGGAGGTCCTCTGACAGCACCAGCTCTATGGGAAGTTGTCGAAATTCAGGTTCTGGACGTGAGAAGTTCACTTCCTTGGGCACTTAGTATCCTACCAGGGGGTAGCAGTGGACCCATCAAAGGTTGATGCAGTTGTTTCTTGGGAAGCACCCAAGAATATGGCAGAGGCTTGTATTTCCCTCGGGCTGGTGGGTTACTATCAGAGGGTCGTACCCAACTTCTCCTAAGTTACATCCCATTTTATAGCCTTGACCAAGAAGGACCAGGTTTTAGTGTGGAGTGTGTAGTGTGAGGTAGACATCGGCTATCTGAAGGTTAAGTTGGTTAGTGACTCAGTGCTGAGACTACCAAAAGAAGGGGCGGCGTATGAGGTGTTCTGTGATGCTTCATGGCAACGCCTCAGATTTGTATTGATGCAGCGACAAGGGGTGATCTATTATGGGTCTAGGAAGCTATGCCATCATGAGTGAAATTATGCCACCCACGACCTGGAGCTTGCAGCGGTTGTTTTTGCACTGAAGTTATGGCGGCAATAACTCATCAGAGAACGCTTTGTGGTTTCACAGATCACAGAATCTTGAGGTATATATTCTCCCTATGGGACCTAAACTTGCGGCAGCAAAGGTGGGTGGAGTTCCTCCAGGATTACAACTTTGATATTTCCTACACTTCATGGAAGGGGATGTAGTGGCTGATGCCTTGAGTAGGATATCGCAGAAGGATGCAGTTCAAGAGTCGGCAGACACCTGGAAGGCAATAGAGGAGTTGGCTGCCTTGCACCTGGATGTGAGGATGGATGGCGGTAGAGGTTGCTTATATCAGATGACAGTGCAATCATCTCTATTTCAGCAAGTAGAGGAGTCTCAGTGGGGAGACCCAGAGTGCGAAGTGATGCATGACTGAGTTGACCAGAGCAATGCTCCAGAAGGATGGACAGAGGATGGTCAGAACCAGATGATTTTTCGAGGAAATCTATTTGTTCCAGAGGCGATGTGTTGAAAGGTTCTTAGTGAGTTTCACAACTCACCCCTAGAGGTACACCCAGGAGTTTCCAAGATGTACCAGGGTCTGAAGAGATAGTTCAGGTGGCCCAGAGTAAAGTGAGCAGTGGTAGAGTTTGTGGCCTAGTGCCTAGTGTGTCAGCAGGTGACGACTAAACAATGAGTTCCAGGCGGTCTGCTACAGTCTCTAGATGTCCCCGAGTGGAAGTGGGAGGACATATTGATAGATTTAGTCACAGGACTACCCAAGGTTCAAGGGGGATACGATGCCATCTGGGTAGTAGTGGACCGGTTGACGAAATCAGCTCACTTTCTGGCGATTGAGGAGTTGAGTGCAGTGGATTCTTTGGCATGAAGGTACATGGATGAGGTGGTACGGTTGCATGAAGTTCCAAATTCCATAGTCTCGGATAGGGATTCATGGTTTACCTCACGAGTCTGGAGAGGATTGTAGCATGCTTTTGGAACCCAACTACATCTTAGCACTGCTTTCCATCCTCAGACAGATGGACGGACTGAGCGCACCATCCATACCTTGGAGGATATGTTGCGGGCATGTGTTCTAGACTTAGGAGGTTCATGGGTGTGACACTTACCTTTGATATAGTTTGCCTACAATAATAGCTATCACTCCACCATTGGTATGACCACGTTTGAAGCCTTGTACGTGAGGCCATGCCGCTCACCTGTGTGTTGGACCGAAGTCGGAGAGGCGGGAATCCTTGGCCCGGAGGTGGTGCAGAGCACGACGGAGAAGGTTCCACTTATATGGGAAAGGATGAAGCTAGACCAGGGCCGATAGAAGTCTTATGATGATACTAGGAGGAGGCCCTTGGAGTTTGAGGTTGGAGACCACGTGTTCTTGAAGGTATCCCCTTGGCGTGGACAACGGTGGTTCGGCAAGGGGAGTAAGCTTTCTCCCAGGTTCATCGGACCCTTCTAAGTGTTGCTGCGGGTCGGCGAAGTGGATTATCAGCTAGTATTATCACCACTGCTACTAAGGATACATGACTTCTTCCATGTGTCCCAGCTCCGTCATTATCTGCACGAAGATTCACACGTCCTTGACTGGGGGGAGCTAGACATCGAGAAAGATGTGACCTTTGTGAAAAGTCCAGTGATGATCAAGGATCATGAGGAGAAGGTTCTTTGTGGGAAAACCATTCAATTGGTTCATGTGTTGTGGAGATACGATGGGCTTGAGGAGAGTACATGGGAGAGGGAAGCACAGATGTGTTCCCAATACCCAGATTTGTTTTGAGTTTTGTGCTATTCTATTTATACTTGTTGTGGTGGATCATTTTACCTTGTTGGCTATGAAATATGTGGTTTTTCTTTCCTCTCTGAATGTGTGTGAAAAGTCTTGGCTATGGGGAGGGGAGGATCCGACCACTAATCAAGATGCATTAAGGTGGATGAGATTAAACCCGTGCGGGCGAGTCAGTGCCGCCCAAAGTAGATAGTATCTTGACATGGGTGAAGAGACTCCCCAACCCACATGACTGGGTAGTTTGACATGGAATGTTGCTCAGTTCTTTAGAGGGAGGTTTTTTTAGTTAACAATGAGGATCACTCCTGAGAGGTATCTTTCTAGGTGGTTGTTCGGACCCTCTCTTTCCTTATGGGTTGTTTTCATTATTGAGGGTGATAATAGTTTGAGAGGTATCTAGTGTAATGTCCCAAGTTCTTGGAGGTCCATTACTTAGTGAAAACTCTGATGATGGGCGTTTTGGGTAGTCTGGGAAGGTTATGAGGCTTCTCGGTCAAGTTTTGACCCCTAACGGTAGGCCTACCAGTAGCCTTAGCCTACCAGTAGCAGGCCTACCGGTAGCTCGGCCTACCGATAGCTGCACCCTATCAGTAGCTCGGCCTACCGGTAGCTGCAACCTACCGGTAGCTTGGCAACTGGTAGCTGTCAACTACTAGTAGCTCGGCCTACCAGTAGCTCGGTCTACCTGTAGCTTGGCTAGCAGTAGCTGGTTTTCTAGTATCACCTCCTTTATTTCGCAAATTGGGTTTTAAACCCTATTTTGACCCCTTTAAGATTGTCTTAAAGCCCATTAACACCAATTTAAATAAATGTTCAAGAGGCACTTGGTGTGTGTGTCGGTTTAAACCCCCCCGAAAGGCGAGCACCCCTTTAATGACGTGTGGGGCCGCGTGGTCAACCCATGACCCCGCTCCTTACGCGGTTTCACGTTCTTATCTCAACCGTCTGTGACCTTTATATACTAAAGGGTTATCCCTGGGTTTCTTTTTCTCGATCACCCTCCCATCATTTCGTCTGCACCCACCCCTACAAATTACGCATCTTCTATCACTGGTGCGTGAAGATAAACTTTAATCATCGATCAATATGGTAGGGAATTTCCACTTCGTCTCTTTTTTTTGTGTATCATGCGGGGTGGGAATGCTTTTGATTCTGTATAATTGGATGAACCAGAACCTTAATGAAGATAATGAATGGAATCTAAAGAATGAAGGGGGGGGGGGCTGTGATCGATGATGATGCTTTGTTTTATGATCTTCTTTTCTGAATTGTGTGGACTTACGCCTACTGAAAATCATGGTCGTTGGTGGTATTTCTCTGTGCACTAATGAACCCTGACCTCTGGTGATGTTTAACTGGATTTTATTGTGTTTGTGAACCCTTTATGTGTAAAGGAATTTGGTTAATTATGTAAATATGGCTAAATAAATTGAAATCACCAGGATCAATACTTTCTGTGATAACCCCGGTTAAAGCAAAGAGAAGTTGAAATCTTGGAGTGTGTTAAATCCTTTAAATCTGAAAATACTGGTATGAGCCTGCTTTGTGTTCGTGGTGGTGGTTGGGTCGTTTTTCCTTCACATACCGATTGCTGGGTGATGTGGGTGGGGATGGGATCCCCTGTTTTTATACTTCCAGTGGTTGTGAATTTAAGGCCGGGTGGTTACCTTCATTATATCACGAATTGGGGTGGAATCATCTGTTGTTGAGGAACCATTGGCTCCTAGATTTTGGAAACATGGGGTAGTATCTTGGGTTTTCCTTTGGTTCTAGTACTTCGAGGGATCTCACTTATCCTTTCGTTGTTGTGACTTTACAAGAGAACCGAGTATGAATGTTTAAGTTGATGTTTGACTGTACTCTTTCCTTGGCTTGTGCTTATACTTTCTAGTTGCCTAAGTAGGTGAAGAAACTTATTTAAACACTATTACAGAACTTGGAAACAAGAATGAGGCAAATGGGTTTTGGATTGGTGTGAGTTGTGACTTTGTCATGGGTAATGATTGTATTCTTTAGGCTGGCTTAAGAAAAACCTAGATTTGGGCGAGTGCTTGTTATCTATACATATACTTGTAGTTTTTTACTTCTTGTTTGCACCCCACCCAAGTTTAGAACTTAATGCCAAACACCCCTATTTCATGGGGGAGGGTGTTTTTTCCAACACTTCTATTAGTGGCTGGTTATTAGATCCTTTCTTCTCCCTTTCCTGGATAGCCCAAGTATCTTCGGGAAGGCTCTGATGGCCCGAGGTCCATTATCAGCCCAAGAGTCTTCGGGTAGGGTAGTGTGGTGGTTGGACCAGGTGTGTGTGGGTAGGTGTTTTCCCAAGTTTCTTCGGGATGAGGCCCATGTGTCTTTGGGCATGGCAGTATATCTTCTAGCCCAGGTGTCTTCAGGTGTGGCGGTGGTTGTTCTGGCCTAGGTGTTTGTAGGTGTGGTTTCGTGTGATAGTTGTGGCCCAGGTGTTTGTGAACGGGGTTTGGCAGTGGGACTGCATGAGGATATGGACCAGGTGTGTGTGGCCGGGGTGTGGTAGTGGGACTGCAGTGAGAATGGCGGGATTGGTCCGATGCATAAGAAGTCTTCAATAACTAGTGGTAAAGTGGCACGGGGTACCCAAACATCGATCTGTTATTACTATACTTTACTTGAATTGCGTTATTTGAGGAGTGTGCCTTGGTGAGGCTTGGGTGGTTAGTTTCCTTTCTAGGTGCTTGGTTATCTCTTTTCTCACAGGGAGTTAGTATGCCTCTTCACTTGTGCATGAGAGCTTTAGGTTTACCCCTGCTGAGTATACTTTTATGCTCACCCTACGTATATAAAACTTCTTTCCGGTTTCTAGCAGGACTTCAAGGATTGTGTTGGGCCGTACTAGCTCAGACCTTATGACAGATCATTCTAGTTGCTTTTGTTCTTTCTTTTGGAACATTGCCATGTAGTTTCCAATACATTGTGGATTTTTACTTTTGTAACATGCATTGGGGATGGTTCTTGGCTTTACTTCTTACTTTTAGTCTTGGTGTTGTGGGATTTACTATCTTGTCTCCTGATATTATTAGAAAAAAGGGTAATGCCTTTCAAATAGTTTGTGATTCTATACCCTTGGCACTATTCGCCACTTCAGGACCTATTAAAGGCGGGTTTCGGGGGTCATTATCTCTCATTCAACTTAAAGAAGGAAGGGCCTAGAAATCTACTGACCCTTCCCTATTTTTAGTGAAGACGTGTCGTGACAATTTGGATAATAATATCCATAATATATCCTCAAAAATAAATTTTGTTTTTCAATAGTAAATTTGAAGTGGAAGATAAAATATAAACCATTAAATGAAATCCATTTTAATATATTAACATACCATTGTTGAAATACACAATATAAAAAGATTAAAAATGATTATTTTAAAAAATTTGTAAAGGAAAATATTAATATAAAAAGGTATAATACATATTTATATTTTCAAAATAATAATTAAAAAATTGGTGTAAATAAAAAATACATACATGGAAGGAAAATTGTCTTTAATATGGATGATAATTATTCATAAGATTTATGTACATTTAAGTGAAATAAATTCACCAAGGAAGATGCATGAAATTAAAATTTTCAATGTAAATAGAGAGAAATTTAATATACAATTTAAAAAATATTAGTTTAGGAGAAAAAACATAGAATAGAGAAGTTTAAGGTGAAATATTGTAACCCAATGAAAGAATATTTGAGTTAACAAATTATCATATAGCAATAGTTACACTCGAATTGGAAAACCCATGAAAAATAGAAAATGTGATGGATTTTTAAATAAAACTAATTAAATGAAAGGTATGATACAAATCATTCATTGTGTAGTATATTCACCATACAGAATAAAATAATTATTGATATGAAAAATGTCTCAATGAAATAAAACCAAGATGAGAGAAAACCTTACCTTAATTCTCATCATCTAAGAATCAATTTTAACCTTTTGTAAAATGAACATAAATATCCTAATAAAATATTTAAAAATATTATTTTTATCAAAAAAATATATCTTTCAATATAATAATTCAGTTTGAATTCGTTAGTTAAATTTAGTTTATTTTCATTATCAGATGTTGTTAATTTTTGATTATTTTGCATATGTTTCATAATATGGATGTCCAACATCTTTATTTCATACCATGTTCACCATTATGAGATTTCAAAATATATATAAATCATGTTTTTTAGTTTTTTATTCATCCCCATTTTCATTTTTTGGAAGTTATGGTCGTGGTTTGAGAGAGTGAGATCGATCATGAGCTTCATTTGAGTAATTTACCAATATAAACAAATGACTTTATAATGATCATCAATTTCAATTTCAAAATTTAAAAAAACATATTAATGATGTATATTAATTCTAAATATCATATATATTCATCAAATATATTTTATATCCATCCAGGTAAGGCGTTGATGAAATGAAACTTGTCATTCATTGAAACAGTAATCTGCATATATGTAGGAGTGAAATTGTCCTTTTCTAATGAATTTTAGAAAAGGAAACTTTTTAATGATTTATATTTATTGAGTATTAATTATTTAAAAAATATCATATTTATTTATTAAATACATTATTATAACCATCTATAATACATGGTGAAGAAAAATGAAATACATCATTCATGGAGGTGTCAGTACACACGTACACATGAATGGCATTCTCATTTCTCAAATGATTGGGAGAAACATATAAAATGATAATTAATTATAATAATAAAATTTAATTATACTTATGATAATAATTTAATTATGTTATAGTGGGTATAATATATTTGGATATGGTAGAATAATAAATAAATTAATAGAATTGAAAAAGGAGTGATCAAGAATTGTTTCCATAACTCTTTGGAACAACTTGTTTGAAAATTAGATTAATCCATTAAAGGGTTTTTTTATCAGTGAATTAAATATAGAAAATGAATACGAGTGTTGTGGAGGTATTTGGGTATAGTTTTTTTTGAAGCAATACGTCTTAAGGTGAGTGAAAAATTGGGGTGGTAAAGGGCACCTTTTATACGTGAGAGGGGTTGTATTTTAGTAAATACCCATAACAATATATTTAAGGCATGTCAATTTCAATGGAAAGTGTCTCAAAAATTGTAAAATAATAGTTAGGGATGGTTTAATATTTTTCAATCCCCCAACCATTCATTTGGAGACATTTTTCTAACATATTTTAGGTCTTTTACCCTTAACATATAACCCTTTTAAAATTTTGAATTTTACTGTAGTAAATAATTTTTACCTAAGAATTTTATTTGTTATGAAAAAAATAAATTGAATCTTAATACATAATTTATACCTTGTTATTCCTAATAAAAAATATGTTCTATTTGATACAATTCCTAAAATTAATAAAAATTAATTCTAAAATAATAAAATTTCATCACTTAGAAAATAGCTTTAGAGAAAAATATAACATATATTCTAGAATGTAAAATATAAGTTTTTAAATTAAAAATAATATTTTAAAATCTATAATTTTACTTATAAATCAAATCTTTTGTAAATAAAAGTGTATTATAAATTTAATGTTGTGCTCATATCCAAATGATGTCATAAATTTCATGGTATTTATAAAAATAATATTTTTTCACAATTCACCTAAAAATCACAATATTAATTTTAATCCTAATAATTTATCATAAGATAATATTTTAATGATTAATTCAGAAAATAATGTTATTTTTTAAAATTAAAATTCTCAAATTTCAGAATTTAAATTTTAAATTGAAATGTAATGTATAATGAAAATTACATTTATAAAAAAATGGGTTTTTAAAATATTAACTATTTTTATTCTTATTTTCTATAAATTTATAATTTAATTGGTGTTAATATGTTATCGACATCAATAAAATAATAGTTAGTCATTTAGAAATAATATTTTTAGCATTTCTAAAATAAAAATGCATCGTGCATAAAATAAAATTTTTAGAGAAATATATTTTTAAGCATAAAATGATATTTTTAGTTATTTAGTTATAGTAGCCAAATTTTATCAATTAATTAGTATGAAAAGACACCTTTATTTTCCATTATTAATATTTTTTGTAATGCAGTTACTTCTATTCATACCATCTAATTAAAAAACTACTTTATAATAGTTATATTTATCATAATAAAATGTGTCGCAGTTTATTTTAGTATGGTATTGATTATGAGGATAATTATTTAGTAAATACTTATTTTAAAAATAAATTTATATAAAAACATATGTGTGTTATAGAGTATACATATACTTAGGTCATTTTTCAAGTGATTCATGGTCTATGCAAAACAACATAAAATCAATTCAAGTGGCGTGTATTTTTTCTAGAGATCATAACCATTGAGAATAAAATTCATTTAAAATTAAATATTTTAAAGGAATCTCATTTTAATATTGTAAAATATCATTCAAGACTGAACATAGTTTTATAAATTTGGTATCAATCCATCAGTTTCCAATTTTCAAATTATATAGATTTAGTATTGATGGAAATGTTGTATACTTAGTACAACAAGTACATTATCTCATTGAGGGTTTCCAAAGATGAAGTATCCCAGCCTATGATAGCTATGGAAATCACACTGGTCCCTCCCCTAATGATGGGGGAGGTACCTTCAATGCCCTTCAAAGTCTCCCCATCTTGTTCTTTCTCCCATCATTCCAACCCTGATTTCTTTCCCTCCTTTCAAAAAATTTCTCTATGCGCTAAGGTCCCAAATCTATTTGGTGGTTATCCTCACCTATTGATCTCTTCCTCAAAGTGTAATAAGGCTTTAGATCTCCTCTATATTATGTTGGTTTCTTATTCCATGCAGTGATTCCCTTTGGTGGATGCCTTCGATGCATTTTTAGGACACGTGGCTTGAAGGATCATGTTAAGGTTGATCTTATCGATAAGAGGAATTTGATAATTCATATTTCATTAGAAGAAGACCTAATTAGGTGTTGGTCCAGTTCCACCACAACAATAATGAACTACATTTATACCTCTCCCCATGGTAGTTTTACTTTCACATGAAACAAGATTCCCCAACTGCACTAATTTTGAAAGCTTCCTTCAACTAAACTTACCATTTCAAAACCCAACAATTATGTGTATGTTAGGGAATCTAGTAGGAGGTAATGTTTGTTCCGATATAGTAATGTGCTTATTTTCCCATACCATGGCTCCAAGAATATGCGTAGAAGTGGATATCTCAAAATTTCCAACTGATTATGTTTGCATCTAAGTTGGGGAAATGTTTGGATGGAAACGATTTGTAGAGTTTGAGATGTGGTTTTATTTATGTTCGTCTTATAATAAAATTGGACATGAAATGATAGAATTTAGATATGTAGTCAAGCCAAGTTTTTTTTTCAGATGGTGGCAGTTCTAGAGGATATTTTCAAGGGACAAGGTCCTGTTGAATCTCTGACTGAAAAGAGCCACATGGATGTTGGTCCCGATCTAGCTTTGGAAAATGATGTTCATCATGAATATCAGGAGGTTAAACCATTAGTTTTTGATATTTTCAATCGATTGAGGGGAGACCTAGGTATTTTAAGCCATACTATGCTAGTTTATCTAGGACTAGTGGGGTTTAATGTGGATAATGATGCAACTATAGGTGTCTGGACATACCATTTGAGGTTTAAAAAGGTGAGTTTGTTATTGGATCTAACCAGGAAGTAGGAAAATGAATGGTAGATGAGGAATGTTCAAAGTCCCTAATGGATTCATCCTACATTGAGGTAGTTATTACAAGTATTCTTAACACTATAATAGAGGGATCTCATGATAATGATCCAATTAGAATGAACATGACAATTATAAGGAAATATTTGTTAGATACTAAGCTTGGTAATTGCTTTGAGGGATTGGGGAAAGAAGGGAATTTTCAGGAGACAGACAGGGAATAGAACTTCATGTAGGAGTATTAAATATCTATGGATAAGTTCGGTTAGGGTTTATCTAGTTTATTATTAGTAGATAGTGTACAAAAATTTCAAGGAAGAGACCTTGGTAGTCTGAGGTGTATGAAGGGTTAGCAAGGTAGTAAGAAAGTCCTAAAGGATTATTCATACCTACCATTACCAATGAAGAGGTGATCTACCAAAAAATATAAAGTAACAGTGATATAACATTAATGGAAATTATGTTTGAGTGGTGGATATGAACTGTGGGGAATATTCCCTTAGGGGTGACTAGTAAGGGGGAGTCATAGACGATGTGAAACAAATGGATTAAGTCATGTATTTAAGAGAATAAATGGAAAAATAATCTCTTTTGATAAATGAATAAAAAGAATATGGTGATAAGTTGATTTAGAAGTATATTATTTTGGATACTAATAGTGAACATAGTGATTGGATTAACAATAGGAATCTTATCATAGAATTTTGTTTCAATCAATGCAAAATCAACCAAGAGGAGTTCATGAAAATGTGGGACAAACTGGAAATTCGATTAGAATACCTTACAAAGGACGATCCAAAAACATTGGTAACCTCTATATCATAAAAACTTCATATGGATAAGAATACCAATAGGCTCATGTTATTATTTAATAACTATGTATTATCCTTAAATTCTTGTTTTGGTTTAAACATAGGTTTTCCCAATTTTCCCTTAACATTTTTTATAATAAAAAATTAAGTTTCAAGTTGTAGTATAACTATAAAATAATTTAATTTTTGAAAATAACTTTAACTACTAAAATAGACTTAAAAAATCATGAAATTCATATTCAAAAAAATATTTTCATTTCCTCCGTATGATATCCATAATTTTTCAAATTTGTACTCAAATAAAAATATCTATAAACTATAGTGTTATTCCAGTATCTAGGTACATTTATTTTTCTATACACATAGTCCAATATTTATAACATTGATATATTTTGTGATAGATAAAGTGTTATTTAAAATAATGTCGACAAATTATTATTGAGTATCAATAATGAACACATATAAAAAACAATTGATAAGTGTAACTCCCATGAGATGGTGTAAATTTGATAAAGTATTTAACAATATCCTCATCCTCTTTTTTCATATGATTGCCATTCAACTATTTTCGATTCATATTCAACCTATTTTATTCCAAAATATTCATATTTAACCATAAATAAATAATTAAACAGAAATATTCTCAAATTTTTAGATTAATATGTTTTGTATTATCAAGTTACAACACTACTTTTCTCCCTTTTATAAATAGAATCACATTAAAAGTTTAAAAGTTGTCATATTTTAAATAATTTTTTAACACATAAATAACATGTTTTAGTATATGAAGATAGAAAATTATATGAATAAAAGGTATAATGAAACATATTATTTTATCGCAATATGACATATGTCATGATTCATTCTATCTTTGGAATTAATTCATAAAAGGAGATAATAAAGTATTTCATAAACAAAAAATATTTTTTACTATTGAAAAAATAATTTACTTTTACATATTTCAAGAATATTCAATTCTAGATTTTTTAAGTATATTTGTATATATTTTATTTTAAAATAAAATAAAAATGTTTTTACAAGTGGCTCATATAGATAGTGATTTTAATCAATCCAGTTTTAATAAACTTATCTTTACACATAATGTAAATTATAAATTATAACCATGTTTTTTTACTTGGTAAAATTGTGGGATCATAAGTTTTAACCCACTATTGAAGTCCTATTGGAATTGAAATAAAAAAAACATATCACTATAATGATTATATAAGTCTTATTACTATTTATTTTAAAATTTTCCAAAATTAATATCCATAACATATGACTGATTTTGTAATAATGATAACTCCTTATTTTAATTTGACACATCTATCAATATACATGGGTTTTAATATGAAATTGAAATATGTAGTTAGAAAATGAAAAATATGGATTATGTGGTATTATAACATTCTTCCCAACAATACAAATAAAATATATATGATTATGAATTTTTCATCCTATTTAAATGTGAAAAAGAAAAAAGGAATGAGGTTTATTAGATGAATATGGTAAATATAACTATATTACTAATGTTTGAATAACATTTTTTATAACATATTTATATTAGGTTATGTTTTTTGAAACATAAGCTTGGGTGTCATGTAGAACCCATTGTTTGGGAAGAAAAAGAAAATAAAGAAAAAATCAACAAATATCAGTATAAATCCTTAAATACAGATTATGAATAGTGTAATTTTAGTATTGAGGTTTGATTCCTCATAAAAGATCAATGAGGATACTACAAATTTTTTTGGTTATGTTAGATCTTAAAAAACAAGGAGGAGTAACACAATAGATAAGGTTTTTTTTGGATTAGGTGCTCTCAAACCAACATATATGTAATTTATGATTATCTTGTTTTGAATATTTATATGGTTTTTAACACATCATAATTTTTTTAGGCATGAAATAATATGTGATAATTTCTTATGGGTATCTATCACATTGAAAGGTTATATAAGATCCCCACTTTTAGGATAACCCAAAAGTTCTAGGTTGTTATTATTAAATATATGTTCTATATCTAGAAAAAATCAATTTATGGGACATAAATGATACAAGATATTATGGGTGGAGACTCATAGGACTTTGAGACACATTCTTACAGTGTAGAACCTTAGTAATATTTAGTAAAATAGATTATATAAACATAACTGGTTTGTGTAAAATCCACATATATATGTGTTATTGGATATACCTATCTTTATACATCTGTAACGATTCATATATATTAATAATAATATTAATTCATATCATGAGTCATATAATTTAATGTACTAATCAAAACCAAAATGTTATATTTTCTTAAGAAGTAGGATATGTTGGGTGCATCCAGAGTGATACTATATTAATTAATAATGTAAGAAAGGATTTTTACATTATATTACTTAATGGAAGATAATATCTAAAGATCATTGGTGTGAATGGAACTACCCAATTAAGTCTATGTATACGGTTTTTTGTTGGAAATTTCATTTCAAAATTGTCAAAATAGGAGACATCAAGAACATAATATGATGAAACCGATGTGAAAGAAATTTTATCAGAGATATCAAGATAAAGGTATTATATTAAAAGTATAAATTCATTAGAGTTTTTAGGTTGTTATGATATTTAAATATTTCTATATGGGATCCTTGGTGTGTTTTTAGGTACTAACCTCATATTTATGATTTTTTGCCAAATGAAACTTCCAAAGGGTCTTAGAGGGTCCCACACTATGTTTATATGGAACCTTAGTTAAATTCTATAATAATTTAAGATGGTCTAAAATTATTATTCCCATACATGGTCTAATAATTATTCATGTTATATTAATCATGAATATTCCTATTCCATTTATTCGAGAGAATACACATATCAATTGAATGTTTAATAATTATTTATTCACTAGATAATATTTTATTTAACTATATGAATATATAATATATATTTATTCGGGTTTATTTATAATGTGACAATTATTTATTTATTTTGTTATGTGAATATTTAATATATATTTTTTCACCAGTTTTTTTTGTATAATATCTTTTTTTATTAGTTAATAATGTAGTGATATTTATTTGATTAAATATATTGCCATTATTTAAGTTCTGATAATTATTGCGTCTTTTTGGTTGATCGAGTTTAATGTTCTGGTGAGAAATGTCACATTAAATATTATTTGAATAAATAATAATTTATTTATTTAATGAAATAATATTTATTGTATCTATGAGTTTAGTGCATGTTAAGTAAATAATAATAATTAAATTCTTATTTATACCCATGGTTCCTCTAGGATTATGGATATCATAATGGTCCTTGCAAAATTATTATTTTATAACCCTCTCTCTATTTAATCATAGTTATGAAATTTTCCAAAATTCTATCCACATTTGAATAATTGGGAAAAACATGTTGGAGAGGGAATTATCTCAATACCTAGAGAGATCCTCCCTAGAAATATTTGAATAAGATAGAGAAATTATCCTCCTACCCCAGAGTGATTACTTCTCACTTTAAAGTATTCTTCTATGTTCAACAACGAATTTCCACAATCATTATAACCATATATACTACCACCCAAAGGGTTTTATGCCAAAGATTGGAGGTTTGTGAAACACAAGTGGATTATGGGTAGAGAGAATCTACTCATGATTCCTCTTATACAAATATATTATGCTAATAAGGGTTCTACCTATTTTATAATAAAGAATGAATTATATGTTAGGTAATTCATTTTTAACAAAAATTAATTATTCAAAATATCTCAAAATATACCCTCTCTAGAAGTTCTGGTGCACATTCATTTTAGTTTTAGAGTCATTCTATAATAAGTTGATGAAAATATTGTTGATCATGGACCATACCTACTTTGGATAAACTCACCGGAACATTCATGTGGAATTAGAGTAGTCACATAATTATTTAAAATTATTTATGTTTTTGTTTTCTATATGCATTTGATGTTATTTTTCATTATGGGTTTATTTGTTCTTAATATAGACTATATATTTTGATCGTCACCTTTATGTAACCAAGAATAGGATAAATATCCATGAAAAATGTGTCAATGGAATCCCTCAAGAGGTGCTAGAGTTTTTTTAGTTGACATGTAATACACATCTTGTAGTCTAGTTCACCAAATATGGATGGATTCTGGGGTATAAAACTTCACACATAAAATCAACATGTAGTGTATTTATTATAAGTTGTGTTTTATTTGCATATACTAGAGTTCAAATTTTTGGATTACAAAACATGTGGAAAGTGTACACATCATGTAGTCAATGAAAATTCACAGTATAAATTATGGAATCTGTATGGTCAAAGATGTGTCATGTATTTATGACACAATAAGTGGGGTTGATAGGTGATAAACATGGTAATTAATGCACATGATGTGGTAGTCATGTAATTAATACATAAATAGTGAATTTAATATACATGGAATCATGGTTGTGTAATTAGTAAGCACATGATGTATTTAATTAAAATGATGTGGTCGTTATTTAATTAATTGACATGTGGTGTAATTCATACAATGTGTAATTATTCACATGTAATATGAGATTAATATACATGTGATTTGTAATTAATTCACATGATGTTTGTAATTAATTCACATGATATTAATTCACATGTGATGTATTTAATTCACCCACAGTATAGTTAATTAATGATCACTTTGTGTAATTAATTCACATGAATTACCAACTAGTATTCCAATGTGTATTCATTGCATTTTGTGAATGATCATGTTCATAGACCGAACTATATATGTTTTTTTAATTTAATTTATTTCATTGGAGTTTCAATTTTTATTATTAAATAAAAATGATGTCATTCACATTATCCCCTACTATTTATTATGTACGGACTTATTCGTCCAAGGTTTATTTAATGTACACATTGACCAATCCTTTGGTTCCCCTCACCTATGTGTGAGTAAATGTATATGTAATAAAGATGGGGTTCCTATATCAGTAGATGTGGTCCAGGTCTATATCTGAGGTGAATCAAACCATAGAGGGGCATATGATCCATAGATAGATGTTGAAACTCACACTAGTGACGTTTTAAGGAGATTCCCCCATACAGTAAAAGGGTTTATTTATTATTCTGACAACAAATTAACCCTAAGTCACTGATTATAGACATGAAAATTTATTTATATATTTTATTTTAGTAGAATGGTTAATTATTTATTAATGATTAATCATTAAATAAATTAATTAAAAATAATTTATGTTGAAATTGAATTAAAATTAAATTATGTTTATTCTTTATCTAGACATGGTTAATCATGGAAGTTAAATCCACTAAATATTAGAAATCTTATAGTAAGGTAAAATTGAAAGTTTACACATAAAGATAGAAAATCCCTTAAATATAATATTAATTAAGTATAGCATTACATTTCATAATTTAGAATATAACCAATAGATCATAGTGTTTGATCCAACCCTAATTGGGTCACTATTGTTTAATGGGTTGTTATGATGATGGTTTTGGTTGACTTAATAAATTTTACATCAAGAAGTGTAGATTACTATATAATAGGTGTAAATTTGGAGGAAAATTATTGGGGAAATCTGATCATTGGATTTTTGGATTGGTGAGTCCACTCAATATATTTAGAATCTATTAGTTAGTTTAGTTGGAAAGATGCACTTATCTAAATACCTTCAAGTAATTTACTAGGCCCTCAATGAGATTATGAGAAATGACATATGGTTCCTTACTAGTAGAATATCCCTACGATTGGATATTGTGAAACAAATTCCCAGGGATATTGAGTTTTTATAAAATAATAATAGATTAATAAATTTAATATTTATTATCAATTTCATAATCCAAATAAATTTATAAAATTTTAATCTTATTTATTATTAAAATTATATCCCATATGAATTTAGGAAAATTAATGTGATCTGTATTATAGAAATATAACCCTCTCACCAACTCAAATTTCATAGAATCATATAGGATCATGTATGTTATACTATGCTATGAATAAAAATTATATGTTTGGGAAACCCTATTCCTAATGTTCCTAGAAAAGTGTCTAGTGGGTAGGAACCCACCCATTATATAAAACATATAGATGATTCCATATATGTCCAATATTTTATGTTGTCATTCATGTCTAGTGATCTTCTAATGTAACATGAGGATATGGATTCACATAGAATCAGGTCTCACCTTTAAGATCTTTATCATGAGAATAAGTGAAAAGAGAGATATGATATTTCCAATTCACTTTTCATGTTTAGGTTTTGAGATTTAGTGCAAGTTGGGAATCATGTAATCTTGGTGGTTGGCTATATCAAGCTGTTAAACATATTTGGGTTTATGATAACTGATGAGATACATAAATATTTCAATGAATCCTCATAATTTAAGAGTTTCTTTAGTTTAATTATGAATTATAACATGATAAATAGTGATAAGTCTCTTTTGGAACTCTTTACTTTGATATTCAAAGTTTCTAGATGCACAGGGTTTGAAAAGCCTGTGATCCTTATAGTGAATAATAAAATTGAAAACAAGAAAAAGGGGACCAAAAATCATTCTATTTCTAAGGACCATGAGTAGCATACTTTGATGAAAAAAAATATACAAAGATAGGTGAAGTACAAAAGATATAGTATGTTTTTCTTGTGGTAAGATGATACACTGCAAGAATAAATTCACCCAATTAAAGAAAAAATGTGAAGCTCTTTGGTTATTCATTATCAAGTAAAAATTTTCATATCTAAACATTGAGTATTAGATATATATTATGGTTCTCACATAAGAATTAGAATACAATGACCATATAAACTCTAAACATATTTACAGGGGAGATGTGGATCTTTGAGAAACAAATAAAGCATGAGTTACTACATTGGCTATAAGATAATAACACCTTCCATTTCTAACTAAGATAATTTTTTATTTCAAAATATTGTTATTATATAATAAATACTACCAAGAACATAATTTATGTATACTACCAAGATACAAATGTTTTTTTCATTTTCCAAAATACGATTTGTTTCTTTTAGAAAGATATATTATAATAGGGTATGGAAAATTTAAATAATGATATTTAGTTGTTAAATTATGAAAAACAATATTGTAAATTGATAAGGAATCAAGTTTTCAAGACTCATTTTACACCCATATGTGAAATCAATATCTTGTTCATGTAATGAGAAAAATTTTAAAAAGTTCAATCAAGATGGTTATTTAGAAACTTTCTAGTCAAAACCACTTGAAAGATGTCATGAATGATTATAAGGAAAAATGACTAAGACAAACATTTTTGGACAAGGTGAAAGAGTTAGATAGCTTCTAGAATTAGTAAACACTGATGTGTTAAAACCTTTTATAGTAGAAGATAGAGGTGGGTATTCTTACATTGTTAATTTAATTATGATTTATAAAGATATGGATATCTATACTTAATGAGGTATAACTATGAATTCTATGATAAATTTAAAGAGTTTACTAATTAAATAGATAATAAACTTTCTAAGAAGATAAAAAGGTTTTATCTGATTGAGGTGGTGAATATATTTACCAAATGTTCTTCAAATTTATATGGGATTATGAGATTCTATCCTAATAAACACCACATTATTCACCACAATGAAATGGTATAAGTGAAAGGAGGAACTATAAATATCATGAATTTTTGAGGTATATGGTGATTCATGTAGATTTTCTATTATCCTTTTAGGGATATGAATTACATACTAAAGTATATACACAAAAAATGGTGCCAACTAAAGTGGAAAATGGAATACCATATGAGTTAATGTATGAAATGAAATATTTTTTGTCAATCATATCTGTACGAAGATGCAAGTAATTCATTATGGAAACCAATATAAACAAACTAGAACCTTAGGGTATAAGGTTTATCTTGACAGGGAATCCCAAAGAAGAAAGTGGGAACTATCTATGAAACCCCTCATATAATTGATAAATATCAAAATTAATTCCATATTTATTAAGAGGGATAACAATCTCAAGAAGTATATAAGGATAAATATTGAATTTTATGATGTTGATGCTCAAGATAATACGGAGTTCGTGTAATACAATATTCCAAAGGTCCAAATAAGAGATGTTTTTCTTGAAACAGATGTACTTTGTAAGATGAACATAGATGTTAGGGAACCATAAATATATAGTTTTATAGTAAATGAGGATGGTGACTCATTATTTGATAAAGAAAATGATAATCTTTCCTACAAATAGGAGATATAGAGATCAAATTCTACAAGATGGAAATAATCCATTAATCATTATATGGATTCCATATATCAAAACCATGTTTGGGTTTTGGTTAATCAGATAGTTAATGTAAATCACATTGGGTAAAAATGGGAATTCAAGAGAAAACTGGACATGGAAGGTAATTTATGAACCTATAAAGAAAGGGTAGATGGAATGGGGTTTAATATAACTCCAAGGAATTTCCTATGTTTAATAATTTTCTCCTAATTCCATATTTAAATCCATCAGAATTATACTTTCCATAATAACTTTCCATGGGTATGTGATTTGGAATAATGGATGTGAAAATACAATTCTTTAATATGAAAATTTAGTAAGATTTCTATTTGGAACAACTTTAATGGTTTTTTACTCTAGTCAACGTTAATAAGATTTTCAAGTTTCTAATATCTATTTATTGATTAAATAAATCATTTAGGTACTAGAACATTTTCGTTAATAAATCCATGTTAGATATTTAGTTTCATATAGAAATAATATGTTCCATATGTTTACAATTGATTTAGATGGAGTATGGTCATATTACTAGTAATATTATTTTTAACGATTACTTATTTGAAATGACATACCAATATAATAGTCAGTTAAGGACTGGTTATATAAATGTTTCTCCATAAATGGTATAGTTGAAGCAACATATTGACTTGGAATCAACATAATTCATGATATATCTAAAAAAAATACTTATACAATATCAAGATACATATATTTAAGGGAAGATAAAAAGATTTAGTATATTACAATCCATGATGGGACTGGTTCTAGTGTCACGTGGTATATATATCTCCTAGAAAATGTGTCATCAGAGATAATAAGAGAGGGAGAGAGTGAGTAAGTTCCCATAAGTTTTTGTGATATGATTAATCATATATGCCTTGTTATATATAAATATTAACATTTCTTACACCTTAATCACGATAGATAAATATAAATGTGGTTTAGGAGAGCAATATTGGTCTATCATTAAGTGAATCCTTAAATATCTAAGGCATACTAAGGATGTGTTCTTTTTATATGGAGAAGACAAGGATAAATTAATTAAATGGTATACTGAGTCTAGTTTACAGAAATATCATAATGATATAATGGAATAGTCCTGACATGTCTTCAGTTTCAATGGATTATTTGTGGGATGGAAGATTTCAAATAATCTAGTTATCACTAATTCTAAAATGGAATAGTCAGGATATGTCTTCAGTTTCAATGGATTATTTGTGGGATGGATGATTTGAAATAATCTAGTTATCACTAATTATATAATGGAATCCAAATATATTATGGCTTCAGATGAATCCAAATAGATGGTTCAGATTTAAAACCTCATTTAAGAACTCTCTCTGGTTCCTAGAAGTAAAGACGCTATCAATAATATTATGATAAAATAGTAGTGGTGTCTCTTATAAAGAATCTAAGGTCCCATCAAATGACTGAGTACATACTACTGAAGTATCAACTATTGAGGGTTTTTTCATAGAGGGGTGAAGTCATGGTGAGTAGAGTCTCTATGGATGAAAATATATAAGACCCCTTAACTAAAGCCTTATATTATAAGAAGCATGAGAATCATGTAATAGCTATGGACCAAAGGTTGTTAGTTGTAGGACCTTTTGAAAGTGGGGTTTTTTGGGAGTTGGTGCCTAGAATAAACTTCTACACACTTTATGTTTAACTATATTCATAGTTTTGAATGTTAATAATGTTATTTTCACATCATGATTGTTACTCTATGTTATAGAGTAAATGATAATATCCTATGTGTAATTGTATCATTGAAAGATCATATCAATTCTTTACTACAATGAGAAATTAGAAGTTATATGAAAATATTCTGGAATATATGTTCTATAGTTGGATGATACCATTCGATGAGACATAAGTGATACATTCTATTATGATTTGAGACTTATTGGACTTTGAGATGATTTATCATGATGTTTTCCACTATTAATATTTAGAGTAGTGTATTATGGTAACATGAACCACTACTAATAAATTTACATTTATATGTGTCATTAAATATTATTTTCATTGTTTGAGTGTCATGATACTTATAATTTAAGATTATTATTATTGAAAATCAAGAGTTTCATTATTTTATTCATGGAAAAAAATTGTTTTGTAATATGTTTGCTGGAAGTAGGGTATGTTGGGTGTGTCATGAGTGACATTTAATTAGTGAATATTGTGAGAAAATATTTTCCACCACTATTCTATAATGGAAGTTTATATCTCAGTACCTTTTATGAGAATTAAACAATCTAAATAACTCCCATACCAAGAAATTATGTTGTAAGGTTCATTTTTTAAAATTCAATGAAAGTGATATTGAGAACATAGGTTGATTAAATTTAAATTCAACTTGTTAGATTAGAGAAATCAAGATAAAGCGATTATATTACATAGTTTATATTCGTTGGAGGTTGTATGTCATTGTAACATTAACTTATTTTGTAATGGGATTCATGGAATGTTTCTAGATACTAAACTTGGGCTTTTGGTGGTGTATCCCAATTCCACCAAAAAGGGGACCTAGGGTGTTAGATAATAAGTGTACTCAGACCCTTAGTTAAATTCTATATGAATTTAAAATTTTGTTAAATATTATTCCTCCACATGGTCTAATAATTTTTCATGTTAGATTAACTATGAATTTTCAATCATCAGTAATTAAATATAATATATATTTGAGACGAATATTTAATAATTATTTATTAATTTATTAATAATTTAATTACGTGAATATATAATATTTATTTATTCTAGTTTATTTGCAAGGTATAAAATATTTATTTATCAAGTTATTAGAATATTTATTAAATATTTATTCACTAGTTTTGTAAATATAATATTTATTTACTAATTTGAAAATAATCCTGTGATATTTATTTAATTAAATAAATAGAATCATTCTATATTTGATAAATATTATGGAGGATTGGAAGACCAAGTTTAATAGTATCATGGTAAATGTATCAATAAATATTAATGTATTAGTTTAGGAAAATAATATTTATTTTATCCATGAGTTTATCACATCTTAAGTAGATAATAATAATTATATTATTAATTAGATATGGGGTTTATTGGGGTTTAAGAAAATAATTAGGGTGCATGTGAATTTATTACTTTATAACCCCTTCTCTGTTTAAACATGGCTATAACATTTTCCAAATAGATAGTCACTTTATAATTGTTGTTAAAAATAAATTGTAGAGAGAAATATATCAAGGTCTAGATAGATCCTCTCTAGAAATATCTAAAAAACATAGAGAAATAATCTTCCTTCTCTGATGTGATTCCTTCTCCCCTTGACAGATTTTGTTGCGATCAATAAAAAATTTATACAAGCATTGGAACCATACATGTTAGCACTTGAAGGATTATATGATGATGATCTTAGGTACATGGAACGTGTGTGGATCACTGCTAGATGGAATCTACATTTGATTCTGTTGATACAATGATGGTATGTTAATAAAGTTTCTATCAATTCTAAAATAAAGAATTAATTACAAGTTAAGTAATTATTTTCTAATATAAATAATTATAAATTATTTTTAAAATATCACATATCTATAAGTTTTGGTATTCAATAGTTTTTTTTTGGTTCATTCTCTAATAATTTGTTGAAAATTATATTGGGAAAAGGCCCAACCAGCTTCAACTATGACTACTAGAACCCTCAATTTTTAAAATAGGGGAAGTGTGCATGTCTTGGCTTCAAAATCAGAGTATTCATCCACCAATAGTAAAACCCCCACTATCTAAGGCCAAACAGTTTAGATGGGGTGACCATATGCATTTCCTTAATTGTGAAAAAAACCATGGACAACCCCATGGACTTCCCAAATACTCTAAAAATTCCAATGATGGCCCATAATAAGACCAAACAATGTAAATTAGAAACATTTTTCAAGAAGTACCTAAAATATTGTAATGGGATTTTACACAATGAGACCTATTGATTGGATTTGGAGATAACTACATTCTTCATATATCACAATCGAAGAAACTCAGGAGGTTATGTAAGAACAGAAAGCTTTATCTTAGATATATTTTCCCCTTTGAGTTCCTTGATTTCATTAGAGTGCTAACTTATCGACTAGAACTCCCTATTAACATATCTCAATTACATGATTTGTTCCATGTATCCCTATTGACTATGTATGTACCATAACCCTCACATGTAATGAATCCATATTTGGAACCCTTAGAGAATGATATTTTATAAGATGATTAACCAGCGATGATATTAGATCACAAAGAAAAAATTCTAGGAAACAAGACAACTCACTTGGTCAAGGTGTTATGGTAGAACAAAAAGATTGAGGATGAAATATTGGAAACAAAAGAGGTGATGAAATAGAATTACCATAATCTATTTTTGGTTACGAAGTGAAAAATTAATGGTGAATTTCTTAATGGGGGGATAATTTTACATCCAAAACTTTTATAACTAAAAATCACTTTTAAATGAGTAAATTCTATATTAAGTAATTTTGTTATAGAAAAAACATGCACTATTTTATTTATTTTATACCATTATAAAATTTAGAAAATAATACTTAAAATACTGCAATGAATTATAACCATTAGTAATTTCACAAACCGACCTCATTTGACATAATATTTCTTGGAACAAGGCTTCAAGCATGCCTTATCATATGCCAAATGTTGTCGAATATTAGAGAGGGTATAAAAGGATATAGTGAGTAGAATATTCCATCACATAAGTGTAAAGAAATAGAGTAAATAGACTAAACATATAAGTATCCAAGAAAATTAGAGTGAAGATAAATAAATAAATAAATGATGTTATTGTAATAAATTGAACACTTTATACAGAATAAGAAAACTAAACATACAGATAGTGGTCGCCTATTGGCCAAGCCATATAAATAATAAATTAATGTAAATTAAGTACATAATGATCTACTTATACTCTGATCAAAACCACATACTTGATCTTCATGGTGGATGAAAAACTCCACCATGAACCTTATACTCCACATGAGTAGCTCTGCTCGAATAAGAAACACTGGGCCTCTGCCTGATCCGCTTCACCATGATCAACATGAAAGGATCTGAAGAGAGTAAATTTAAAATGAGATTCATATGAAGTGGTGAGAAAAATCTATTAGTAGGCCATCCAAATGGTGGTCCTAACATCTACTATCATAACAACTTCATGGAACAAGGGGCATGTATTATCTAGGTGAACATGACTCCAAACATAAAAGATAAAAAATACAAAAAATAAATAAGAATCTATAGAAAAAAGGGAAGAACAAAACTTAGGTTATTGTCTTACAGCTGCATGTAGTCTACCCTCAATATTTCCTTGACTAGAGAAATTTCAAAACATGGGACACACAACAACAACATCCGGCATATCTTCCTAATCAAAAAGGATCTCCTAAGTCTTGCATAAAGACATTAAAACATTCCAGACCCCAGGATATCATCCTAGTTGTTAAAATAACAAATTAATCTACTAGAAAGTAGTATTCTAATGTAAAGAATTAAAATGGTGGTAGGGACCCCCTATAGATCTTGGTAGTACACTACCATATCCCATATTTCCAGAAAAACCAATAGGGTAGAAATACTTGTCAACCCATATCCAGGCTACCTGACCAGGCCTCAAAACACAGAAAAACCGGGTCCCGGTAGACAAATGGCCTCCATGTTCCACTACCCTATCATTAATAAAACTACTATACTATGGTGGCTACACTCATCTAGATCTTCCTTGATCTCCTTTGCACCACCTCATAGCAACAAGCCAACAAATTAAGGAGAGAAACATAATCAATCTCTTGGAGAATGCACAAATAAATAATATCCCAAAGGTATCCTCTATCACATCCACAACTGAACAATAACATAATGAGACCATCAAGAAAAATCCCTAACACTAGGGTTGGCTAACACCCGAACCCTCCATCTAAAACCACTAAAACATGAACTTACCGCCTCATAGGAAAACCGAACACATGGTATCCACCACAGTTCTCCCAAACATAACACAATTGGAATCCCTTAAAGGGTGTAATGCCCCAACCCCAGAATCCAAGAGCTAGTGCATTATTTTAATACATTTGCATCATTATAAGGAATCATGTCCCAAAGGTCTGATCAATTTAGTAGTCTAGGAAACAAGATACATACATACGTTCAACATTACAACTTGAAAAGAACAATAACACTAATTTATTCCATTAAAAACATAAAGGCTTTCAATATTTTTCATACAAGTCACTCAAAACAAACATATTCATATCCTGGGAAAATTCAACATGAGAAAAGGGTGTGCTCAAATTCTCATTAAGAGTATTCAATATAGTGGAAGATAACATAAACATTAATCACCATAAATAATTGAAAACACATACCTTTAAAAATAATAAACACAAACAATTTAGGTCATCAATATGAGATGAGTAAATAATTCCATAATAAAACATAGACATGGGTATTCTACTAGTCGAATAACCACATGAAATATCAATAGCTAATCTCATAATTATGGAATGCATAATGTCAGACATCATAACCACATAGTCAAGGCCTTATGCCAAGACTACGAATAAGATTTTGTCCAGGACTTATGCCAAGACACTAGTTTGTCTCATGAGATCTACTGATGCATAGAAGAGCTATAGCGGGCTCCACCTGTCACTTACTAAGTCCAATAAATTCCCCATATTAAAACTTTTAAACATAACATAAACATTCATATTAAAACTGTCATACAGAATGTCAATACTTTATCCATAAACCATATATTGTATAAAAATAGCACATCTACAGTCAAACATAACTCATTCAATAAAATGTGGAAGATTGTATTATAATATATTACCCTCAATTTATGATAATGAAGGATATTGATATAGTTGAAAAAAATCATCAAAACTATTTGAGAGAAATATCCCCCTTTTTCTTGAAAACATTTAAAAGACACATTATTTGTCACGTAGTCGTTTAAAATAGATTTTCGAATCAAACTGTCTCATACCAATTTGAAAAGTTTTAAATGAATTTTAATTTGAAAACATTAATTTCCATATAAATAAATCCTTAAAACCATTTTTAAAACATTGACATTAATGGGAAATATTTAGAATAAAAAATATTTAAAACATATAAAATGGTATTTTAGTTAGAGTTCTTAACCAAATGAGAGACACTCAAATATAAATAATTAAGGTAGTCAAAACATTATAATATCATAAGAATAAATTTATTCCTGATATATTATGTTAAAGAATAGTATATACACCAAATAAAACTGAATTGGCACACAATAACCACGAAGACTCAATGGAATGTAAGTTGATATGAAATCCCTTATAAAGATCGTATCCTTAGGTTAAGGATAAATCAATGACATAATAATGTGTGAAAAATATAAATACACTCAATATGATTGGATATTCAGTGTAAATAAATCATAGAACATTCACACATATTCTGGTAAAAACAACACCAATGAATTGGATGTTCAACTCAATGAATGTATATTGAGTTAAAATTACTCTTATCAGGTTCATATCGATGACATGAGAATTTATTAGTGGAATGATTATGTGTATCAAAAGTATATCCACAGAAATGTGAGTGGAAATTAATACATGAATAATATATATTTATTCCACACATAATCTTGGAGTAAAATAATCAATGAAGTAAGTGTAATTCCCAATGAGTGGAAATTGAAATTTGAAATTCTCTTACCGATTTGGTAAATTATGGAACATACACCCCATGAAAGAGGGATAATGCAATTGAAGATGTAAATACCCATAAATTAAAATATATTACACCAATAATGCAATCATGGGCATTACATACACCACACAAATGGAAATAGTGGCCAATATAGCATGAATCTCATGGAAATAAGAAGTGAAATAAAAACTCCTTACCACGTTGTAATTAATCGAGTCGTACGACCAAAATTTAATAACCCTCAAATGAATCATAGAACCATGAATATAAAAAGAATAATGATAATATATATATAATGTAATTTCACAATACACCACATGCAATAAATAAGTGGTGAAAAATGGAAATCTCACAAAATTAAAGGTGACATAAGAAACCCATTACCTCAAGTCTGACTTGTCTTATATGTTCCTTGTTCATCCTAAATAATAAACAAAAGATAATTTATAATTTATTAAGAAAATTTTTAAAGTTTATTATTCCTTTTATATCACTTATTACCTTTATATAACAATTATTTAATTATTTGAGTTCATATTGGATATTCTATCGATGTTCGGAACATGAGTCAAAAATGAACTTGTTATAATTTCAATTTTTCCATGTGGTCAAAATTACATTATCTATAGAATGATATAAATGATTTAGATATCATGTATATATTATATATCCAGTATATATATATATTTATAATAGTAAATAACATTTTGAGATAAGAAATGAAATGTATTGTTCATGGAGACGGTAAGTTGTACGTACACAAAAACGCTATTTTCATTTCTATTTTGTATTTTAATGGAATTAAAACATAATGATACATTGGTATATTATAATTAAATTATAATATAATATATAATATCATTAAATCCATTATTTATTCGTCCCCCATAAGGCATTAATGAGTCATATCATTTGGAGGGGGTAGTAGTCCGCACTTCGTCAAAGGAAATTATCACGTTTTATCCATAATGGAAACCATAAAATAATTATATAAATATAAAATAAAAAAGAAAAAAATAAAACATAAACATAATATATATATATATATCATATATAAATATATTTCCATCTTAATGGCCATCATGAGAGGCATTAGGAGATAATCAAACAATCATCATTTCGTGAGGCGTTAGTTTTTTATCCACAGAAACAATATATTCTTCACCCAATAGATGGAGGTGTGTGTAACTGTAGTTTGAATACTTCCCATAAAAACATCATAGTATATTTAGGATACTGGTTTTTTATAAAATAATGGAATAAAAGGATTTTAGTGGGTTGAAAAAGTAAAATAAAATAAAATAAAACAAAACGATTTTAGAGAAAGTGTTTCCTTTAATTTGGGTAACTTCATTTGGATTGAACCAAAAGGACTTCTTGAAGTGTCTTCTGCCTATGTTAAGGATTATAGGAGTAATAGGGGGATCTTTAGAGATTATTTGGGCAGAGGTTGGATGAGCCAAGGGTCTTGAGAGGTGTGTGGAATGGGTTAGAAGTGGTGTCCTTTTATAAGGGGGGGAGGGGTTCTTTAGGAAAGTGTGAAAATATTATTTTATTATATAGTGATATTTGGTTTCTAAAGAACCAAAACTAATTAAAGTAGAATATAAGATAACTAATGGTAGAAATAAAATCAACCCATAAGAATTGGACTGGTTTTGGATATTGTTTTAATATTAATAATCTTATTTATTTAAATCATTTATTAATGAGGTAAATACTACATCACTACGGTGTCTTAAATACTTTAATTTATTTGATATCTAAAAATTATAAAAAAATTAACATAATATAGAAATCATTTTATATTTAAAATTATTATTTATAGTAAAAAATATGACTTATATAACACCATGTAAAAATTGATATACTAAAAGATATTTGTTAATGCCATTTTTGTCTTTACTTTAAGTTAATTAAAATAAAGTGTCATTATCATTCTTAACTAGCTCCATGGAGTCCCAAAATCGACCCAATGATACCCATGGTCTTCCATTACTCCTCCAATAAGGTTAGGACAAGTTTTAAGGTAATTTTTTATTATTATAATATTCCTTTTACCTTGAATTACCATATTTACCTTTAACCACGGTAAATAAAAGTCCAAAGTTACTATTCAAAAAAATTATTTTCATCTTATTGAACTACATTTTACTTACTAATAACAACCATGTATCACATATTTTCTAAATTCAATTAACAGAAGTGGTAAAATTTCATTTAAATGAAACATTCAGATTTTTAACTACTACTTAGTGGTTTCACTTTTCATCAAAAATTGAAGTTTTTCAAAAAAAGCCTAAGCTATATTTGATATTCCGAATTCAAAAATGTTGTCTATTTTACAAAATTCAAAAAATATGATTTCAATTAATTAATTTAAAATTAATTCCTGTTGTCAAAACAAATAGTGTGTTTTTAAGAAATAATAACTATCAAAAGATTGACACTTGTTTATGTATAATTTCAAAGTGAAATTATTTCCAATGACCAAAATTGGATTAAAGGGTAAAAATATAATATAATTACACTTAAAAACCAATTTAAAATCTAATCTAACCATATAAATAAATTAGATTAAAAGGAATTTTTGAATTAAAATACAGTATTTCTCACTATTCATAAAACAATATTATTAGAAAAATACCGAAATTTCATTCAAAATTAAATCTTGATGTCCCGATTCTGAAGAAGAATTTTATTTTATCAAAATGAATATGAAAAATGGTAAAATATTGGATTTAAAAATGGTTCTCTAGTAAAAGGTGGTAAAAGTGATTTTTTTTGAAAAATACTTTTTTTATCTAAAAAACTGATTTTTTATAATATGTCTATGAAACACATTATACATAAGTTAAAATTATATGGAGTATATAAAATTAAAAAACCAGTTAATACTATTCAAAACTGCTTTTGAATGGCTAGTTTGGTAAGTCGTGGTGTGTTCGAACTTGATGTTAGGTGTAGCGCCAGCTATTGAATTTAAAGAAAATAACTTACTATGAAATCTTGGGGTGTTACATTCTCCCCTCCTTTAATAAATTTCATTCTTGCAATTTGAAATTTTTCTTTGAAAATCAGATGTTAAAAATAGAAAAATACCTTTGTGGAAAACCCACATCGGAAATTGGGTTAATAAAATTTAGTCTTAATAAGAAAGAAAATGAGATGAAAAAGCCACCAACAAATTATGATCTCGATTAAGAGAACATTGGTGGAAATTGGAGACACATAATTTGAGGAAAAAAATAATTATATATATGGAGTTATTGAGGTCATCAATCACAAACAAATGTAAAATTGAGGGCCTCAAAGCCATCAGTCTATGACGATTTAAAATATCATCAGTTCAAAAAAACATAAAGCGTTGGGATAACACATTTTTGGTTTTAAAACCACTTCCATAAAGTTTAATAATTAATCTATTCATATAACTAGAAAACAAAAATATACTTGACAAGTATAGTTTCATCCTTCATCTAATTATTACCACAAACACATCTTTCACTTCAAAAGATGAGTATTAAGGATGGCTTGGTCACACTTGAAGCACTAGAATATACTTATAGAGAATCACATAATCCACAAGGGATGAACTATATATTTCTCTTTTCTTTAGAGATTAACAAAAACCAAAATGGTTAGTAAAAGATCAAATGATCCCCAAAAAGGATAATACTTTAGAGAAAGAAATACTAATCTTAATTTCTAAAATTAAAACAAAAATACCCAAAGTTTAATAAATACCATTCAATAAAAAATTGTCCATAAAATCTGTCAATATAATCCAAAACTAATATTAAAACCCAAAACTCAGAATAATTTCTTTACATAGTCTTCCACGTTAAATTTTATCTCCAAATAATATCGACTACTCTTAAAGACGCATACTTAAAATTAATTATCCTAATTACATATTCTCTTTTATTGGTTAATCATTTCTATAAATAACCTAAATTTATATAAATCCAAAACATAAACATAGGTAAAAAAACCCTCCATTACTCATCAAATGAAATCCCATAGTATTCTATTTTACTTTGGCATATAGTATTCCTAATAGAGTGAACGTCTTCCAAAATAACATTTATCACTTAATCACCAAATCATTTTCCTATACTAAGGATATCATTTTGATAAGACATATCATCCCAAATCAACTTATTATTGATCAATAAAATCATTTAACTAAAAATAATTAGTCCCACTAACTAGGGAATTCATGTAGTCCAGTAGTAGGTGATAAATCCAAATCGCACTATGGTTATGGGTTCGATTCCTGCATCTTTGTCCGACATGATGGGTTGTCACATAGTTTGTGTGTTTTCCTTTTTCAAAAACTATATAATTTTATAATATTCCCAAAAATTAGAAAGATTCTTCAAAATAACTATAACATAATTTCATTACAAATGTTTTCTCATACCTCAAATTTCAATTCCAAATTTTAATTACATGTAATTTACCCAAACTCAAAATCATATAAAACCAGATTTTTATTTATAACTATATCCACAAGAGAAAATATAATTATTCCTCCAATATCATTTTCACATGACAAACTACAGGGTTACAATTACAAGAAATAATTATTCCAAATTAATCCCATTAAAAAATATCACTAATATTTTTTAAACATTTTGCCATCAATTTATTTCCACATAGCTTCTTCATTGACCAAGATAATATCCTATAGAATAGGGAATTCACTCGGGTAATGGCTAGGTCCCCTACATTTATGGAAAATGATTGTAAATGGATTCTTGCGACCATTTTTATTTTCCTCCATAGTACCCTTCATTTTTCCTCGTTAATTCATTACTTCATTTCCTTTCCAACACATAAAGAATTTATTTGTTCCATTAAGACACCTTCCTAGGTGTCTCCATCCACATTTCCTGCATTATGGAAAATGAGCTTTCTTTTCTCCATGGTATTTACTACTGGATCTCCTATCATTCACCACTTTTCTCTTCTTTGTTGAATCTAGGAGTTGGTTAATATATATGTTGTTGATCGTATTTTTGGAAGACTGATTCTGTATGAACACAATATCTTTTACACCTATCAACATTTCATTTTTTTGCTCTTTTACACCACCATTCAAACCTTGCACGTCATGCTCATAGTTACTTTTAATTCATTGGAATCTATCTATTTAATAAAACCATAAAACATTGTGTGAGTAATAATAGTCATAAAATCATTTTGAGAGTATCATGACACCTTATTCTCAATTTAAAATGCCTTAGGATTAACCAAGGTCATTTATTATCATCTTATAATAAAATACTTCAAATCAGTTTTTAATGAAAATTTAAATTATCCTAAACATATTCCCCAGAAGTTTTTTAACCAAGAGTACAACAGGGCCCATTGTCGTGTACCAGGATACCCTAGGTCAAGCCCAAAACTCCTTGTTGGAGTTTTCACTCTAAGGTACATTTGTTCCAAAGCAGCCTCTACCTTCTTGTATCCAGAAAGGGATGTACTACTTGGAAAATACACAAAATCTCTATAATACCATGATTCTATGTAGTTATTCTATACTAATCCTAAAAGACTATCTTAGGGTAATGTTCTCTAATTAGAGTTAATCAAAATCTAGTTTCCAAGGTTTTTACTAAACTTCCTTTGATACCAACAGGAACACCCAAGCCCTAGAATCTTGTAGTCAGTGCATTATTTTAGTACATTATCATGATTACAAGGAATCATGTCCTGAAGGACCGATCAGTTTAGTAGTCTAGGAAACAATATACATACACAAGTAAAACATTACAACTTGAAAAGAAAAAAACACTAATTTATTCCATTTAAAACATCCAAGATTCCACGATTATTCATGCAAGACACTTATAACTAACTTCTTCATATCCTAGGAAAATGAAACATGAGAAAGGGGTGAGCTCAAATGCTAAGTAAGAGTAAGCAATATAGTAGAATATAACATAAACATTATGCACGGTGAATAATTGAAAACATATGCCTTTAAAAATATTAAACATGAACACTTTACGGCAGGAATATGAGCTGAGTAAATAATCCCATAATAAAACATAGTCATGGGTATTCTACTAGTCAAATAAACACATGAAATATAAATTTCTAATCTCATAAAGATGAAATGCATAATGCCAAACATTATAACCACATAGTCAAGGCCTCATGCCAAGACTACAAATAATATTTTTTCAAGGCCTTGTGCCTAGACACTAGTTTGTCTCATGAGACCTAATGATGCATCAAGGAGCTACAATGGGCTCCACCCATCACTTACTAAGTCCAATGCATTCCTAATATGAAAAGTTTTAAACTAAACATAAACATTCGTATTAAAACTAGCATACAAAATGTCAATACTTTTTTCATAAACCATGAATGGTATAAAAATAGCAGATCCACAGTCAAACATAACTCATTCAATAAAATATGCAAGATTTTATTATAATATATTAACCTCAATCGATAACAATGAAGGTTATTTACATAGATGAAAAAAATCATCAAAACTATTTGAGGGAAATATCCCCCTTTTTCTTGAAATCATTTAAAAGTCTCACTATTTATCAAGAAGTCGTTTAAAATAGATTTTTGAATCAAAGTGTCTCATAAAACTTTTAAAATTTTAAAAGTAATTTTAATTTAAAAACATTAATGTCCAAATAAATACATCCTTAAAACCATTTTTAAAACATGGTCATATATGAGAAATATTTAGAAGAATAAAACTTTAAAACATTTAAAATGATATTTTAGTTAGAGTTCCTAACCAAATGAGAGACACTTGAATAAAAATAAATTAGGTAATAAAAACTTTATAATATCATGAGAATAAAGTGATTAATGATATACTATGTCAAAGTACAGTATATACACCAAATAAAAGTGAATTGGCACATAACAACATAGAATACTCAATGGAATGTAAGTTGAGATGAAATCCCTTATAAAGACTGTATACTTAGGTTAAGGATAAATAAATGACATAATTATATGTGACAAATATAAATACACTCAATATGGTTGGATATTCAGTGTAATTCAATCAAATAACATTCACACATATTCTTATAAAAACAACACCAATGAATTGGATGGTTAACTCAATGAATGGAGGGTGAGTTAAAATTACTCTTATCAGGTTCATATCGATGACTTGAGAATTTATCAATAGAGTGATTATGTGTATCAAATGTATATCAACCAAAAGGTGAGTGGATATTACTACATAAATAATATATATTGATTCTATGAATAATCTTGGAGTAAAATAATCAATAAAGTATGTGTAAAGCCCAATGAGTGGAAATTGAAATTTGAAATTCCCTTACTGATTTGGTAACTTATGAAACATACACCCCATGAAAGAAGGACCATACAATGAAGATGTAAATACCCATAAATTAAAATATATTACACCAAGAATAAAATCTTGGGCAGTACATATACCACACAAAAGGAAATAGTGGCCAATATAGCATGAATCTCAAAGAAATAAGAAGTGAGATGAAAACTCTTTACCACGTTATAATTAATCAAATCGTATAAACAAAAGTTAATAACCATAATATGAATCACATATTACCATGAATATAAAGAGAATCATGATAATATATATCAAATGTAAGTACACAATAAACCACAAGCAATAAAGAAGTGGTGAACAATGGAAATCTCATGGAATTAGAAGTGAGATAAGAAACCCCTTACCTCAAGTCCTACTTGTCTTGCATGTTCATTGTTATTCCTAAATAATAAACTTAAGTTAATTTATACTATATTGAGAACAATTTTCATGTTTATTATTAATTTTATATCACTTATTTCCTTTTTATAACAATTATTTAATTATTGGAGTTCATATTGGATATTTTATCGATGTTCGGAAATTGAGTCAAAAATGAACTTGTTATAATTAAAATTTCTTCCATGTGGTCAAAATTCCACTATCTCCAGAATGACATACATGATTTAGATATCATATATATATATATTATATATCCAGTATATATATGTATTTATAACAGTATATAATAATTGGACATAAGAAATGAAATGTACCGTTCATGGAGATGGTAAGCTGTACATACGCATGTACGCTATTTTCATTTCTATTTTGTATTTTAAGGGAATTAAAACATAATTATGAATAGATATATTATAATTAAAGAATAATATAAAATATTATATCATTAAATACATCCTTTATATGTCCCACACAGGTCATTAACAATTCATATCATTTTGAAGTGGCGGTAGTCCTCACTTCCTCAAATGAAATTATCATATATTACCTATAATGGAAATAATAAAATAATGATATAAATGGAAAATACAGAAGCATAAATAAAACATAAACATAATTTATTTTTCAAATATAAATATTATTCTATATTAATGTCCACCATGAGAGGTGGTGGGAGATAATCGAACAATCATCATTTCATGAGGTGTTAGTTTTCCATCCACAGAAACAGTATGTTCTTCACCCATTAGATGAAGGTGTGTGTAAGTGTAGTTCAAATACTTCTCATAAAAACATCCTAGTATATTTAGGATATTGGTTTTGTTATAAAATAAAGTAAAAAAAGAGTTTATGTGGTTGGAGAAGTAAAATAAAACAAAAGAATTTAAGATAAAGTGTTACCTTTAATTTGGGTAACTTCCTTTGTCCTAAACCAAAAGGACTTCTTTAAGTGCCTTATGCCTATGTTAAGGCTTCTAGGAGGAAGAGGGGGATCTAGAGAGATTATTTGGGCTGGGGTTAGATGATCCAAGGGGCTTGAGAGGTGTGTGGAATGAGTTAGAAGTGGTGTCCTTTTATAAGTGGGAGGTGGGGTTCTTTAGGAAAGTGTGAAAATATTATTTAATTATATAGTGATATTCTGTTTATAAATTTCCAAAAATAATTAAAGTAAAATATAAGATGACTCATGGTCTAAATAACCCCATCCAATAATAATTGGATAGGTTTTTGATATTTTTTAATATTAATAGTCTTATTTATTTAAATCATTTATTAATGAGGTAAATACTATATCACTATGGTGTCACAAAAAAATTAATTTATTTGATGTCTAAAAATTATAAAAAAATACCATAATATATGAAATAGTTTTATCTTTACAATGAATTTTTATAGTGTAAAATATGACTTATATAACCCCATTTAAAAATTTATATACTAAAATATATTTGTTAATGTCATTTTTGTCTTTACTTTATGTTAATCAAAATACTCTGTCATTATCATTCATAAGTGGCTCCATGGGGTCCCAAAATTGACCCAAGGATTCCCATGGTCGCCCATTACTCATCCAATAAGGTTATGAAAAATTTTAAAGTAATTTTGTATTAATATAATATTATTTTTACCTTGAATTACCCTATTTACCTTTAACTGTGTTAAATAAAAGTCAAAAGTTACTATTCACCACAAAATATTTTCATCTTATTAAAACACATTTTACTAACTAATAATAGACATGTATCTTGGATTTTCAAAATTCAATTCATAGAAGTGGTAAAATTTCATTTAAATGAAAAAGTCATATTTTTAACTACTACATAGTGGTTTCACTATTCATCAAAAAGTGGTGTTTTTTAGAAAAATACAAAAAAATCATCCTAAGATATATTTGATATTACAAATTAAAAAATTATGTCTATTTTATAAAATTAAAACATATATATTGGATTAATTAAATTAAAATTAATTCCCATTGTCAAAACAAATAGTGTGTTTTTAAGAAACAATAACTATCGAAAGATTGACCCTTGTTTATGTATAAATTCAAAGTGAAATTAATTCCAATGAAAAAATTGGATTAAAGGGTAAAAATATAATCTAATTACACTTCCAAATAAATTTATAATATAATCTAACCATATAAATAAAATAAATGAAAATGAAGTTTTGAATTAAGATACAGTATTTATCACAGTTCCTAAAAAATTAAATATTATTTGAAAAATACCAAAATTTCATCAAAAGTAAATTTTGATGTCCTGATTATAAAGAAGAATTTAATTTTTGTCAAATTGAATATGAAAAAGGGTCTAATATTGGATTTAAAAAGGGTTCTTCATTAAAAGGTGGTGAAATTGATTTTTTTTTGAAAAATACATTTTTTATCTGAAAACTAGAATTTGTTCTTATAATATGTCTAAGAAACACATAATACATAAGTTCAAATTATATTAAGTATATAAAATTCAAAATCCAGTTAATACTATTCATAACTGCTTTTGAACGTCTTGTTTGTTAAGTCATGGTGTGCTTAAACTCGATGTTGCATGTAGCACAAGCTATTGAATTTAAAAAAAACTTACTATGAAATCTTGGGGTGTTTCAAAGGGGGATCCTCTATAAAACCAAATCTTATATAGGAAACCCTAAAAGAAGATCCTTCTAGAAATTAAACCCCAGTCCCAGCCTAATCAAAAGAACCGTGGATGGAATCCCTACTCAATGCCATTAAACACCCGAATAGAATCTAAAACTAATGAAACACATCACTAAAAAGGGAATTCCCCTGAACAGGTCCTTCATACCTATCTCAAACTCTTAAGAATGAAACCTAGCCATACCAGAAATCCAACAATGTTGAACCACACACAAGGCTCCTACCAGTGTTAACCACAACAGACAAGAGCTAAAACAAAATCAACCAAACTGAAGGCCCCAACTAGGAAGACACTCTATCCAACCTCCCAGAATCTATCCAAACAAACTCAATAAGGACCACTTGGAATCAAAAACCCAAGGTACTCAATGAGAAAAAAACCCTCAAATGATCCTCAAAACACACAATCCAACCCCTTAAAGGATTCTATAACCATAAATGAACATAAATCCTATTGAAAAATCTATCAGACCAAAATTCAATCTAGATAACCTATATATTCCCAATGGATCCAACCACTGTGATATACATGAATAACACTTATAATGTACTTCTCACAAGTCCAATTATAATTCTAGGGTAAGAGAAAATCAAAACAGACGAAGGAAGGAAATTTACATGGCATGAACCTCAGGTACACAACATGTACCCCCAAGGGTTCTCCCTAGACCTGTGCCTCTAGCCACTCAATATACACTTTTCCAAAGAACATGAAGTGTTCCTTCTGTTACATGATGTGAAACCCAACATGGGTACCCATCCATTTACCTAGGACCCACATTGTGTGAAACACACATGATTACTCTGCGTGTACCTAGAGTGGATGACGTGTGACCTCACATAGGTATCCTTATATATACCTAGCCATATACCCCAAACGGGTGTGTAAAACTACATGGTGAGAACCCCAAATGTGCACTACCTATGTACCCAACAAGACTAAGAACCCCCACATAGAGTGTCTGTATGATTACTCGACCAGACCCTGAAAGCACACTACATGGAGTGTAGCCTTGGTACATGATGTGTAGTTACCAAGAACTCATATACCATGAATATAAAGAACAAACAACATGTTTTCTTTAAACCAGACATCGTTTGATTAGGATCTATTAAATATAAATCCCTCTCGATGCCTTGAATTATCTCAATTTTCCCAAAAACTACCAGATCCACCCTCAAGGGTTCCCCCACAACACAAAAACATGGTTAAACCATAAAAAATATACACTACAAGGATTTATGGTAGAATAATTAAATATATCCTATCTATGGGAAGAAACCACTGAATCTTCAATCTGATTCACGTTCCGCAGCACCCGCATGATGAACTGACGTGACCCGAACTCTGCGGTGGTGCCTCATTCTTTGTTTCTCCATCTTTTCATTATATCCTATGCCTAATCTATATCTAGGTTAAAGGAATACCCATGGGGGTATGTGACACTGTAATGGAGGATAGGAGAATAGAATTAAAATTAGGAAAGAATTTTTTTAAAGAAAATGAAAATGAGGAGAGAGAAGAAAAAGGGGCAGAACCCAACCCTGGTGCCATACATAATGTTATGACCTGTCTAGGAATAACCAACCATTCATGACTCAATGATGAAGTAAAAATTAATATCCAAAAATCCAAACAGAACATATCACTAAGAAAAAATTCTTGAATAAATAATATTTAATTAATTAACTATTAAATATTTTGCCAAAATTTGAACAGATTATAATTCCCCCAAAATTTTTTCCTAAGGTAAAAACCCTCTTATAGGACCAGTAAAGTGGTTTGAAAAATTATCTGAGATATCTAGATAAGAGAAATTACCATTTTTCCACTAGAAATCCACTCGAGATAAAAATTCAACTTTAACCTATTTTTTATTAAACCATCGTGAGACAATTCATGAAAAGATATCCACCATAATGTATTCTCACCCCAATAATACTATGTGGTTATCCAACACCCAAGCTTCACCACAAACATTGATGATTAAAAAAACTACCATGATCGCCCACCGACCAGTCTCACAACACTGAGAATACCCTCAATATAATGGACATTCATGCATGACCAATATGATGCTCCCCACCATGGGAGTATCATTAGTGTCACCCCTCAACCAGCACTAAAATCCAAATACCATGATCCTTCCACTACCAAACACAATGAAAATACATGGCCAAACCACTCACACCATTTTTCAGAAATGGAAAACCAATAATCGACCACCACCCATGCCTGAAACACAAGGATTGACAACCCAAAAATAAATGAAACTATTAAAAAAGGACCACAACCCATGATATTATATGGTAAAAATAAACTATAAGGATTCCTCAAGACTGAAACAACTCTTAGTGAACCCACAAAACACAACCAACACTGATCCTTACTAGTGAACAGAAGCCTTCACTCAAGAAGGATTCCTCCCAAGAAGACTCACTAATCACCACTCCCCATTCAATGTAGAGTGATATACAAAAGAAATATCACAAAGTACCACACTCAAATGATACATGACATAAGGAACCTAGGATAATGATTCTAAACCCACTGACTATGCTCTGAACACAGACTAGTCTGAAGAATCATGAGAATACATGGCACTCCTCTTTTGAAACAAGACATATAGATAATGCTCTGGTCCACCACATGACCACCGTCCAACTCAGCAAAAAATTAAAACTACAGGCACCAAAACACGATCCCACAACATTACCCCAAAGTGAAACCAAAACCAATAGGGCTAGGCAGTAATCAAAACTTTCCATCTCCACCATCCAGAAAATCATGAAGCCCACAACAACACAATGAATCCATGAAAACTCACAACACTCCACCAAAAAATCCCTAGGACACCTCAATATCACCATGAAACATCCTTGGGAAACCAAAACTTTAGGGAAACTCGGTCATGATCCAAGAATCTCTCATTAATTATCACCTTCATCAAGCCAACCACCACCTATAGCAGCATGGTACGACGGATCCCACTCAAACTGGAATGGGTTTCCACACATCCCATGACAATGTTAATTCATATCCACCACCAAAGAAAACCACATAAAATTATCCACAGGAACTATAATCAGAATAAATTCATCCATAGTTTATTTGAGTATATTGACACGAAGTACTTATATGAGGAAACACCATATAAGCAATTTTTGAAAGGTAAAACAACTAAACCTACATTTTTAGGAAAAAAACTCATATACAGGAATATGAATCTTATGTGATTAGATTTATGCCTAATCACAGAAAACATTCCATCAAGAAAAGATATAAAAACTCATAAATCATAAAATCCACGAACAAAAGTTCATAACTTGATGTAAAAATCATAGAACCGTAATACTTTAAACTAAGAGAAACAATCCCAAAACCCTAGTAACCTGGAATGCCCACCATAATAGATGTTCAGGAAGTACATTTCTTGTATCTATCACAGGATTTGACACATTACTAGATCACATGTCTATTAACTACCCAAATAATAAGAAAAAGAAAAGGAATCCTATGATAATTTTCATGAACTGACCCAGATCGATACAACCCGTCTCCCAATCTAGCTTGCAATAAGGCCTCAATCATGACTCCTTGTATGAATGAGGTTTCCAAATAGTGATGATGACCAAAAAGGATAAATTGGGGAGAATATTCCATCATATCAATGTGAAATGTCAGTGAAAATATACTAAACATATAAGAATCCATGAAAATCATAGTGAGCATAAATAAATAAATAACTAATGTAACTCTAATATATCAACTACTGCATACAGAATCAACACACTAAACATACAGACACTGGTCTCCCATTATCCAAATCAGATGTAGAATAAAATAAACGAATATAAATACATAGGGATCTACTACTAATATGAGCTGAACTGCATACCCCGTCTCCATGATGGCTGAAAAACTCCAACATGATCCTTAGACTCCACACGAGAATCTCTGCTCGAACAAGAAATATTGTGTCTCCTCCCAATGAAACACACTATTTCTAACCTAAAACTAGACATAAGGTCTACACATACACCTAGGATCACATGCAGGGGGTGAGTAACAAATCTCAGTAGCCCCCCCCCCAATTATGGTCCTAACATCTATTGTCAAAACATGTGTGTGAAACACACAAAATTTCCATCCTAGATGAATGTTATTCCTAGAAGAAAAAATAAAAATGATTGAAAATAAATAATAAAGGATAAATGAAAGGAAAATAGAAAACCATGAGTTCTAGTATAACACATATTGGTAATCTAACCTTTCTATGGCTACAACCAGAGGAATTTCAAAACATGTCCCACACAACCACAACATCAAGTGTGTCCTCCAAATCAAGAAGGATCTCAAAAGTCCAATGCAAGTTCATGTACACATTTCATACCCTAGGATCACATAATAGGTGTAAAAACAATGAATACATATACAAAGAACTAGGAATATAATGGTATGATCTAATCTGGTGGTAGGGACCACCTGTCGATCTCAGGAGTACAATAACAATTCCCAGATGTCATGCTGAACTAACTAGTCAGAAATACCAATTAGCACATATCAGGGCTACATGAAAATTCATCAACCATCAGAAAAATAGTTCCTGGGAGAGTAAAAGCATATATAATCCACCACAATCACCCTAGGAGAACTATTGGGAAAAGGTGGACGCACTCATCTAGATTATCCATTAGCTCCCTAGCCTCACATTAAAACAACCACCAAACCAGAAAAGAAGAGAAACATAATCAAATTCATGTAAAATTCTTGGCTAAATAATATAAAAAAGGCATACTCTCTAACATCTATTCCTAAATAATGACAACCTCAAACATCCAAGCCATAGCTCAAACACTAGGGTCGGCTAACACCTGTACCCTCTTAGAAAAACCACTTAAACTAACACCAACCACCTCACATGGAAACCAAACATAGGGAAGAGAGAACAGTTCAAAAAACCTTAGAACAATGAGATAAAATACAAGGGGGGTCCATTAGTAAAAAAAACATATCTCGGACACCCTACATGTGACTCCTCCAGCAAGACTGAACCTCGGGCCAAACCCGCTCAAAGGAACTGTGACAAGCCTACCAACTCAAACCCATAGAACACCTACCTAGAAGGGAAATCTCAAGATACACCTTTACTAGAAGGGAATTCCCCATGACAGGTCCCCTAGACCTAGATCAGACTCTTTCAAATGGATATTATCCATACCAGACAAGAAATGATGTTGAACCTCCCACAAGGCTCCTATCGGTCCCAACCTCAAGTGTTTAGACCTAAACCCCAAGCAACCAAACTGACGATCCGGAACTGGAAGACACTTGATCTCGCAACCTAGAATCTATCCAACCAACCTCAAGTAGGCCCACCTGGAATCCTCATTCCACGGTGGTCATCACAAAACTCACAAGCCTTATAACTCATAGCCCAACCCCCTAGATGGATTCTAGAACCACAACCTCAAAGGAATCCTCTCAAAAAACACTATACGTCCAAAACACCATCCATATAGACTATACTTGATAAAAGGATCACGCCAATAATATATATTTATATATAACCCTAGAATGGACTAATCATAATTATAATTCAAACTTTGGGGTGAAATACAGGCTAAACAAACCAAGGTAGGAAAAGTAAAAAACGTGCAGCTCAAGTACACAACATATACCCCCAAGGGTCCTTCATGGTCATGTGTATCCATCCACTTAGCATGTAATTTTCAAAAATTCATGATGTGTGACTTCCATTAAATGACATGTAACTCGAAAAAGGTACCAACCTGTGTACCTCAGTGCTCCTCGATGTGAAACATGCCCGAGTATATGATGTGTACCAATTGTACATGGTGTATGACCTCACATGGGTACCCGCTCATGTTCTTGGCCATTTAACATGCCATGGAGTATATGCGTACATGGTGTGAACCCCACATGGGAACTATCCATGTACCCTACATGGACAAGTACCCCTATATGGGGTGTCTGGACGAGTACTCTGCCACACCCTGGAAGAAAAATAGATAACATGTTCCCCTTGTACAAGGCATTTTATTCTTAATAAATCATTTCCACAAAACAAGAAGAACATAAAGAATTTTTTTTCAATCCTCACGTAATGTGGTCTGAATTTACTAACAATAAATCTATCTCAACACCTCAAAACACCCCTATTCACCTAAAAAATACCAGATCAACCCTATAGGGGTCCACATATACCCATTTTTTAAACATTAAAACAACTACTCAATGATGATTTATGGAGGATACATTAAAAACATTCTTCTAATAAGATAAAACCACCTAATCTTTGATCGAATTCCCATTTTTTAACACTTGCATGATGAACCAGCATGACCCAAGCTGCGATGCGGCACCTCCATCTCCCCATCTCTCATTATCTCCCTCTTTTATCTCAGTTATATCTTTTAGATGAAGGAATCCTAAAAGGGGGTAATACGCGACACCACAATTGAGTAAATGAAAAAATAATTAAAAACAAAAAACAAAAAAAGGAAAATGGGAGAGAGAAGAAAAGGGGGCCCGACTCAGCCCTGAAGCCTAACATGAGGTTAATCCTTGCTGAGGAAAAACCATCCATTATAGACTCAATGGAGAAGTTATAATTTAGATCTAATGCTCCGAATAGAAGATATCACTAAATGAACATGAATAAATAAATAATATTTAATTAATTAAATATGAACATTAATACAAAATTAAAATGGATCGATATTCCACCAAAATCCAGTCCTAGGTTAATAACCCTATATTAGGACTAATAGAGTGGTCAAAAAGTTATCTGAGATCTCATGGGACGATAAATTAACATTTCCCCTCTAAATCCACCCAATAGAAAAAAAATCAAATTTCCCCTATTTTTCTTTAACCATCATGATGTGGTTCATGAAAAATAATATTCTAATTTTATAGTAACTTTTTAGGTTATTATATATTAAGGGTTATGATAAATTAAAATGATCTCAGATGAAATAAGTGATGGTATTTACCAATATGATCATACTCTATAAATCACATTAATCAGATCTTCAAACAGAGATGACTTCACTAGGATTTCCCTTGACCAAGAAACATTGTAAATTCAACAAATAAATCATGAATGAAACCAATTATTGGAGAGTGTCATGTTTATATTCATTACGATCTAAGATATGTTCTCCAAACCCCCCCCCCCCCAAGAAAGAATCCCAATCCCACACTTTAAAATTTGGGTGTATGTCGGTCTAACAAGGGGTTTTGTATATGGACCATAGTAGTATGAATTTTTATATTTTTTTTATTTTTAATAAAATAATGACTATATTTACCCCATTTAATTATAACTTTATATGTAAAATTATATATGAGTTGATGAAAAATATATTTCTGAATCACAGAAACCAAAATTTAATTTTTGGAAAATATATGGTCTTAATTAACACATAATTTTTTATAAATTCAATAATTTTTATAAAAAAATTATTTTTCTATAATATACTTATTAAATAATATCAACTTATATGATAATGATAATTTATTTCAATGAAGTCTAAGATAATCTATATATGGGTCAAGAAAATTGTAATTATCAAGAAACATGTTTTTTCCATAAATCAGTATTTTTATTTCTAACTACAAATTACTTTATTAGAAGAATTTTTGTGATAAAATAAATATTATTTTTGAAATATTCACTTTGAAATTATCCAATTATTAATTTTTGATAATTTTTTGAGACAATTTATTTTTCTAGTATAAATTAAATACAATATTAATGTACTGTATGAATTATGACTTTATAAAAGCCCAAATGTGATTTAATATATACCATAAATGAAATCCACAAATTAAAATAAATTTAATTTTTTAAAAAATAAAAATTTAAGCTATTTGATTAATTTTATAAACCATTAATGGATCCTTAGATATCTATATTATATTTTATTGTTTTAAAATAAAATCTTTATAAACAAGAATCACTTCCATATCACTAATGGAATTATTTTAAAATTTTAGATTCTCATCTTAATAAAATATATAAAAACACTATTCTTTTAAAAAACCCAGGAGAAAAACTATGGTAAGGTTCATAGTTTTAATTATTTTATCATAGATATTACAAAACCTTTGTTTAGATGTTAATAATGAATTCACCTCTCTTTTTCAAAAAATTCCCTCCAAAATCCATACTCTTCTTTACTAAAAACTCATTGAGCACAAAGTTTATATCACTCTCTATTTTTAAAATACTCCCAATGTGTTCCAAATATGATAATAATCTCATCCGAATATTTTAAATGATCCCCCTCAAGGCAATGAATCAATCTCTCTTCTTTTCTATTTAAGCACCTTGTTTGTATTTATCCTTCTTAATCTAAATTTATTATGTTGTAATTTTTTTATAAATATCCACATATAGACCAATTTATGTCATAATAATTATATATCCTTTTTACCTCTTGTTAAAATCTATAAATAAGTTCTAACTTGGTTGATGTATGGGGATTCCCTCATCATCCTCTTTATTCAAGAACTTTCTTTGTATTTTTCAATTTTTTTCCAATTTTTAATATTGAAATATGTTCCTACACATAAATTTTATTTTCCAAATGATTTCAATTTAATGATATAAAACCTTTCTCTCTCATTAAACCCTTCCACGAATCTTTATATACATATAATTTACTACTAAAATTAGCATGCTATTCTATTTACAAAACATTTGTATAGTGAATAAAAGTATCCATTTCCACTAAAATAAATTTATCTAGATATACCTGTAATTCATTCATTGGGTAGTACCATGTATATTTCCCACAATAATATATTATGGAATTAAATGTGATGAAATATATCCTTATGTTGTATGATATATGTGGGGAACAAATTCATTTCCATGATATGAATGTGATGAGTGAGTCAATAATTAAATATCCCTCTAATACATTGGGTAATTTATTTAACTCACGAGATACCATGTTTGGTAAAAGGGTGGTTATTCTAAGAACACAATTTTATGATTTCTATATTGTTATACACGACTTATTTTTTTTATTTCGTAATTTATATTGTTGAACCCCTTTTATGTTTCCTTGATGTTATCATCTTATATCACGATTCGGTGCTAAATTTTATGATTATCACCCCTTTTGTCACCTTACCATGTCTCCCGACACATATGTATTACTTTTATCATGTAATTATTGATTATTCCTTTACTGGGATTTATATATCACCCATTTATTATATATCTCCCAAGGTTATTCCATGTTGTATTAAAATATTTATTGAATATAAGGGAATGTTTTTTTGTTTTTAAATAATTTATTTATATCAATGGATCAATTTAATGTTCCTTGTACCTAATTTAACAAATATACTAGGCATATCAGTCTTCTAGGATTGTATTACGCATGTATTTATGTAATAAATCATGAAATAAAGTGTATAAAATATATGGGTTGTCAAAATAATTATTTCCAATGGAGATACTTTTAGAAAAACATAATATCTTACCTCAAATGAGAGGTATTTGCTTTTATGTTTTTTATAACTTTATTACCTTCTTTGAGCTTTCCTCACATGTTATTGAATCATCTTTAACTTCTCTACCATTTCATCTTCCATTTATGTTCCCAATAACTTATTTTCACAAACCTTTGCCCAACATGTTGGAGTTTGAAACATCTTTCCAAATAATGCCTAAAAAGGATTCATTGGTATACTAGAAGGAAAACTGTTATTATAGGAAAATTATAAAAATAAATGTTGTTGATCAAAACATACCCAATATTAAAAATTGTTATCTTGAAATATATCCTCCATATTCTAAAATTTACACTTTGATATTCCATAAGATTGAATAATAAAGGCTAAGAAAAATTCAATCAAGTACCCAAAAATGTTTGAATTCCGTTACAAAATTTTTGAGGAAAATCTAGGATCATAGGTAGATAAAATAGAGGGAGGGACTCAATAAAATTTGACTATCTGTTTCAAATAAATTCTATAAATTTGATTTAATGACATATTATCTCTAATAGGAATAAAATGTAAAGATTGAATCAATAGAACTATAATAACCGAAATCACAATATTGCATTAAGAGATATTTCGTGATCCCACTATGTAATACATTGATATATTCTCTTATTTCAATTCAAGCACTAAAAAATACTAAAACATACACTTCCATAGTGGTCACGTAGATATAACCTATTTACATGGTATACATTTCTGGGTAAATTCATTAATATTTTTTTCATTTCCTCCCACCATTAATATTCCTGAAGGTCTTGGTACATCATATTACAAGTAGGATGAATAAACAAATGAAGAGTTGTGACCTTAACATAACAATTACTTCTTTAACAAGGAATAAATTTGAACACATAGACATTTTAAAAATATCATAGTATCTTCACTATCAAAATTAAACGTTGAAAATATAACCTTCTTGAATGATTCTACTATTTCTTTCCAAAAAAGATCTTTCTTATAAGCCTCCAAAATTTATTTTGACATAGGTGACTATGCTAATACCTGAGCCAAAATAGAATAAGTTATTTTATAAATAATTTCTTTGACAAAATTTATTAAACAATTAAAAAGATGATCATGTTTCAAATGTGAAATGTTTAATGATAAATTATCAATTCAACTCAAGGCATTGAAAAGATTGTTTATTGTACCTAGATTATAGTGAATTGAGAAATCATACTCCTTTATGTGTTCCAATCATATAATATATGTAATTATTATCTCCTTTTCAGTAAATATATTTATAAATCATTTATGGTCAATATATATTCCTTATTTTATCACATATAAAATATACCTCTAAATTTGTTAAGAAATCCTATTGTTACAAGATCATTATCTTGCATAGATTAATTTCACTAATTTAGTTTAAATTAATGTGAATCATGTAAAATTACTCAATAATCATTCATTTAGACAGAACCACGTCATTTCAAAGAAGAATGACTATAAATAACACTTTCACTATTTCTTACTTGCAAGGATAACAATGGAGCATTAAGAAATTTTTTATTAAAATCCTAAAATCATTTATTGAATATATTTTTCATATATGAACATAAATAATTTTTTTGAAAACATTGTTAGTGGGATAGATAACTAATAAAATATATCAACAAAATATCGATAGTAACCTATTAATCCAAGAAAACATATAATTTTAGTTAAATTTTTGGGTATTTTCTATTCTTCCACAACAATAGTTTTGTTATGATCAATAGTTTTTCCATCTATTAAAAAAACATTACCATGAAAGTATTTTTTTGTAGGTAAAAACAAATATTAAAAATATTTCCATAAAAAATATTTTCTTATAAAATATACAAAAAAAATTATTATGTGTTTACCAAATTCCTCATAAGATTTACAATAAATTAATTTTTTCAATGAAACCCCTCAAAAACATATCTAAATACTCACAAAAAATATATTGATAAGATCAATAAATACAATGATTACATTTTTAAATGATAATGGATTAACAAAAAACATGTAATAATCATATCTATTATGGAAAATCATCCTCATAATATCCTCCTCACTAACTGTTTTCATCTGATAGATGAACATGAGATCAAGAATTGAAAAATATAGATCTCCCAAGTATTAAAACCATTTCATTTGATGGTACAACAACTATCATGGTAGAATGAAAATTCATTTCCATTATATTCCAATTAACTTTAGAAAAACACTTCCCAAAAAATATCTTTAAAAAACATCCAATCCAAGTCATAGATCTCATCCATTTCCTTAGTAATATTAATTATAAACCACCACCAATCGACCTCACCTTCAAAACAACAAGTATAAAGAGTTACATTTTAATGTTCTATACATCGTAAAACATCAAATATTTTTTTGATATCATTGATCTATCCATTAGCTTTCATTAGGTCTGAATATACATAGAATTATAGAGGGTTAAATTTCATGAAATTATGCACCATTGGCATATTATTTGGTGGAGAATTTAGTCACCCTATTTAAAAGGTTCCATCAATAATATCCTACATTCACTATGTAACCACTTCCACCAACTACACTATTATAAACATTCTATATTACTAATTTTGATTTTTATTATCCCCATGATTCCTTCTTACTTGAGTTTCCATATTTCTTATGTTGAAACCAATTATAAAAATACATTGATTGGATAAAAATCATAGAAGCCAAAAAATGATATCTCATGATAATATAAACATATATTAGAGTCTATAAAATGTGTATTTTAACATTATTATAAACTCTAAATGTATCTAAACCATTCCTCTCATACAAACTATAATTACCTAAGAAATAAACAACCCACAATTACATGGTTTGAAATTAGATGTCACGACCCATCCCTCGGGGCTTGTGTCATGACTATCCCAAGCCTGCCTTCCATAGGCCAGGTGTTGGCGACTAGCACCGAGAGGCGTTTTCCCTAAAACTGGGAAGGCGTTGCCTTTATAACCTGCAAACTCATGTAACCAAGCACACAACAAGATACGAACATAGGAAAGTTGTGTATCCAAAAGTGTGTTGAAAGTAAAAAAGGGGACATAAATAAAATCCCAATAGTAAAGGTACAAGTACAAATGAAATACAATACTACTAAAGAAAGAGAAAAGATAGCTAATGGATCATCCTATGAGGTTCGTACATGAAGTTTAGGTACAGATCTTCTCCTCATCACTCCACATCAACCCATCTTCTCTTCGTACCGTCAGGCCATATGGTTCAACTTTAGGTACCATCTAGTCTTGGTACTCTCATCCTCAGTCAGCGTTGTCCATCATCTGCATCCATCTCAATAAGGTGCGGGCATAGCCTGTGTGGAGGTAAGTATAACAATACTCAGTAGGGACCCCGAGACCCCCAAGGTCTCACCAAATCCACCTAGGATAAACCATAAAGTATTAAATCAACCCATAACCCTACTTAGGTATATGCCCATAAATATACCAAAGTTATCAAGTAATCCATCACAATTATGAGGAAAATACAGAGGTACTGACTCAACTCACACTAGGATTTATTCTAGGAGTAGTATCAAGTTACATTCCCATTCACAACGTCGAACACCTCGGATGCTGGAGAACTCCTCCTCTATCGTGTATAGTGGGTCTGCCGCATCACGCATAGGCGCTTTCCACTAACCTTGGACTGCTGAGGTACTCCTCCTATCAAGTACCGTGGGTCTGCCGCGTCACCAAGGCGCTCCCCACCATGTGTCGGCCAAGTCACCAAGGTGCTCCCCCTCGTGGACTACTGAGGTACTCCTCCTCTCGAGTATCGTGGGACTATCGTGCCCCCAAGGAGCTCCCCACCGTGGGTCTTCCATGTCACCAAGGATCTCCCCACTAGGCATGCCAAGTCACTCTGAGTTGAAATGGTCAGCAGTCGTCAAGTCTTAGCCAGCCACTGGGTTCCCGCACTATGCTCGCTCGTCTCCGGGAGGATTCAATCCACAAGCTACTGGTTGATACTCCATGTTCCACAAGTTCCAATGAAGAAGAGTCTGAAAGGTCTTCCATGTCATAGGGGTCTCAACTTAATAGGCAACACGTCAATCGAACGCCTGGTCTATGAGTTATTATCCTTTTAGTCTCAGGGGCCCAGTTGGATTTGTGCTCGATCCAACCTGACTGTTTCCCATATTAATCCAAAACTCCAGTGGGGTATACTCAAAGGGACTATCTCGCTCTAATATTTCTAGCACCGCTGACAGTTCGAAAAATATACGCCCGGTGCCAAAGTTATGGACAGAAGAACATAAATGGTTTGTAGTGGTCCCGGGTCCGGTCCGACCCGGTCAGACCGACCCGGACCGACTTGTTGGGTCAGGCATGGCCCGTAGTGGGGCCCAACTCATTGGGTTTAGCCCGACCTACTAGGTCCAGCACGACAGGCCGTGAGGGGCAACGAATGGTTGTGGGTGGCCGCGAGGGGCCACGAATGGCCGCGAGTGGTCACAGGGCCTTAGAGGGTGTTGTGAGGGCACGAGGTACGGAGCAGATCGCTAGGGACGGCGGTCCGGCCATGGGGAGGTGGTCCGTCTGTGGGGCGATGGTCCGGCCGTGGGGCGGTGGTCCGGCAGCGGGGCGGTGGCAGCGACGGCTGTGGGGCGGCGCCATTCCGTCGTCGCCTTCACCGTGGCCGGCGGCGGTTCTGGCTACCGTTCTCAGCCCCAACAATGGATGGATTCCATCCTATTCCATCATGAAGAACACAACAAGATTTTCCGAAGGGTTGGGAAATTTTTGTTTGGATCGTACCCTCCACATTAGAGTGGTAGCATATGGCTCAACAAGAACATTAAAGAAGAATGTCATGCTTTACAAAATCCCACAATGTTTCAATCCCAAACCGCAAAAGAAACGAAGGTGAGAATATGGAAAAAAATATTCACACACAAATAAACCCCTAACTCGTTCGATTGATGATGTCGATGAGGTTTCAAGGAAGAAGACGAATCGTTATAAAAATATGGACGTCGGTGTCGTCATCATTTTCCCCAATTATCGGTTCGTGCATCATTGGAGATCCTTCAATAGAGTTTGGTGAGGAAATCGTCGAAGGAGAGGCATTATTCATTAGCGTTCTTCATTGGAGAGTTTTTCTCCCCAATCTCCTCCTTTCCCAATTCCACCAAAATGAGAGGGTATCCCCAACATAATAGATTATGTGATCGATTATATTTGTTGGCATAAAATTCAAATTTGGTTAATTAATCTCATAGGTTGGAACAATTAAAGTGGTGCGTTGGCTTAATTATTGTGGAGTAGGGTTGGCACAATTAATATTCGAGGATTTGAAGAGGCTCTCCCACATTTAATGAGGGATTTGAGAGGTTTAGGCCTCGGGTGGTCCCCACCACCATAACCACTCATGGGAGGTTAGGCTCGGGTGGTCCCCACCACCATAACCTCCCATGGGAGGTTAAGGTCTGGTGGTCCTCACTTCTCAACTTCCACTTGGAGGTTTTTAACAAATAAAATAAAAATAAAATCTACATAACTTTATTTTTATTTTATTCATTCACAAAACCTCAAAAACTAACTTCCACCCTCGACCAACTGTCATTGAGGTGAATGTCTCTTTAAGATAATATCGGCACTGCGAGTTCAAAGGTGCCCTCCGATTTCAATTCCTAGCACCAGTTCAAAAGTCAGAAAATCCCACAATCACATTTACTGAAGTTACCCGAACAAAATTTCATAAATTCATTCTAGGAACTCTGGGCCTCGGAATCACATGCTGTTAATTTTCACAGACTTTCAAAATTCTCATTTATTTAAAAAAAAATTACATGGAAATTCCGAGTCTCTATATAAGAGATCCACTTTTTTATATTTAAAGGATGATTTTGATTTATATTTTAAGAAAATTAGGTAAAAAAATTAAATAAGGAAAAGTATTCTTCTACATAATATACATTTTTATGACAAAATTTGATAATTATGTTTACATCCCAATTTCATTGAAGATACTTTTTTCTTCATTTAAGATGAGTTACCAAAGTGGAACCCTTAATTTTTTTTCCCATCCATAGATCCTATGATTTTTTAAACATTATATTACTCAAACAAAGCACAATAAGAGATAAAAATAAATGAATCACATTATTCCAATTAAAAAGATGAAAACACATAAAGATGATTACATTTTTTCAATGTAAAAATTTGAGAACATAAAAGTAATATATCCAAAGGATAAAATAAATAGTTTCTTAAAGAAAATTAAAACCATTATAATGCATAAGGAAAACATGAAGGCATCATGAGAAAATTGGGAAGTCATGCAAAAATTATTTTAAAAAAACCGTTAAACTTTAAAATTTTCTTACCTCATTAAATCAAAATATTTACATAAAAATCTCTTTTTTGGAAGAATAATATATTTATCTTAGAGAATCATATTCATAACAGGTGTTCATTCATTTTTATCCAATTTCCAAATAACTAAATCCTAGTTAATTCTATAATAGTAATAAACCCTATTATCTCTCTCATTTTTTCCTTGAATGACCAAATCATTCTCCATTTCATTAGAGAGCTATATCAGGATCACCTATCATCTTGAGTTGTATAGGACTCAGTCATCAGCATGAGAAATATTATGATCAATAATAATCATTTATTAACCCAATGTACCACATCACTAATAAAACCTTTTCAAGACTACACTTTTTAATTAAAAAACCTCATTCGAACCAATAAAAAATTCCTTTCCATTTTTAGACAATCATAAATAGAAGTATCATTTTATTTAAAAACTATTAAAATAAAAAACTTATCATAAGTGTGAGAACGTCATATTTTAGGAACAATCATGTGAACTCAATGATTTTTTATAATATTTAATAAAATATATGATGGTAGGAAAATGTACTTAATCTATAAACATTAATAAAATATTCTTTTTTCACTATTATAGAAAGTGAAAAATAACCCATATAGAAAATCATTGAAAAGATTTATTTTTATAACCTTTTTAAATAAAGTAAAATATAGTGGATAATTATATTTATCGTCTTTTTAATTTTAAATAATATCACTATTGAAACATTTAAAATAATATGGGTATTAATTATCAATATTTTAAAACTTTTAAAACAACATTTTAAAGGTAAATTTGTTACCTTATGTCTCACCAAGCTTTGTATGATCTCTAACCCCTGAATAATAAAATTATATTAGTTTTAAAATTTTTTAATAAACTTTTTAAGGTCAATTTATTTATAATTATTATATTTTTTTAATTTTTTACTTTGTACTTCTTATTTACTAAAATGGTAAAGTTCACATTGGTCCTTTGGAGGATATTTGGTATATAACCTAAAAACATCGGTGTATTAACCACAGTAAAAGTTGTTATGTTTCGATTAACTCCATAATCTTAAAACATTAAAATTATAATGTTTATACATTATGTAAAATTTTAAAACTAACCATTTATGGTTGTCATAAAAATGAACCACATTATTTCATGGAAATGACAATCTGTATTTACACATGAGCGATATTTTAATTTTTTTAATAGGTTGAAATGAAATAGCATAAAAAAATTTAATTTTAAAAAATCATAATTACGTTATATATTTTATATCTATTCATTATTTATATCCCTATTAAAATATTTATAATATTTAAATGAATACATCACACCACTTCATGGGGATGGTATTCTACACATACACATGAGTGAATTTATCAATTTATAATGAACAAAATGGGTTATAAGGTAAGTAATTTATTATCTTTATAGAATAATAATTATTTCATAATTATAATATATATTAATTTTTTCCATAATTTTTACAATCCATATAATTTGGTGATGAAAAGTGAAACACATAGCTTCATGGAGGTGGTAGGCCACACGTACACACAAGCAATGTTTTCATTTCCCATAGGATAGAAAATGAGATAAAAAAGGGTTCATTAATAATTATAATTACCTTTTCTATATGTAATATACTTTTTCATTATTTTATAATGGTTACAAAAAATATTATGGAGGAAAGAGAAGAAATATACATGAAACAGGTAGTTAAGAGTTATACCTCTTCTTTGGGGATCCTATGTTCTCTTACACATTAAGCCTTCTAGTTTTGGTATTTTGGAGAGACCAGATCCTCAAGTATGTGTAGAGGTATGTTATTGAGAGATTGGGTTTCATATTGAATGATCTAGAGTACTAAAAATATATGATTAAGAGGGGATAGTAGGTTCCCTTTTATAAGTGAGGGGAGTGTCACACTTGTAATTATTCAGAGTCATAAATAATATTTAGTCACACTCATGGTCAAGTGTAAATTAAATGATTATTATTAAATAAAAAATTTAAAATGGTTGAAATAATCCCATAAAATAACAATTAATAGAAAATTTTATGGCCTTATCGATTATTGTTTACCCAAATTAACCTCTTATATCCTTTTACCATGGTGACACATTTTTACCATGGTTACTATTCATGATGATAAAAAAATAAATTGAACTCATTACTAAAATTTAACCTCCTTATTCCAAATATGGAATCCATTTTTAATTATTATTTTTGTATAACTTTTATAAATTATTTTTAATATAAGTTGTTAAAACACCATGGAAAATAATTTTATAAAAAATTATGTTCTAAGTATAATAATGAACTTATACCAAAATAAAATATAATAATTATTTCTATTAAATTATTTGGATTATTTTTATTCAAATGGAAATTATGATAATGTAAAACCTCATACAAAATATAATGATACTTTAAATTACATAATTTTAATAAAAATAAAAAAGTGTTTTGAAAAAAAATAATCATTTTTCATTATTCACTCAAAAATAAATCTCTTTTAAAAAAGTAAAAAATTTCACCCTGATCTATATTTGATTTGTTGACACAAAAAAATAAATTCTATTTAATGAAATTAAAATTCTAAAATAAATAAGGTTTAGTTTTAAATAGAACCATATAATACATGGAAAACAATTTAGTTAAATAAAATAGATCATTTTTTATTGGCGAAAATTATAAAGAAAATTGTAAGGAAATGATGAATATGAATGCATACAATGAATAATTTTAAATAATAATATTTATTTATATCTAATATTACTTGGGTTATCGTATTCCAACTCCGATTTGTTCCCATGGAAGGATGTTGTAGTATGTTACCTTCATAAAAATGAAACAAAGAAGGTGTGGGTGTTCTTTCACAAGTACAATTCCAAGGTATTTAGAAACACCATCTAATAGAGAAAAATAGTGAAAATAGAATAAATTAAATTTGTTGTTCTTGAGGTGATACAATTGTGGGAAGTATTAATTTATAGAGTTTTATAAATTCTACTAATAGAGGAGAATATGTTACATATCAGGAACTATTAAATAAAAATTAGAGGTACAGAGGGGATGAATTATATGTTAGTATAGAATATGATAATAATTAGAATTCATGTTGTGTTATCTAATTTTTTTGGGTGGAAGCAGTGATATTTTCAACCTACATTGTTATCAAGAGTTCTTATTCTCTGTTACGGAAAAAACATCTTGAATTCTATTGTTCTAGAGGGATGATTGATATAACCCATATCAAAGTTTTTGTTTCATCTAATTATATCCAAAATGATGCAAAAAATAAAGGAAATCTTGAGGTAAAGTCTTGATCATGTAAATTAATGGGATATGGAAATGAAGAGTAATATGGGATAAAAACTATTGGAAGTTTATTAGAATTAAAATTTTATTCTTCAGTGAAGAGATAATATGTAATAATAATAACCAAGTGTGGATTAGTAATGATATAAAAGTATAATTAATGTATGTTATTCAATTTAATAGATTTATTATTGTTATAGATGTTTGGAATAACACTGGGAATACATATGTTCTAGAAACACTAGACAATCCATTGGATGTTCCAAATGGAGGTCAAGTTATGATTGGGTATATAAGGCCAAAAGTATTAGAGAGCTCAAGAACAATAAAAGATTAGAGAAAATGTCTAGAATTTTATTTTTTTATGAAATAGTTTGAAAATTATCAGAACAATATATAGAGTTACGGAGATCTTCCAAAGTTATACCCCAAGTGTTGATATATGAAATTAGATTGCACTATTTTTCCTCTCATGGATTATGGGGAACCCAAGATCCTATATAACACTTCACAAATAAAAGACTAAAATTTGTCGTAGTTATCCAGGAAGGATTAGATTGATTAATTTTTTTTACTAACACATGGGAGATAAAAAAAGGCCAGTTGGGAAGAAAGAAAGTTAAAATAAATGGTCTTATCAAATGAAGGATTATGTTGAAAGTAAAAAATAGCTATAATGAAAGTCTTGTCTTGAAGGAGTTTCAATAAATGAGGGGAGTGTATTTATCAAATAATGATTCTTCAGTAGTTAAGTAGATGAAAATTTTAATCTCTCTCATCATGATTGAAATTAAAAATAATTCACCTAAAGAAGTTGTATGTGAATTCCAATGTTCATTTTGGGGACTTAGATGGTGGAATTTATATAGATTAGGTGTATGTTTTTGTGGGTAAGTGAAACTTAAATATGAAGTGTATAATGAATTAGAGCCTTTATATTTTGAATCAAGAACCAAGGCCGCATAACCATAATTTCAATGCCATTATGGATGAATATAAGTTCATCCCAAGCAGTAAAAATAATGTATATTACCGAAAGGTGTGTGATGATAGGTGATTAATCATCTTATATCTCTATATTGATGAAATGATTATTGTCGAACAGATAGTGAAAATTAGTAATTAGGGGAAAAATATTTCTTTTGGATGTTTTAGTATTTTGTATATTTATCTAGCTAAATGGAAATTAAGTATATACATTATTCGATACTTATCTTTTGAAAATAGTTTATTGAAATAATATAGATAAATAAATAAGTTGGTGAAGTACTTTTGATTAGGTGATGAGAAGATAGTGACCACTCCCATGGATAGAAATTTCAAGTTGATAATGGTTAAGGAACCATAAATGAAAGATCATATAGATTATATAGAAAAGGTTAATAATGAATCAAAAAGAAAATTTTTTATATATTTCATGGTCTATATATGAAAAAAAATTATGAAAGAATTTGGAGTTTTCAGTAGATTCAAAAAAAATAGTAGAAGAGAGTATTGGGAAGTGGGGAAGTGGGTCCTTCGGTACATAAAATATTCTAGAAGTTTTTCTCCCTAATTTATACTAATACACTTTTTTAAGGGTTTACAGACATAGACATTGTGGGGATATATAAACCCAGATGATAACCATGGGATATCTGTTTTCTTTTGAAGGGATACTTGTATGCTATATGTAAAATCTTTATTTGATAGTTCAACTTTAAATAATGAAAGTAGAATATGTTACAATAATGAAATATGGGAAAGCTTTGATCAAAATTATGTGTTTTTTAAGGTCTCAAAATAATTTATTATTTTTGTACATTTTAATGTGATTCCTATAGTGAAATCCACTTGGATATTAATTAAATGTTTCATTCTAGGAAGAACAACATTTAGAAGAAGTATCACTTTATTCATATGTTTTTTGAGAATTTAGTGATGGATCTATGGAAGATATAGGTAACTGTGAATCCAATGGATTTTATGACAAAGGTTGTAGTCAATGATGTTATAAGGTGATATTTTTCCTTAGTGAGGATAAGATAATTGGAAGAAAAGTGAGGGAAACATGAATTTTTAAAGAAAATTTAAGGAACAAAGGAATTTTTGTATATACTAGTAGAGGAATCAGTGTTTAATCCTAATAAGAGATTCCCAAATGTGATATTTCTAGGATTGATTATGGGAACCAGTTTTTTTTCTAGTTAGTATATATTTTATAAGGATAATTTTTATAAGTCTACATTTTTATGACAGATGGATATAGAAGAGAGATAACAATAAAATTTAGAAATCTAGAAGATTGTAGACCAGTAGGTTTCATTTTGGGGATTTGAATCAGAAGCTTCACAGAATCATTCTGAAGGTATTTTGCGTAGACATAAAGGAATTGTGTATTTTTTTCATAAAGTATAAAAGAGATTTACCTTATGGTTTTTTTTTGGAAAAATTAAGATGTAGGATCTTTATAATATTATATAATGACTTGTTTATGAGAGTTTTTAGAAGTAGAAAAAGGTGTATCAGAAGATGCAATTGAGGTGCTGAGAGTCTTTGTCCAAATGGAGGGATATCTATGAAGATAATTTATGTTTGGACTTCATCCTATAAATATCAAAAGGTTGTGGAAACCAGTTTCACATTGTAAACTCAACTAATTATGTTGGGTTAAATCGCTCATAATGGTGATAGGCTAAGCTAAAACATTATAAGCATATTTCAATTCCAGAATAATAGTATTGTAGATTTATTCCCATGGATTTTGAATCATGTTTAAACCACACAAAAATAGGTTTGTTCTTTATATTTAATTTATTTTAATAATTTTATTATGGATTCATTTATTGTTTCATTTGAGAGGTGTCTATTTCAGTGTGGTGACTTTGGTGTGGACTATCTTCTATGTTTTGGTGTATTGACTTCGCATGACAATTTCATTTTTCCCCCAGGTACAATCTATTGCATAAATTATGGGATTATAAAGCTATATTTGAACCCAAATGGTTTTATATTATTTACTGATATAGAGAATACTTTCATTACTAAACTCTTTATGATTATCAAGGTTATGAACCTGAACCAGAACACTATCATAGATTCTTTGTCTAATGTTATCATTCATAGACACCAAAAAGAATATTTCAAATATAGTATAAATCTAGTATGGATTCTTGGCTATTAATGTTACAAAATATTACATACTTTATCGAATAATAAAATTAAAGAAATAATAAAACTAGATACATTCGAATACTATAAAAAATCCATAAATCCAATAATGTGATTCCTGTAGTGAGATACACTTGGCTATTAATTTAAAGTTTCATTATAGGAAGAAGCACATTTAGAAGAAGTATCAATTCATCCATAAGCTTTTGTATAATTTATTTATAGATCTATGGAAGATGGAGATAACTATGAATCCAATGGATTTTCTAACAAAGGTTGTAGTCCATGATGTTCTGAGGTGATATTGTTCTATAGTTAGGATAAGATAATTGGAAGCAAAGTAAGGGAAACAAGTAGTTATAAAGAAAATTTACGGAACAAAATGATTTTTGTATATACTAGTAGAGGAATAAGTGGTTAATCCTAATAAGTGATTCCCAAATGTAATATTTCTAAGATTGACTATGGAATCCATTTGATTCCTTATTAGTATATATTTTATAAGGATGATTTATATAAGTCTAATTTCTAATGACATATAGAGATAGAAGAGGGAGAACAATAACATTTAAAAATATGGAAGATTGTAGACTAGTAGGTTTCACTTAGGGGATTTGAATCAGAAGCTTCACATAATCAGTCTGAAGGTATATTTTGTGGAAATAAATGAATTTTGTATGTTTTTTCCTATATGATAAAATAGTTTTACATTATGGTTTTTTTGGAAAAATTAATATGTAGGATCTTTATAGTATTATATAATTACTAGTTTATGATAGTTTTTAAAAGTAGAAAAATTGGTATCAGAAGATGAAGTTGACGTGGTGGGAGTCTTTGACCAAATAGAGGGATATCGATGAAGATCAGGTATGTGTGGACTTCATCCTATAAAGATCAAAAGGTGGTGGAAACCCGTTTCACAATCTAAACTCAACTAATTATGTTGGGTTAAATCGTACATGATGGTAATAGTCTAAGATAAAATATTATATAAATATTTTGATTGCAGAATAAAAGTATTGTAGCTTTACTCCCATAGATTGGTAATCATTTTTAAACCACAAAAAACTTGGGTTGTTCTTTATCTTTAATTTGTTTTAATAATTATATTATGGATATATTGATTGGTTCATTAGAGAAATGTCTATTTTAGTGTGGTGACATTGGAGTGGACTATATTCTATGTTTCAGTGCATTGAATTTGCAAGACCATTTAATTTTTTTCCACCAGGTATGATCTATTGCATAAATTATGGGATTCTAAAGTTATATGTGAACCCAAATGGTTTTATATTCTTTACTGATATAGAATATACTTTCATTAATAAACTCTTTATGATTATCAAAGTTATGAACCCGAACCAGAACACTATCACAAATTCTTTGTTTAATGTTATCATTCATAGACACCGAAAAGAATATTTCAAATATAGTATAAATCTGGTATGTATTCTTGGTTATTAATGTTCTAAAATATTATATACTTAATCAAACAATAAAATTGAATAAATAATAAAACAAGATACTTTCAAATACTATAAAAAATCCTAAAATAAAAAAATTATCATGTCATCAAAATCATCTCCAACTTCCACTATAACTAAGTGAAGGGAACAAGAGATATAAAAACCTAAAGGATATTTTAATATTTATTTTAACATGAATATGTGGTGTGTTGCAACTAGATGATTTTTTTGTGAATATTGGTACTAGATAATAGAGCTACCTATATATGGTTGGATTAGATAGGGTACTTGTAAAGAACTGGAATTTCTATGTACATTTTTTTAAATAAATGTAAATTTTATGTGTCCATGAAAATTGGCGGCTCGTGATTTCGCGGCCCATAGTGCTTGGAATGAATTTCTAAACTTTATTTCGGGTACGTTTAGTAGACGTGCGAGCGTGATTTTCTATCTTTTGAACCAGTGCTCATAATTGAAATATGAGGGCAGTATTGAACTCACAACACCGTTATTCACTTAAGAAGACATTCACCTTGACGACAGTTGGTTGAGGGTGAAACTTAGTTTTTGGGTTTTTTATGAAAGAATAAAATAAAATAAAATAGTGTAACTTTTTATTTTATTTTTAGTTGGAACTCCCTTGTGGATTTTGAGAGGTGGGAACCACCTGAACTAAAACCTCTTAACGTAGGTTATAGTGGTGGGGACCACCCAAGCCTATCCTCCCATGTGTGTTATGGTGGTGGGGACCACCTGAGACTTAAAATCCCCTCTTAATGGGGAGAAATATCATGAGCTTCCCCACTAAATTATGCCAACTCTCCCCTTTAATTAATTAAGCCAATCCATCAATTAATTAATTAATCTATTTGGAAATTATGCCAACAAACATAATAGATATCTTATTCTATAATATGGGCTATATTTCAATTTAGTGGAATTAGGGGGAGAGAATAACTATTGGGAGAAATCTCTCCAATGGAGAACACCAATGAAGAACACCGACATCGACTCTGACTTCTTCCATGGTACATTCATTGATGAGGAACATCTTCAGCATCAACGAACTGAAGATCGAGGAAATGTTGATTTCACAGATGTCTGTATATTCCCAATGATGTCGTCTCTTTCCCCACGAACAATTTTCAACAAATCAAATGAACGAGGTAGGGGTTGTTATTGAATTCATGAAATTCCTTGTTCTTGAAAAGCATGGAAAACATGGATCAACCTAAATGTGTTGATACATGATTAGTATGAAATTATAATATTTGACGATTCTTGATTCTTGTTCTGGTTGAGTAGCTTTCTACCACTCTAACATGGAGGGTGCGGGCCAAAAAATATGGCCCGACCCCTCTGGAATTCTTCTTGAATGGTGTATCATTTGTGATGAAAGAAGGAAACTTTGATGACGGTGACCGGAGCCAACGGTTGGAACCGGTGGAACTCGAGAACCGCCGATGAAGGCACGAGGCCCCGCCGCCCTGCGGCTTCTGTGAGGTGTACCTTTGTGGTACTTCCCTTCTTGATTATCATGCCTTTGTGGAATAGTTGAGCTTTGGGATTTTATTTGGACTCTATGTTTACCATATGATTGAGATGGGTTTACTTGATAACTTAGGTATATGTATGGGTATATAACTATGTAGGGTTGTTAGTTTATTTCATGTTGTTTGGTTATCCATGGTGGATTTTATGTGACCTTGAGGGTCTCAAGGTCTTTACTGAGTATCGTTATACTCATCCTTGCACAGGCTATGCCCGCACCTTGTTTTGTTTGATGCAGACGAGGGACAACGCTGATTGAGGTTGAGAGTAGTAGGACTGGACGGTGCTTGGAGGTGGACCATACAACATCTCAGTACACAGAGGAGACAGGTGGATGTGGAGTGATGAGGAGGAGATCTGTACCTACCCTTTAGGTACACACCCAAAGGACGACCCAGTGGCTACCTTTCTTTTTCTTCAGTTGTATTGTATTTGTGTTGTACTTATACTATTATTGTTGGTCTTGTATTTCATCCCCTTTTTACTTTCTGCACTCTTCTTGCTATACAGTTGACTTGCGTTTGTATATTGTTTTGTTCTTGGTTGTGTGTGTTTACTGGTTATAAAGAAAATGCCTTACCAATTTTAGGGAATATGCCTTTGGTGCCAGTTGTCAACCCCTAGCCTATGGAAGGAGGACTTGGGGTTAGTCCCAGCATGGGCCTTAGGGGATGGGTTGTGAAAAGTTGGTATCAGAGGAGTCTGATCTGCCATAGAACATAGGACTTTGATCTTTTTAACGGAAATATTGTTAAGTGTAGTGAGTTTGGTTATCAGTTTAGGGACTCCAATGTTGGTGCGATAACCTACGTATCCATACACCAGGACCCTGACTTCTGATTTCTGACTCAGTGCACGAAAACACTAATTTCGTGTGTGTTTTCAAGAGCTTTCTTTATGATATCTTGAGTTATCTCACTAGGTATAACTTATTGACCATGACGCACCTATTTATTTTTATTATGCCTCAACGAAGACATCCATCTAGGGTTCCTAGAGTGGTACGCACTGATAGCCCACCGAGCGATGATGCCTCGATGTTGGGCCCTTATTCAGTAGAGGCACCAGCAGTATCATTACCCATTGGGACACCGATTACACCATCCCTAGTAATAGAGGGTGCACGCTGCTTGAGCGCTTTTCATGAGTTACAGTTCTAGAGGCCACCAGCGTTCAGGGGAGAGACAGAACTACAGGCAACTGAGGATGGGCTGGAGGTTGTGGTGAGAGTCTTCTGACAGGTAGGGACACCAACTGATCTCATGGTGATCCTTGTCACCAGCCTTCTATAGGAATCATCAGGAAGATGGTGGAGCTTCATGTTCCAAGTTCACAACAAGGTGAAGCTTCTCTAGGAAAACTTCGAGAGCTTGTTTCAGATATATTTTTCCCAGAAACTCTCCGTGCAATGCACATAAAAGAGTTACTTCATCTGTAGTAGGGCAGCATAACTGTAGCTTAGTTCACATTGAGGTTTAATAACCTCTCACGATACTCCACAGATATGGTGTGAGGACCATCTTTAGGGCCTAGATCTTCGAGTAAGGACTAAGGAGGGAGATTAGGGATTTGATGATCTCACTCAGTATCCCACCGTAGGCAGGTGTGTTAGAGAGAGCCATCTTAGTGGAGAGTTTCTTTGCTGAGCAGTCACTAGTAGTGAGATCCACCACTAGTCATCACATAGAGGAGTCTTCTATAGCTCGTAGCAGATATATTTCATGGAGGCGCAAGAGGACCATACCTACTGGTGGACGACGACATGATTCAGGATCGGTTGTGCGGGGCACCCGAGGCAGATCCAGTCATACCAGGAGTGGGCAGTGTTACGCATGCGAAGGGCAGGGTCACATGGCTCGTGACTGTCCGACCCACTGTATAGATGATCAGTAGATGGTCGAGGGACCGCCCAGGCAGAGATATAGGTTTGACTGAGGAGTTCCATAGGGAGCAGGCGGACGTGGTAGAGGAGATGGTCGTGCAGCTGGCGGTGGGCAATGATTGGAGATGTTACTACAACCACCACCAGGAGGTCCACGCCGACCGCAGGGAGTAGGTGGATAGTAGTGAGCTCAGCTCCAAGCAGTAAAGAACTATTATCACGACACTCTAGAGATGATATGAGGTACGATCTGTGTCTACTTTGCCTTAGCTAAAGTACTTATAGACACAGGTCCCATTCATTATTTTATTTACACTACCCTCGTTCGGAGCTCAGAGATTATGACTGATGCATTGGATCGATCCTTATGGGTATATACTCTTATGGGAGAAGATTCAATGATTACACACTGGTGCTGGAAATCTGAGCTTACTCTAGGAGGAGAGAGCTTCAGTTGGGATCTCTTAGTAGTAACATCGAGGCCTTACGATGTCATCTTAGGTATGGACTAGTTATCTAAATTCCAAGTTCATATTGACTGTATTAGGCGCATAGTGTGGTGTGTCTGCATGGATTGGATTAGGTTAACCTTCACCAGCAAGAAGGGATCCTTTTCAGAAGAGTACAGACTTACCCAGATGAGGGTGTAGTCGATCACTCATCAGTTGGCTAGCCTTACCCTCGGAGCAGTTGATGTAGAGAGTCTGAGATATCCTGTAGTGGTGGACCAGTATGCAGATGTCTTCCCTGTTGATATTTCGAGTCTACCTCCTAATAGAGAGGTGGACTTTTACATTGACTTGTACCACAGGATGACACTGATATCTACACCAGCATAGCGGATGGCTCCCGTGGAGCTTCATGGGCTGCGGGTAGTGTTAGAGGACTTGTAGGGGAATGGATTCATTTGCCCTAGTGTATCTCCTTGGGCAGCCTTGATTTTATTTTCCAGGAAGGTAGACGGGAGCTTGAGGCTTTTTTTCTATAGGTTCATGAACCATGTGACTATGAAGAATAAGTACCCACTCCTGAGAATCGACGACCTCTTTGATAAGCTGAATGGAGCACAGTGGTTCTCGAAGATAGATCTCAGATCAAGCTATCACCAACTCAGAGTACGAGATGAGGATGTGCACAAGATGACTTTTAGATGTTGGTACGACCACTACGTGTTCTTGGTTATGCCTTTCAGTGTGACCAATGCTCCAGTAGTGTTCATGGAACTTATGAACATGATATTTCAGCCATACCATGATAGCTTTGTAGTAGTCTTCAGCAACGACATTCTGATCTACTCGACTACTAAGGAGGAGCATGCTTATCGTTTTCTGGTAGTACTGGACACACTCTAAGAGAACCATATTTATGGTAATCTCTCTAAGTTCTAGTTCTGGATCTGAGAGGTTCAATTTTTGGGAAATTTCATATCGGATGCTGGAGTTGTAGTGGATCCAACAAAGATTGAGGCGGTACTTTCATGGGAGCCACCCACGAGTGTGACGGAGGTACAAAGTTACCAGGGTTTCGTCGGATACTACCAGAGATATGTCCTGGATTTCTATAGAGTTTCAGAACCACTATCAACATTGATGAAGAAGGGGAAACATTCATGTTATTGGATAAATTCCTATAGAGTTTTCAGGAGCAGAGGCAGAGGATGACTAGTGTCCCCATCTTGAGGCTTCTATAGGAGGGCGTAGGGTACGTAGTCTACTGTGACACATCAGGAACCATACTCAGATGTGTCCTAATTTAAGAGTAAGTAGTGATCACATATGGTTCTTAATAGCTGAGACAACATGAGCAGAACTATGCTACCCATGACATGGAGTTAGTAGCAGTGGTCTTTGCCTTGAAGATGTGGCAACACTATCATATGGTCGAACGTTTTATCGTATACTCTGATCATAAGAGTTTCAGGTATATCTTCTCTCATAAGGATTTGAACCTGAGATAGTGATGTTGGCTTGAGTTTCTCTAGGACTATGACTTCAAGATAGTCTATACTCCTAGGAAGGGGAAGGTTGTAACAGATGCACTCCGTAGAAGATTTGGTATACAGCTGATAGGTGAGGCGATAGAGCAGCTGACTGCTTTGTAGGTATCCTTTATGGATCGAGATGGATTAGATTTTCTTTAGTCTCTTACAGTCACCCCACCCCCAACTTTTTCATCGAGTCTGCGAGCCGCAGCGTGGGGTTGCTAACTGTAAGGCTCAACATGCTCAAATATCAACAAGGTAGGTACCTGATGGATTTTCTAAAGGTGGAGAGCACATCATCCTCTTCAAAGGACGTACCATGGTACAAGTGTCAATTAAGGAGGAATTGTTGAAGTATTTCCATGCATCCCCTCTAGCGGTACATCTAAGAGTGGTGAAGATGTACCAGGATCTCCAACGACAGCACTGGTGGCCGGGAATGAAGAAATACATAGAAGAGTTTTTCTCTCGGTGCCTCACTTGTTAGCAAGTGAAGATGGAGCATCCAGTACCATCAGGCATGGTTCATCCTTTAGAGGTCCTAGAGTGGAAGTGGGAGGGGATATCCATGGAATTCATGGTTGTACTTCCATGTACATCTAGGGGACATGACTTGATTTGGGTGATTGTCGACCAACTCACCAAGTCGATCCACTTCCTACCGATCAGAGAGAAGGGTTCAGTATAGATCTTAGGATGCCTCTATGAGCAAGATATTTTTTGGTTAAATGGAATATCCTTGATGATTGTCTCCAATCATGATGCACATTTTACTTCCTGGCTATGGAAGGGGTTGAAGGAGGCTTTCAAGATGTAGTGTTGTTTGAGCACCACCTTCCATCCCCAGATGGATGGCCAGATAGAGAAGACCATTCAGACCATCGAGGACATGCTGAATGCTTGTTTCGTTCACTTCGATCACAACTGGTATGATCACTTTCCTTTGGTGGAGTTTTCATATGACAACAACTATCAATCCAGCATTGGGATGGATCCTTTTGAGGTATTGTACAGGCAACCTTGTAGATCACCTTTGTGCTGGACTGACCCAGGGCAGTCATCACTCGTGGGACCAGAGATGGTACATAATACCACAGATAAGGTGTAGATCATCTAGAAGTGGATAAAAATTTCACAGAGCAGGCATAAGTCTTATGTCGATAGGAGATAGAGACCTCTGGAGTTCGAGGATGGAGACCATGTCTTTCAACGGGTCTCACCTCGACGATGATTGTGGAGTATTGGCCGAGGCGGAAAGTTATCGCCGATGTTCATCAGACCTTTTCAGGTCCTCAGCAGAGTTGCCAAGGTGATGTACCACTTAGCTCTTCCACCTCTGTTCCACTAGGTGCACGGTGTTTTCCACATATCCCAGTTGAGGAGATACGTGTACGACCCTTCTCACATCATCGACCAGAGCTAGCTGGGCATCGACGATAGGGAGACTTCTACAGAGGATCCAATTGATAATGAGGATCGATGTGAGTGGGTCCTTCGTGGGTGGTCAATACCACTGGTGTACGTTTGTTGGCAGCATGGGAACCTCCAGGAGAGCACATGGGAGCAGGAGGCTCAGATTCATGCTCAGTACCCCCACTTGTTTACATAGTTTTGATTTGTGGATTACGGGGATGTAAAGAGTTAAGGTGGGGAGAATATAAAGACCCATAATTTCCTAGTAATTTTTTTTAAATAAATGGGAATTTTACAAGTCCGTGAAAATTGACAGCATGTGATTCCGAGGAGCAGAGTGTTCTAAATGAATTTCGAAACATCATTTAGGGTGTATTCAGAAAATGTGCGAGTGAGATTTTATAACTTTTGTATCAGTGCTCAGAATTTAAATCTGAGGTCACCGTTGAACTCACAACACTGATATTCACTTAATAAGACTTTCACCTCGATGGAAGTTGGTCAAGGGTGAAAGTTAATTTTTGGGTTTTTTTGTGAAAGAATAAAATAAAATAAAATTGTGTAACTTTTTATTTTATTTTTCTTTGGAACTCCAATGTAGATGTTGAGAGGTGAGTTCCACCTGAACTAAAACCTCTCAACATAGGTTATAGTGGTGGGGACTACCCAAGACTAACCTTGCATGTGGGTTATGGTGGTGGGGACCACCTGAGACTTAAACCACCTTACACTCCCTTCTTAATGGGGATAAACCTATTGGGATTTCCCACATAATTATGTTAACTCTCCCCTTTAATTAATTAATCCACATCAATTAATTTATTAAGATATTTTGAAATTACGGCACCAAACATAATAGATATCTTGTTCTATTATTTAGGATACCTTTCAATTTGGTGGAATTGGGGGAGAGAAGAACTATTGGGAGAAATCTCTCCAACGAATAATGTCAATGAAGAATACCGACTCTGACTCCGACTTCTTCCACGGGACATTTGGTGATGATGAACATCTTCAGCGTCAACGAACTAACGATCGGGAAAACGCTGACGTCACTGATGTCCATTTATTCCCAACAACATCGTCTCTTTCCCTATGGACAATTTTCAAAATATCAAATGAATGAGGTAGGGGTTTTTATTGAATTCATGAAATTCCTCATTCTGGAAAAGCATGGTGAATACGGATCAAGCTAAACGAGTAGATCCATGATTCGTATGAAATTGTAATGTATGACGATTATTGATTCTTGTTCTAGTTGAGCCACTTGCTAACAGTCTAACACAGAGGGTGCAGGCCAAAAAAACATGGCCTGAACCCTCCACCATTCTTCTTGAATGGTGTATCCTTCAGGATGAAAGAAGAAGACTTTGGTGACGATGACCTGTGCCGACAGTTGGCACAGTTGGAACTCGAGAACCACCGATGAAGGCGCAGTGACCCACCTCCCTATGGCCTCCACACCCCACGATGCTCTGCCATTCGTGTCTATCACTACCCCACGGCCTTTCCGTGTCGCCTCGTGACCCCGCCGCGCCACCCCGACCGAGCCGCCATGCGGCATCAGTGACCTCCGCCCTCCCGGTCGATCCACCTCAGTCACGATGCCCCTCGGGCTCCGCAATCCTGGCCAAGCTGCCCAGGCTGAGCCTCCACGCGGCCTCGTGCCCTAGAGGCACCCCCATGGTAGATCTACCCCGTGGCCTTGCACCCTCACGCCCACTAGGTACCCCTCGCGGTCGAGCCACCCCGTGCACTCACGGCACCCCCACAGACAAGTCGCCCAACATCCTCACATCACCCCCCACGGCCATGCCGCCCCGCGCCCTCATGGCACCCATGCGGCCTCGTGGAATTTAGAGGGCCTCTGCGACCCCCCATGGCCTCATGGCCCCCTGCGACCCTCCATAGCCCCTCGTAACCCTCGCAACCTACTAGGTCAGTTCGACCATGTCAGACCGGACCAGGACCAGATACGACCCGATACTTTACTTGGGCCATAACTTTGGCATCAGGCGTCCAATTGGCGAACTGTTAGAGGCACTAGAAATCTTGGAGAGATACGGTCCCTTTGGTATACCCCCAATAAATATTTGGATAAAGATGGGGTACAGTCAGGTTGGATCGACATGAATCCAATCGGGACCTCAGGACTAAAATGCTAATAACTCACAGACCGAGGGTTTGATTGATGCTCCATCTGTTGTGTTAAGAAACCTATGATGTGGCTATCATTTGAGATACTTCATCATGGGAAATCGTGGCAATTGGAGTATTGACCAGTGGCATGGGAATCAGACTCTCCTGGAGATGAGCAAGCGTAGTGCGAGAACCCTATAGCTAGATATAATGAGAAGAGTGCCAAGAGATACTGTGTGGGTCAACTCCTAGAGATCCTATGTGGGTCAGATCCAAGGGATCCTATGTGGGTCAGCTACTACCGATCCTATGTGGGTCAGATCCTAGCAATCCTATGTGGGTCAGCTCCTAGGGATCCTATGTTGGTCAGCTCCCAACGATCCTGTGTGGGTCATCTCCTAGCGATCCTGTGTGGGTCAGCTCCTAGAAATCCTGCGTGGGTCGGCTCCTAGAGATTCTATGTAGGTCAACAGCAGAGCCTCTTAACAGAGTAAGATGATTCAATAGTTTTAACTAGTCATCTCTACTACAGTGCATATGTTATACCTGGTGTGAGCTGAGTCGGTACCTTGTGGTACTTTCCTTCGTGGTAATACCTTGGTGGTATTCTTCTATGACGCGTACTCATGTGGTAATTTCCTTCATGATTTTCCTTCCCTTGTGGAAAAGTTTAGCTTTGGGCTTTGAGTTGGACTCTGTGTTTAACACATTATTGAGATGGGTTTACTTGATAACTTTTGTATATGTATGCGCATATACCTAAGTAGGGTTGTTAGTTGATTTCATATTGTACGGTTATCCATGGTGGATTTTGTGCCCCAAGGATCTTGAGGTCCCTACTGAGTATCGTTATACTCACCCCTACATGGGCTATGCTTGCACCTCATTGTGTTGGATGCAGATGATGGACTATTCTGATCAAGGATGAGAGTACTAGGACTGGACGATGCTCGTAGGTGGACCATACGACTTGTCGGTACGTAGAGGAGATGGGTGGACGTGGAGTGCCGAGGAGGCGATCTGTATGTACCCTTCAGGTAGGAACCCAGAGGATGACCCAATAGCTTCCTTTATTTTTCTTCATTTTTATTGTATTATATTTGTACTTGTACTATTACTATTGTGCTTGTATTTCATCCCCTTTTTTACTTTCAACACTCTTTTTTCTATACAGTTGAATTGTGTTCGTATCTTGCTGTGTGTTTGGTTGCGTGTGTTTACAGGTTATAAAGGCAACGCCTTCCCAGTTTTAGGGAATATGCATTTGGTGTTAGTCATCATCCCCTAGCCTATGGAAGGTGGGCTTGGGGTTAGTCACCGCACGGGCCTTGGGGGATGGATCATGGTAGTACTCGATTAGAAATTCAACACCCATGTGTTTGACTGTAATATTTTTTAACAAACAGAAGGTAGGAGTGAATGGTTGATCATCAATCGAGATTGTTGGGGGAGGGGGATTGACCCAAATGCGAACAGATCAAGAACAGGGAGGTGAACATATAAAAATGTGTAGGGGACTAGATCAAAATTGGGAGGTAAAAGATCGGCATAGGGAGAAATTAGAATGGGGATGGGTATATGGTGAGATCAGAACAATGAGGAAGCTTATGGAGAGGAGAGACGAGGGATTGAGAAGGTGATTCGGGATGATCCTGATAGATAGATGGTGAGATTGTATGAGAGATATGGCTTGATATAAAACAAAAAAAATTCGTTTTTTAAAAGGTGTGATTAAATGGTGTGATTTAGTTTTATGTCTGAATCGAACCACAAACCCTAAGGGTCTATTCAATCCACACCACAAATCATACCATAAGAAATAATAACTATTTCGATTTGGTTTGGGTTGCAATTTGGTTTCATTTGGGAAGATTTTTCCAACCCCTAACACACACACACATACATATATACACCTAAGCACAGACATAAACACACAAACACACACACACACACACAAACATACAGACTTACATACATACCTACATACATGCATACATGAATACATAGTACATACATATATACATCCATACATACATACATACATACATACATACATACATCCATACATCCATACATACATACATACATACATACATACATACATACATACATACATACATACATACATACATACATACATACATACATACATACAAACATACATACATACATACATACATACATACATACATACATACATACATACAAACAAACATACATACATATATACATTCATACATACATACATATATACATACATACATACATTCATACATACATAGAGACATACATACATACATACATACATACATAAATACATACATACATAAATACATACATACATACATACATACATACATACATACATACATACATACATACATCCTTACATACATTCATACATACATGCATACATACATCCATACATCCTTACATAAATGCATACATACATGCATACATACATCCATCCATACATACATCCATACATACATCCATACATACATGCATACAAACATTCATAAAAACATAAATACATACATACATACATACATACATACATTCAAACATACATACATGATTTAGAGCTAATAAAATTTTGTAAGGGTTTACAGACATATAATTTTTGGGGATATAGAAGCACAGAAGATAACCATGCGATATGTGTTTTCTTTTAAATGGATACTTGAAATCTAGATGTAAAATCTTGATTTGATAGTTCCACTTTCCATAATGAGAGTAAAATATGTTACAATAATGAAATATCGGAAAGAGTTGATCAACATTATGTGTTTTTTAAGGTCTCTAAATAAATTTTTTTTTAACATTTTAATGTGATTCCTATAGTGAAATTCATTTGGCTATTAATTAAATTTTTCATTATAGGAAGAAGCACATTTTGCAGAAGTATCACTTCATCTATATGTTTTTGGTGAATTTAGTGATGGATCTATGGAAGATAGAGATAAATATGAATCCAATGGATTTTCTAACATAGGTTATAGTGCATGAGTTCTGAGGTAATATTGTTCCTTAGTCCGGATAGGATAATTGAAAGAAAAGTGAGGGAAACATGCAGTTATAAATAAAATTTAAGGAACAAAAGGATTTTTGTATATACTAGTAGAGGAATCGGTGTTTAATCCTAATAAGTGATTCCCAAATGTGATATTTCTAGGATTGACTGTGCCAATAATTTTTTCCTTAGTTAGTATAAGTTTTATAAGGATAATTTCTATAAGTATATCTTCTGATGAATGATGGAGATAGAAGAGGGATAACAATAACATTTAGAAATCTGGAAGATTGTAGACTAGTAGGTTCAATTTAGGGGATTCGAATCAGAAGCTTTACATAATCAGTTTCAAGGTATATTGTGTCGACGTAAAGGAATTGTGTATGTTTTTTTCTAAAGGATAAAATAGTTTTACATTATGGTTTTTTGGAAAAATTAATATGTACGATCTTTATAGTATTATATAAGGACTGGTTTATGAGAGTTTTTAGATATAGTAAAATGTGTATTAGAAGATGAAGTTGAGGTGGTGGGAGTCTTTGACCAAATGGAGGGATATATATGAAGATCAGATATGTGTGGACTTCATCCTATAAAGATCAAAAAGTGGTGGAAACCAGTTTCACATTCTAATCTCTACTAATTATGTTTGGTTAAATTGTTCATGATGGTGATAGGCTAAGCTAAAACATTATAAGCAAGTCTTGATTAAAGAATAAAAGTATTGTAGCTTTACTCCCA